>BSBM01001646.1:32170000-32770000 GCA_027924585.1 Larix kaempferi
AGTAGCAGGGGATACCATGATTATAGACCAGTTTTGAGCATATTCTTGAGCCAGTCCTATGCTATTCTATGCATGAGATCAGTAGTTGATGAGCATTTAGATGATGATCACTCTTATATTCAGTGGGCCCAGAGCATGCACAAAGTCATTTTCATGTCAGGACCGAGCCTCATGACCCCAGGTTGGTGACTGAGTTAGCCATTTTTCACCTTGATAGAGCAGAGATGATGATAGTGCCCAATGATGCACACAATAACAGTGTTCCAGTGTTCTCCAGACGTTACAGATGCAGCTGCAGGTATATGGTTTTTGTACTTGGATTCTTATTTTTCTCGTTTAATTATCTTAGTATCTGGACTTGGTATATGGTGGCTATGCATCGGTGACCTTCTATCTTGTTCTTTATTGATGGTTTAGAGTAGAAGTGATTAAGTTGCTTTGGGTGAGAGGTTCTTATGTATACTCATTGGTCATTCCCTTGTCATAGTATGGACTTGGTCATTCCCCATGGTTTTTTTCTAGTCATGGTTTCACCTGTTCACTATCCCCATCCATCCATTATCCTCCATCTTTGATTTGATCCTGACTTGCACTTTGACCAGTGATATTGAGGACCCCCCCCCACTTATGCCTCTGTGTTGGATAGACTCCATGTTTACCTTGTGTCTCGGCTCTAGAGTGTGTGGCATGTGTCATCGGGATGTTATCCTTTGGTCCTCGGAAGCAAGTATTCCTACAAAAAGCATCGAAACTTAAACTCTATATCTAAAAGGATGCAAAAAGTCAGCAACAACCGTGTTTTTAAACACTAAAGCAAATAAATAAAATGTCTTCTGTAGTTAGTGAGTGGCCAAGGGACGAGCACTCATCCCTTGTACGATGTAAGGTTGTTTGCCTCTACAGCGCAACAGGGTGGTAACTCCATTGCACCTATGGATGGTGGTGGGAAATGGTGGTAAGACTGAGTCATTATCTGAGGCCCGCAAGGCTATTCAGGGAACTTGCTTTTGGAGGATGGCTAGTGAAAGTTGATCAAGTGTTAAATGTTAAATGTAAGTCTTAAATGTGCAAAGCTGACAGTAAATCAAATACAATAAATTTTGCTTGTCTAGAGTCTATTGGGTGCATTCTAAGCACTCTACCCATTTGTGAGGCACTGCCATTCCCTAGTGTTTTCTATCCGACATATGTATAAGTGGTTTCCCTTTTCCCCCATGTCCGAGAGGTCACAGTGTTGAGGTTGTCAAGTCAAATCCCTTAGCCTAGCCTTGTTTCATCCACCTTCACCCATAACTAGCAAAATGGTCAAGTCTGTAACTGAGTATGCACTTGAGGCTTTTATTTGGAGTGATTTATTGCTTTGAGCTCGACTTATTGTTGATATTTTATTCGTGATCGCCATTATAATGCCACTTAATGATTTAGTCTTGCTACTGATATAAATAAGGGAGCATATTTCATCCACTTGTACATGCAGGATCAGTTGTTTTCAGTCTAGGTCATTATTTTGATCATTTATGACCTGATCAAGCCAGTTTGACCAAGCCAACAACATGTTCCGGGATAAATTTGGCCGACAGAGTTTGATTTTGATTATTCGTGGCCCTTTGATGTCCATTAGATGGTTACATGCTCTAGATAGTGATTTTCCATGGTGGCTTGCATTATTTTTATTATTATCAGCATTTACAGGCCATATTTTTATTATTTGGGCATTGATGAGCTTCCATATCTATTTCTTGATGGACATATGGTGTATGACTACTCATTCCTAGTGGATTTGGACATTTTGAGTTCATTGGTGCACTCAGATCTTAGTTCCGGGAACAAGCACTTGATTATATGGCCAATTTATCTTCCAGCAGAAGAGTACAATGTAAAAATACCTTTAAAAAGTTGAAAATTGCTCACACAGAAATGGATTTGGCTTAATGGGGAAAGGAAATGGCATGAAAATTGTTCGAGGCATATTGTTGATGCTCTATACATCTTCTAGCATGCTCTTCATCACTTGTTGAGGTCCACACGATTTTATCTTGGCCCTTGGGGGCGTCATCTTCTATGTTGAGGGCACACGTCCTAGTGGTTCCTTGGTGGTCACATGTTATATCTTATATGGATGTACTAGGGGGTGCTATTGGAGTGATTTTTGTACCTCCTATTCCCCCCTCTCTTATGTTATATTGATGTACCTTCTCATATCTTATGTTATACGTCCCCCCCAAGCATCTTTGAGGGAGTGCGTTCCCCCTCTTTGAGTGATCTCATGTATACTTATCCGACACATCTTTAGCCGTTGATCTTGATGTATTATCTTTTGATCCTAGGCCTCCATACTTTTGGGTTTAGGGTTTTTGTATTGTGAGGATTTATTTATACGATCTTTCACTCATTTGTAAAGGACTTTTGGCTATAAAGATTTTTTTTGAAAATCTCTTGCAAAATCTTTGATGAATGTTCTTGTACATGATTGGAATTCCTCTTTCTTAGACATTTGAGTTGATTCGATGTGGTTTTGAGAGAAAATTTGTGGAGGCCAAATTGATTTTATGCAGGGGTGCGAATTGGCTTGAGGGCGTGATTTTGAGGGATCTCCATCCCTCTCTTGCAAATTGCTTCATCTCAGGGAGTATCCAATTATGATCTTGTCCATTGAGTTATTTTCTTGAGATGTCTTGCATTATTGCTATCTTTTCTTTGTGAATTAAATCTAACTTACATTGTTTGTGTTTGCAGGGAGAAGGGGGCACACTTCCTCCATTGGAGCAAATCGATCTACCTTGAAACCCTCTGGATCTAGCTCAAAATTGTAACTAGGTGAAAGGATCATCAATGTACTTGGCGGACGCAAGATTTTCAAGTAAGATCTTTGAAGTTTTCCATTGTTCCAATTTTCTATTCCATTAGTCATTAAAATTTCAAAATTTAAAACCCTCATTTCTTAGATCTAGTAGATCGGGCGATCTTCTTGGCTTATAATTCAAAACCCAAGTTGGAAATAATTAAAAACCCCTAGAGACCAAGTTTGGACCAAAACTGACTCCATTTTCCCTTGATCTAGCACTGGTCCTCCTCTAGGCAATTGGCCCTCCTTGGGGATTTGATCATTTATCCTGATCTACCATTTGGGTGTTGCTTGATTGTCCTCCAAAGCCTAGATCTAACCCCAAGAAACCATTTTAAGTGCATTTCTAAGTGGTGGTAACTCGATCGCACCTATGGATGGTGGCGGGGAATGGTGGTAAAACCGAGTCATTATCTGAGGCCCATAAAGCTATTCAGGGCACTTGCTCTTGGAGGCTGGCTAGTGAAAGTTGATCAAGTGTTAAATGTTAAATGTAATTCTTAAATGTGCAAAGTTGACAGTAAATCAAATGCAATAAATGTTGCTTGTCTAGATTCTATTGGGAGCATTCTAAGCACTCTACCCATTTGTGAGGCACTGCCATTCCCTAGTGTTTTCTATCCGACATATGTATAAGTGGTTTCCCTTTCCCCCATGTTCCAGAGGTCACAGTGTTGAGGTTGTCAAGTCAAATCCCCTTAGCCTAGCCTTGTTTCATCCACCTTCACCCATAACTAGCAAAATGGTCAAGTCTGTAAATGAGTATACACTTGAGGCTTTTATTTGGAGTGATTTATTACTTTGATGTAGACTTACTATTGATATTTTATTCGTGATCGCCATTATAATGCCACTTAATGCTTTAGTCTTGCTACTAATATAAATAAGGGAGCATATTTCATCCATTTGTACATGCAGGATTAGTTGTTTTCAGTTTGGGTCATTATTTTGGTCATTTATGACCTGGTCAAACCCGTTTGACCAAGTCAACAATAGGTTTCGAGATAAATTTGGCCGACAGAGTTCGATTTTGATTATTCATGGTCCTTTGATGTCCATTAGATGGTTCCATGCTCTAGATAGTGATTTTCCATGGTGGCTTGCATTATTTTTATTATTATCCGCATTTACAGGCCATATTTTTATTATTGGGGCATTGATGAGCTTCCATATGTATTTCTTGATGGACATATTGTGATATATGAGTACTCATTTCTAGTGGATTTGGACATTTTGAGTCCATTGGTGCACTTAGATCTCAGTTCCGGGCACAGGTACTTGATTATATGGCCACTTTATCTTCCAGCAGCAGAGTACCATGGAAAAATAGCATTAAAAAGTTGAAAATGGCTCACAAGGAAATTGATTTGGCTTAATGGCACAAGGAAATGGCATGAAATTTGTTTGAGACATATTGTTGATGCTCTATACATCTTCCAGCATGCTCTTCATCACTTGCTGGGGTCCACACGATTTTATCTTGGCCCTTGGGGAGGTCATATTCTATGTTGAGGGCACACGTCCTAGTGGTTCTTTGATGGTCACATGTTATATCTTATATAGATGTACTAGGGGGTGCTATTGGAGTGATTGCTATACCTCCTAGCAGCCCTCTCTTATGTTATATTGATGTACCTTGTCATATCTTATGTTATATGTCTCCCCTAGGCGTCTTTGAGGGAGTGCATCCCCCCTCTTTGAGTGATCTCATGTATACTTATCCGGCACATCTTTAGCCGTTGATCTTGATGTATTATCTTTTAATCCTATCCCTCCATACTTTTGGGTTTAAGGTTTTTGTATTGTGAGGATCTACTTACACTATCTCTCACTCATTTGTAAAGGACTTTTGGCAATAAAGAAATTTTTTGAAGATCTCTTGCAAAATCTTTGATGAATGTTCTTGTACATGATTGGAATGCCTTTTTCTTAGACATTTGAGTTGATTCGATGTGGTTTTGAGAGAAAATTTGTGGAGGCCGAATTGATTTTATGCAGGGGTGCAAATTGGCTTGAGGTCGTGATTGTGAGGGATCTCCATCCCTCTCTTGTGCAAATCGCTTCATCTTAGGGAGTATCCAATTGTGATCTTGTCCATTGAGTTATTTTCTTGAGATGTCTTTCATTATTGCTATCTTTTCTTTGTGAATCAAATCTAACTTACGTTGTTTGTGTTTGCAGGGAGAAGGGGGCACACTTCCTCCATTGTTGCAAATCGATCTACCTTGAAACCCTCTGGATCTAGCTCAAAATTGTAACTAGGTGAAAGGATCATCAATGTAATTGGCGGACGCAAGATTGTCAAGTAAGATCTTTGAAGTTTTCCATTGTTCCAATTTTCTATTCCATTAGTCATTAAAATTTCAAAATTTAAAACCCTCATTTCTTAGATCTAGTAGATCGGGCGATCTTCTTGGCTTATAATTCAAAACCCAAATTGGAAATAATTAAAAACCTTTAGAGACCAAGTTTGGACCAAAACCGAATCCATTTTCCCTTGATCTAGCACTGGTCCTCATCTAGGCAATTGGTCCTCCTTGGGGATTTGATCATTTATCCCGATCTACTATTTGGGTGTTGCTTGATTGTCCTCCAAAGCCTAGATCTAACCCCAAGAAACCATTCTAAGTGCCATTTGCTCCTTAAACCCTCCCATTTTGACCATCTTACATTTTATTGCTTAAACCCTAGGTGGATCTATTTTGGGTATTTGTTATTGGCACTAGATCTATCTAGATCTACTACTCTTACTTCATTGTGGTGATATATCTTCAAGGTTGAGCATTTCTCCAATCCCTAAACTCTCTCAAGCGATACCTAACCTCTCTATCCCACACCTATTTCCTAGATCTAGATCAATCAACTCAAGATTTCATCTCTTAGCCCCATCTATATCATTTGGTGTGTCTTGTGTTGGTTCGCTAGCCTTTATTGGCTGGCTAGGGTCTCCCCCTTGATCTTGCTCCTAGCTTGATCTAAAGTGACAAGATCCCATTCGGTGTGACAACCATTTAATCAAGTGATTAATGAGGCCCTTGCGATTGTCACAAGTTTAGCTGCCCACCTCTACCGTCCCGGATAGGATACCTTTAGTGGCAACTACAAACTTTGTGATAACGGTACATACATGGAGAGAGTGAGCCTCCTCTAAGAGAGATATCCAAGTGTATGATCTCATGCAAGGGAGAATGCACCACCTCTAGGAGAAGGTACTGGCCTTGGATGGCCTTCTGGGCCCTAGTTATGATACGGCCTTAGCTTTGCTACTAGCCATCGTCCATAGGTGCAATGGAGTTGCCACAATAATGCTTTTTTACGGGCAAGTAGGCTGAACCTTTTAATTCAAGGATTACCTACCCTTATAGCCACTAACCAATTTCAAGTATGGGGAGCACTTGTTTCAAATCTAGGGGGTACTCTTCCGGTGACTAGACTACCTAGGCTCAGAACTCAACATCGATAGTTATCCAATAGGAAGTGTTAACGCTTCGTATAGGTTTGTCACACACATCAGAGCCGAGGCACCATGGAAGACATGAAGTCCATCCTAACAAAGAGGTCACAGAGGGGGAGGTCCTCAAGTTCATTAGTCATGTCCAAGTCAAAGGATTTTTTTGCAACAAATGGAAGAGATGGATAATTGGGAAAAAGGGTAAATACAGAACCATGAGAGGGGTGGCGATCTATACATTACACAGGCAATCGGTCCCAACAAAAATATGTGCATGAAACTACTACTAATGCACCTACACCACACCAAGCACAAGTCCTACTGACAGCCAACCAAGAAAATCATATGATCACTTTTGCATAACAAAGTTTAACATGAGTCATTCCATCAATAAAACTCATGAAATCCATGAATATACCTCTACCATATACCTAATCTGAACTGGAGATGCAAAGTATCCACTTGTTGACTCTGGGGGGCCAAGGAAAATGAGATCTCAATTGTATAAGGATAAGCATGAAGGTCAACTGTACCCAACTCTAAAATGTATGACAGTGGATGGCATGAAGAGGGCTCAACATGACAAGGGTACCCCCTTTGATGCTTTGCCACTATATTTGATACAGTTGTTGAAAATTGAGATAATCCTCAAATCCTCTGATACTATCTGATAGGAAATTGCATCCACTGTAAGGACTGGCTCAAAAATATGGTTTGCTATGCAAAAATGAGGGGCATCTCCAATCTGAAAAATATGTGATAACAGTAGCCTTAGCCTAATTAGGGCAAACAATGAATTCAAAGGCCCAACTTTGGACTTTGGAGAGCTACTTCAAGAGGAAAGTCTCCTCAAACAAGATTGACAAGATGCAAGTAAAAACCTTAACTTGCCTTGCTTAAGGTGCACAATAGCAACGCCAAACAAAAAAATTAAAATATCTTACCAACATCCACCAAGAGAAGAGCAAGAGAAACCTTAGATCCTTCCTTAGTCACAAGTTGTAACAACCATTCTTTGAATCAACCTTGAGAGATAGAAAAACCCTAGAAATTCATCATTTAACTTTCATCACAAGAGAATCATGCCAAAAAGAGAAGTACGCCTAGCCTTAGAAGCTCCAATATAGCAAGATGAATATAAATAAGATCATGTTTTAACCAATGTTCTTATTTACAAAGGAGAGTAGGAGCCTTTATTTATGAGGCTTCCTAGTCTTTTTGGATTTTTAGAGCCTACCTTATTAAAAGATAAAATAACTTAAAATTAGGGGTTTTCACCCACAAGCCAAGGACTAAACGAGAAAAGACTAAAAATAATGAGAAAATGGTGCAAATGGCTTCAACTAAGTGTAGTGTTGAGTTCAATGAGGACGTCATGCCCGAACTAACCCCAAAGATGTAGAATTTCCCTCAACAACCTCCTTTTTTAGCAAGGTAAGGATTCCTTCAAAGGATGATGGCATCATCATTCTTGCATGTGGAGACCAAGAGGAGGGGTAATACATGAAAAGATAAGGTCCAAGTGGGCATAAATGAGGTGTGCTAAAGTGGGTATGGCAACTCTTACACACACAATCACCTTCTACATAGCATAAACATAAGTGTGGCTAGGAGCCCCTAAGCCATGTGTTCTAATGGGTCCATCCCAAGAAGCACTGGAGCACCCACCCAAGGAAAAAATGCCCAACATGACGGGGGACTTACGCCCATAAAGGGGTAGTTAGTAGAGCCACTAAGCCAATACTCCTTGAAATGAAAACTAAGAGGACATGCCATGACCATGTTAGAGTTTGCACTTTAATTCAATGTTAACTATGATCTTTAATTGAAAGAATAACAAGCACAACAAAACACAATAGACACAATATTTTTCCTTGGGGAAACCATAAAGGAGAAAACCCTGCAACTTCCTCAAAGATAGATTCGTCACTAATACAATATCACAAAATGGAAAACCCAAAAATAGAAAGTCTTCTACAGCTCTCTCTTCTTTCTCCCCAGCGAACTTGTCTTCTCTCTCTTGCTTATGCGAACTTGAGTGAGTGAGTGGTGAGTCCAAATGAGAGAGAAAGCTCTTTATTTATACTTTATTTTTGGGCGACCTAATTCCCAATTAGGTCAGCCTCACTAAACCTGACTGGGCCGACTTGTCCTAGGGGACTTAATAATACAGTTTACATTTGACTCTAGGGGATCTAATGCCCCGACTTACAATGGAGGTTTTTCCTTAATGACCTTGCATGACTAAACATAATAATGACATCCCCGAACGGAGGAAAAACATCTCCAACGGAGGTACATTAAAAATAGAATAACAATATAATAATAATAATTAGAAGAATATCTTCTGAAGTTACAATTACAACAACACTCCCTCTTAACTAGGAAGGTATTCTCTCGCCATAGTCATCATCATTTTGGACACATATTCTTGACAACATCATCATTGTTGGATCATCATCAATGTTGGAACATCATCATCAACACTGGATCATCATCATCGCTGTTGCCATAATCCTCATTTTGTTGATCATTGATTAGTGACATCTCTCGAATCTATCCGTCATAAGAATTTCTACAAAGCCAACCCTTTTCCATGCTGGATGTAGGCCTAGCTCTCATGTAGGTCTTCATCATCTTTGCGAGCACGCCATCAAGTCGGTACAACCCAGGACCACATATTACATTGCCACAACAATCACCTACGTCTCCTACTATCATCCCATCGTATCCAAATCATCTCATCATCATACACGGAGCACAACCTAGATGCACACCTCATGTCCAACAGACCACCTGCGTCTCCCATCTAGTGGGTACATGCCAGGAGCACCCCAGGTGCATTATGTCTCTCAACGGTCAACCTACGTCTACCTGCATGGGAGCACAGTCAGGAGCACCCTAGGTGCATTACGTCCCAAGGACCACCTACGTCTTCCACCATGTGAGATCCTGCCTAGGCGCACACAAAGTGTCTTTGTGATCGGTGGACCTCTCAACGTATTCAGCATGGGAGTACAGTCAGGAGCACCTCAGGTGCATTACGTCCCAAGGACCACCTACGTCTTCCACCATGTGAGACCCAGCTCTACATCTTCTCCAGCATGGGAGTACATTCACGAGCACCCCAGGTGCATTACGTCGCAAGGACCACCTACGTCTTCCACCATGTAAGAACTAGCTCCGGTGCATCTGCATCTTTCGGTCTCATCACTCCCTCTTTCGAGGAACCTCGATCTGGATAACGCCAAGCCTCTCTCTGAAGTACTCGAACTTCAATCTTGCTAACGGCTTAGTCAACACATCGACTATCTGCTCGTCTGTTGCCACATACTGGAGCTTCACTGCTCCTCTTTGCACCATATCCCTGATATAGTTGTACTTGATCTTAATATTCTTCGACTTGTCATGGAACACCGGGTTCTCGGACAGCTTCACACAACTCTGGTTATCACAAAAGATACAAGTCACCTCTAACTGGAGATCAAACAAATCTGACAGTCGCTTCTGAATCCATGCTACCGAACAACTAGCCGAACAAGCTATAACATACTCTGCTTCGGCTGTACTTAGTGCCACGCATGACTGCTAAACCAAGAGATCATACCGGATCCCATACTGAAGCAGCATCCTGAAGTGCTCTTCCTATCTGTGGCATTTCCTGCCCAATCCGAATCAACATAACCATGCAGGTTAATCTTTTGATTGGCCTCATACTTGAGCCCATAGTCAACTGCACCCTTCAGGTACCTCGATATATGCTTTGCAGCAATCAAGTGAACATGTCTTGGATCCATCAGGAACTGGCTCAGGGTGTTCACAGCAAAGCATATGTTTGGTCTCGTGTTCGTCAGGTACATCAACGAACCAATCATCTGTCGATACATCGTGGCATCAATTGTCTCTGATGAAGCATCGCACAGTAGCTTCAAGTTTGATGCCATTGGTGTGGCCATTGCCTTGCAGTCCATCATTTCGAATCTCTTCAGAATCTCTACTGCATACTTTCCTTGACCAAGGAAGATTCCATCTGCACTCTGCCACACTTCCATGCCTAAGAAATAATGCATCATACCCAGGTCATTCATCTTGAACTTTGCGGCAAGCCTCCTCTTTATGTCTGCAATGAGCTCATCCTCACCTGTCAGAAACAGGTCATCTACATATATCAGAAGTATCATTGGTCTTCCACCTTCAACCTTGAAGTAAAGGTTGGAATCTGCTTTACTCTTGGTAAAGCCTAAGCTCATCAGGAAACTGTCCATCTTGCCGTACCACGTCTTGGGTGCTTGTTTCAATCCGTACAAGGCTTTCTTTAACTTGCACACATGAGTCTGTCTGTCATGTGTCTCAAATCTCAGTGGCTGCTCCATGTACACTTCCTCTTCAACTACACCATTCAAGAATGCTTTCTTGATGTCCGTCTGGTGTACCTTCCATTTCATTATTGCAGCCAATGCAAGTTTAGAGTTTAGAGTTTAGAGTTTAGAGTTTCCATGGGCGAATTTACACAAGTTTCCATAAGTAGTACATGAGTTTTCAGTTTTAGCCAACAACATCTCAAGTGACTAGGGGGAGTTCGTGTCAGTGCCAAACATCGGGACAACCAACCAGAATGATTTAGTCCTACAATCCAACTTACCAAAGGCAAGTTTTGTCACCAACTCATAGCTGAGACACTAAACAAACATGGATGAGATCCAAACACGAAGGTAGTAAAAAGGGAAGTCCTCAATATCAGAAAGTCAAGCAAGACAAGTCAAGGGTAAAAGCCAAATAAGGAAGGTCATGGATGGATGGAGTCAAGTGAAAGTGGAGCCTAAGCTAGAAGACAAATGGTGTCCAGAAAGACCATATATATGCAAGGTAGTAAACCAGTGAGTTTTGTCAAACAACCTAAATGTGCAAGTAAAATGTCCATTTTATAATTCATTATCAAGATAGTCCATTTTAAGTTTACAAGGTTTGCCACATCATGAATCATATACCAAGCTAATGCTGTGAACATAATTAAAGCAACAAGATAATAATCCATAGTCAATGATCAGAAATCCATAGGTCATATCACATCATAAGAATAATCATCATAAATAATCTGAAACACTGCTGCAATACATCTCTAGGCACTGAACTGAAACTGTATGGAATAAAGGGTCACATCAGTCATCAAGTCTGAACTCTCAAGGCTCAGCTTTAGCACAAGGTCTAACATAAGTCTGATAAAATACACTACTCTGATCATGAGTGATCTCAAAATATAAACTCATCATAGCCAAGCTCTGAATAATCCAAGCTCTGAAATGTGCAGATATCTGCTAAGCAAGAATAGTAGCCCGGCTACTATGGTGTGATAATAGTACTTAAGTGAAAAGTGCATTAAATTCATTTATAAAATTATTAATGAGCCTTTTATGCGAGACTTAGATCTCATTGAGCCAAGATCTAATCTTGGCCATTGATTCTCAAGAAGAAGTTACCATGAACAAAAAGGGGAGAAACTAAGGATTGAGGCATTCATTCAATCATTGTGATCTAAGAGATTTGGAGAGCAAGAGAGAAGAGGAGAAAGGAGAGAAGAGAGAAGGCTAGGGTTTGAAGAGAATTCGACCTTGATGGAAAGAGACAAAACTGGCACATATCCCAAGGAGCTTGAGATGGGCACGATTTCCAAGGTGATGACTTGAATTTCTAGAAGACTGTACAACAGTTGTTAAGAACATATTTCGAGAAGAAGGCACAAATTTTAAAGAGAAGGCAACACAGATTTCAAGGCAGTCGTACAACAATAAATACAGTCTGTACAGGCATGAAAATCGAGGCAACATGTACAGGAATTATTACAGACTGTATAGCCACAAAAATCAAGGTAAAGTGCAACACAGAAATCAAGGAAAATCTGATCATACAGCTCGCATGTGTGAGGTCGTACAGTCCGTACAGTCACAGAATTTGAGGCAGCCGTACAACAGACTATCAGTGAGATGTTGGCACAAATTTCGAGGCAAAAAAGGGAGATAAGTACTATTGTTATAAAAATTTGTAATTTGTCTCTGAAAGAATAAATTTTTTCTCTCCTATCAGGTTTTCCCTTCGGGGTTTTTCCTGAGCCTATTTGGCTAAAATTTTGAGTCTTTAAATTTTGTGGTTTGGCTGTCATAAAATTTTTGAGTTGTTTAAAGTTGAAAAAACAATTCCATGTGTTTCAAGAAAAATTAATTTTTTTATGCATTGAAGCTATAATATGCAGTCATGGGGTTTGGGCATTAAATTTCATGTAAAAGATTAAACTTGAAACCAGGTTGGGGTTACAAAAGTTTTCACCTTCTGAACTATGTCTCTGATGTAGTGATATCTGATCTCAATATGTTTGGACCTGTCATGGAACATAGGGTTCTTCGAGAGCTTTACACGGCTCAGGTTATCACAAAATATCACTGTCACATCAAGCTCATGACCATACAAATGTGCAAGTAGTTTTCGAAGCCATACTGCTTCCTTACTATCTGCACTGGTTGCGATGTACTCTTCCTCTGCTGTAGTGAGTGCCACAAAAGACTGTTTCTTGCTAAACCAAGAAACCATAGCTGATCCTAGGCTAAAACAACACCCAGAGGTGCTCTTTTTGTCAACTGCACTCCCAACCTAATCTGAATGGTGAAGCCTACCGACTTCTCTCTATCACCTTAGGTATATCTCAACCCATAAGCAACTGTACCACGAAGATATCTCAGCACATGCTTAGCTGTTGTCCAATGTACTTGTCTTGGCTCGACCATGTGCTGACTCAATGCGTTCATTGTATAACAGATATCTGGCCTAGTATTAACTAGGTACAACAAGGCACCAATCAATTGGTGGTACATTGTCGGATCCATTCAGAACCACAGTCCACACAGGACAAGGAGTCCACATAGAACTTAGGAGTTCATGCAGAACTCATTTTGGTCCACACAAAACCACAATCCACATAGGACAAGGAGTCCACACAAAACTCAGGAGTTCACACTGAACTCATATTGGTACACACAGAACCACGGTCCATAAAGGACAAGGATTCCACATAGAACTCAGGATTTCACACAGAACTCATATTGTTCCACACAGAACTTAGGGGTTCACAGAGAACTCATATTGGTCCACACAGAACCACAGTCCACACAGGACAAGGAGTCCATACAGAACTAAGGAGAATCAGCTCCATCTCCCTCTCAACGAGGGACACATCATTCACGTGTCCTCTTGTTGAACAACTATTACAAGTCTCTTGTAGGTCACAACACATGATCTTTCCTACAAGTCAAGTTCACTCAATCAGTTACCAACCTTGCATAATCATGAAATTCAATCAAATCATATTGACATTTCAATGCAATAGTTCACACATTTATGTAAGCATCTTAGCCAATGCTTCAGCACAACATCCATTCATATTCCAAACATATGAGGTGACTATTTGGATTCCTTCCATCTCCACTAGAACATACTAGCAAGAGCGTGCACTGCTTCGAGTATGTCAGCAAAGAGGTTTCATCCTAGAATAGTTCCAACAACGGCTCATGGGTTGTTGTGCAGTACTATAGGCTACTTACCCAACATATATATGCACTACATGAGCCTACTGCTCGTCAATCTTAGTCATATATCTATGCATAAAAGAAGATCACATATTTACACACGACTGTTGTGAACATTATCCTATAAACCAAACATTCAAATATTTAAAGAATAACTCAAATGACAATACAAATACTTATCTTTTATTGTTTTGTTGGCTCCCTCTTGATCTATGCCTCCTTGTAGAAATCACGGGAGTCCTTTGATATTCATCTTCTTTCTGCATCCTGGATCTTCATACATCACCAATGACAATCACATCATCTGGATACTGTAGTCATTGGTGCACTCATAGAGTGTACTAGAGGAAGTACTCCTTTTGACGATCTTCTGCAATTTCCTCAAGATCATCTTTTGCATTCCTTAAGTCCTTCTATGGAGAATCTTCATCAACAGTTGAGGCATGGTACTTTCTCTTCTTTGAGGTACATTGTTTTGCATAGTGACCATACTTTATGCAGTTGAAACATTGAATGTGTGAAAGATCCTTCTTCTTCTTTTGCTCTGGAATTGGTCTTAATCTTTCACCTCTGTATTTTCTACCAAAGCTCTTCTTTCCTTTCTTAGCATGAGCTGTAAAGGATAGTTCTTATTCCTCTTCCTTTGAGGTAGAGGCAAGCTCCCTTGTTTCCTCTTAGATACATTCTGACCAAAACTGATCAAAACTGGGTAATTGACCATGAGCACATATTCCTTTCACAAATGGCTTCCATTATGGAGGAAGGCCACCCATAGATGTCAACACAAGATCTATGTCGGGGACACTTTTTTCAAGAGCTACCAGCTGATCTCTGATTTGGGAAATCTTCAAGAAATAAGAAGAAACTGAATCATCATTTGTGAACTTCACTTGACGAAGTTGGTCTTTCAGGGCCGAGATTCTGCTAGGGTTCTCATTCTCATAAAGTTTCTTCAAGGCATCATACATCTTCTTAGCAGTGTCTTGTCTTGCAATAAGAGGTGCAAGATGATCTTTCACTGAGTCCATCAAAATCTTCATGGCTATGGATTCATTCTTCTTGTGTCTTGCTTTCTCTCGGGCTCCCTCTGGCTCTAGAATATCTTTGATTATATGATCCTTGAGATCATGTTCATTTAGGAGCATGAGCATCCTACTCAGGTCAGAAGTTTGAAATTCCCTCCAATTTGTCTTCTACTCTTAGTCCAACAACCATCTTGACTTTGGTTTAGAAATAGATCAAAAACCAAAAATTTTTGGATCTGAAATCTACTACAGAAACCCTAGCAAGAGCTAGGTCAAAAATGAAACTTGGAATTTGGAAAATCTGATTCCACAAGTGGATGTATCCTCGTAGGGTGAGTTGAGTAGCCCTCCTTTTATTTTGGATGTGTGGACAAAACAACTCGCAAACTAAAACCCTAATTTCTGCAGGTTTTGAAATTTCTTTGAATGAAGATCTTCCTCCACAAACAATTGCACCCTCCTACGGAGAGTTTCAATATGGTCTTTCCATATCAATTCTGTGGTTGGAAACCCTAGAATCAAGAAGCCCTAGTTTCTGTCAATGGTCTTTTTCAGTGCACGTTATGATTTCTGGGTAAATCTTTGTGCTTTACACACAGTGGAAGTGTGGTGGGATCATAACCTGTTAGATTTTTTAATAATATAGCAGTATAATTTTCATCTCTTTCAACTTTAACTACACATAAGGATCACTGAAAGAATAACCATGCACAAAAACACAAGAGACACAATAGTTTACCTTGGGAAAACCCAAACTCAGGAAAAACCTAGCCAACCTTTCTTATTCAAAGATTTAGTACAAAGTAAAAGTACATCAGATATAAAAGTGATCTATGACAAGAGAGATCACATAGGAAGATGATATCAAAGAAAGAACCCCAGAAAAGCAGTTTTCTACAACCCTTGAGCAAATTTCTCCTTGCTTTAGCGAATTTGCGTGGATGAACAAATGAGGAGGACATCACCTCTTATTTATACTTGTTTTTTGCTGACCTTTTCAATTGAGGCCGACTTGTCTATTTTATCCGGGTCAACTTGTCTTCTTCAATAATAAATTACAATTCATTTAATGTTTCTTGTTGGGCAACTTGTCTTTATGCAATTATTTATTTTCTTTCTTTTTAGGCCGACTTAGCGAATGAGGATACCTCACTAAGCTACAAACATCAAGATATATTTAGATCATATCCAGTATTGTTTATGGAAACTTAATTTTATTAACAATTGTCTTACTGTAGTGCTAATGTCCTGTGTTTGCAGAGATTTATCCTACAACCAGTTTTCGGGATCTATTCCATCATGGCTTAGTGACAACAATTTGAAAGTGTAAGAAAAGAGGAGTAATTTCTGATACAAAGTCATCAATTGACTTTTCAAACTTATCAAAAGAAATTTGATATAGCTTTTCCCCTTTGTCTTGTTTTCCCTCGTTGCATATCGTCTTTATTTCCATCTTTGTTATAATTAGCAACTTCCTTCTTTATTTCCATCTTTGTTATAATTAGCAACTTCCTTCTTTACTATGTTAGCATCTCATTGTTGGGTGATAATCAACAAGCTTCTTTTACCTCAACACTGTACAAATTTTAATGTATAATATCATGACATGCAGGAATCTGGTAGGAAATTACTTCACAACAAATGAAACAGATAATAGGTAACATGCCCCCTTTTTATCCCATATTTTACTAGAGTAATGACAAGGAAACTTTGTTCAATTAAAATTGAAAATATTATTTTATTTCATTCATTAAAGGGAAAAAGTGCTAAACTTTGATAGACAATACAAAATCATCGATCTAATATATATTCAGTCAACTGAGCATGAGTCCAAAACCTGTGCATTGATAGTTGAATTTTTATATGTTTTGTATATTTCAGACTACTAAGTGGTGGAACTTTTAGGCTATAACCATCGTCAATAATCATTATAATTGGTGATTATTAAACAGTTTGTTATTACAGATTTTCCTTGAGAGGATTAGGTTGCCTCCAACGGACCTTTCCTTGCAATAGAGGAGCTCCACGTTGTGAGTTATTCTAGCTGTTTCCATTTTAAGTACAATAAGCTGCATTTTCCAAAAAGTAATCTGTTTTATTTCCATGTAGTTATGTGTATATAGGACCTGCACTTGCCAAGTTGGGGATAAGTGTTCATGGAGATTGGGATTTACTAACGATACTAACAGATTTAAGGTTTTATTTTTCTCATTTTCATTTTTAGGATGTTTTCATATGCATCTTGCCTTTCTTTATGGAATTACTCTAGTTATTTCCTTTTTAAAGTAGAATATGATGCATTTTCCAAACGATAATCTGTTTTATTTGCATGTAGTTGTGTGTTTTACAACTATTTCCTTCACCTTAAAGGCAAAGTCAAAATAATAACTAAGAGGGAAGCTAAATGTTACTTTGCCAAACCCTCTTCTGCTATTTACGCCTGCAAAATTGCAGCCAAGGGAGGTTTCCCTATGGACCAATAGTCTCACTAAGGGCTATTTATGCCTGCAAAATTGTAGCCAAGGGAGGCTTCCCTATGGGCCAATAGTCTCACTAAGGGTTATTGAATCTGGTTGACAAGTTAATTCCAGCTTTATACTATGATGAACAGCAGCTTTCTTAAGAGGTTTATTTTAAGAGTAAAGGTTGGATCAATCCTAGAATTTATTACAGAACATAACCACTCAAATATCTAGATTTTTATTACATAAAACAGCATCTTATTATCAGATTTTAAAGAATACAGGATTCTATTCAAAATCTGCTATGGTTTGTAATTTATCTTTTAACAATTTCCAAATTTGATATATCAAAAGAACTCAGCCCAAAAGGGGAAAATTTGCACAATTTAAGAACAAGGCTGAATTATGTAAAGATCTGAAATGTTAAATTTATTTTAATTTATTCTAAATCTGAAATAAAAGGAGATTTAAATGAAAAATTAGGTGGTTAAAGGGTAGATTAGTGCCTCGGCTATTGGGCATATGGGGTATCTCCCATTTTTTTTCCCACAATTAGATCTTGAACAAAGAGAGGGCGAATTGGTTTTATTAGAACAACCACAAATACCTTTGGCCGAAGCTACACTTGATGTACAAGTGCTGCAAATTATCATTACTTGCAGTAAGTTCACCTTGAAAAGGATCGGCAAACTAGACATTCAATTCTTCTTTCTTCTTTATAGATGACAATTTAGAAAGTCAATGTCTACAATTTCATGATATTGAAAAGGAAAGGAAAACACTATTCACCATTCACAATTTCAATATGGAAATGAGTTACTGGTATAAGTTAGCCTCCAATAATGTAATCTTCACAATGTATCAATCCACAGCAACATCAATCAAACTCTATAATAGAAATTTTCTCCAGAAAGTAGTAGTACTGGATAGCACTAGCATGTTTTAGAGTTTCTCAAACCAACAACAACCATTATAAATGGAGCAGCGTTGCTTAAATAGAGTTCTAGGCTCAAAACCTCCATGAGTAAAATAATATTATCATGTTCAAAATCCTATATCTATTCTTGAAATACATGAAATAATATTTATCTTTCTAACCCCATAGAGAGAATTGCTCAACCGATGAATATAACCAAAGTAGATCCATCTTAACTACGGATCTATCATGCTCCAAGAGGTCAAATTCCTCTAGTGCAAATCTTTTTTACAGTGAAAAACCTGAAGAGAGGTTTCCACCTCAAGAGATTTGATCCCTCTAGGTGCATGGTAAATCCGTAGTTAAGATGGATCTATGCTGGTATATTATATATTAAATTAAACCCAATATGCTTCATATTTATTGGATATTTAGAGCAAAGTTACATATATCGTGTCGGCGAATATATCGCCGAGGGTCCGGAATGTAACTTAACGGCAACATCGACGAAAATATCGGCAAATGTCGTAAAACCTCAAAAAAATACAAAAATAACCATTTTTTTTCAATTTTTTTAACATCTAAAGCAACAACAACATCAAATAAACAAGTTGCTACATAAATATGAAAATACAACTAATATATAAGATGCATAAGATGTCAAATTATGGATCATGATCACATATTGACAATAAACTGAAAATACTGAAATATGTTCTTGATAGAATGATTCAAAATCACCTCAAATGATCAAAATAAATATATCTCATGAGATGAATCATCATGACTCATGAGTCATCTAGATACTACATAGTACAATGATAAATAATACGACTCATCGATTGCCTCTACCCCTTTTACGGGCAAGGGGCACCAAATTCCTTTGGTCCTGTAGGTGCTCTAGATGAGCCTGAGGTGGAAATGGAAGCTCCAACTGCTCGGGATATGGTGGAAGGTAATGGGATTGAGGTGGAAGCCAATGTGATCAGTCTCCTCCCATAACTACATATCATCAAAATCATTGTCTATATCGGGATCCTATTCATCGATAGCACCCTATGCCCCCCTCCTCTAGACTCTCTCCCTTGCGTCTACCTCAAATATTGAATTTGATTAAATGCCCTAATTTAATGCTCTAGACTCAACACCCTACAATTTTGATTAAACTTCCTAATCTAATCATTAAAATAAGGTAGAAAAGGCTTCCCAAGCTTAATAAGTGATTTTGCTTGAGTGAAGGGTACATTTTTATTAAGGTCATGTTAGAAAAATTCAACAGTAACATCAAGGTACATAGAGGGTTTGATGTGCTTGATTAAATGCCAGTCCCATACCCTCATACATGATAGAATCAAATGGAAACGTTGCAATCCTAAAATCCTAAAAACTATTAAGTCTGTTGAATTGTGAATGGGATCTAAAATTCTACTTTTTGCATATGAAGTCCGATGAGGTTGGAACCACTCTCAAACATCCTGAAACAATTAATGGTAATATTAAAAATTTAAGTAAAATGATAGAAAATGAAAGATAAGGAGAATGTCACTTTTATTACTTTAAAAATTTGACATGCCCAGTTCTAATAACACTACCAAAAACTTAACTAGCAGCTTTATTTCCCAAAATACATGCACTTTTTTTAGCAGGGTGATATTTTCCAAAATATTATTCCCAATATATGGCGACACATTCAATATATCGCAATATATTAAAATTCCGTATATGTCGGGATTTTTTAGTGGCCATATATCACCAAGGGGAATGACTCGCGATATGGGAAATATATCGCCAATATATGTAACTATGATTTAGAGACTAAAGTTTCATATCTAAGATATAGTTTGGGGTTTAGATTGTGCCAAATACATTTGTGGAATTATAAAAAACTACAATGAGTAGATCCATCTTAAATTAAACTACAAAGCGTAGATGATCATCATTATGTATACATGTATGTATTTTCGATTAATGTGATCCTTTAAAATTTACTAAGTATCATCTATATAATTTATATTTAGATAAAAAAACAAAACAAAACATTAGGAAATTTACATGATTATGAAGACGAATAAAAACAAAGTAACAATGCTCATTGGTGAAAAATGTGAATAACGACAATGTGGATCTTCTTTGGATGGCACACAAATCATATATTTCAATTAATTCTTTTAGTTTTAATTAATTGGAATATATATATATATATATATATATATCTTTGGTTTTGAATTTTAGGTTAGGGACGACATTGTAAAATTTTGTTTACTTAATATTTTATTATTTTATTAAAGTCCCATGTGTCACCTCCACATTGAGCATGGAATTACTGGGTTGTAGAAAGTGCCTCTCGACACAATAATGAGAATTAGTTGACCAAGATCATTGATCCATCTCCTCAAGCCAAGCACGCCTCTTTAATGGGCAAAAGTGATCCAACAAACTTTGGAATTAGTGGATTGAAATGAACAAGGTTCATTTCCTAGCAAATATCCAACATAGGAAATAGGATAAACAAAAATTTATATAGGAAAATAAATAATAAATGAATGATAGAATATGTTACAATGCCATGAGACAGTCGCTATGGATGAATAAACATGCCCCTTAGATATGACATGTGTCTCTTCACAATTATTGATTTATTATTATTAATCATTATATATATATATATATATATATATATATATATTGTACATTACATTGCCTACCCATTTAAAATGCTTTGTCCTCCAAGCATACAAAAGTCATGTCTTCGTTTTGGCTTGTAATGACTTCTTGGGATTCTTCATTCTTAAGTTCATCATAGTAGATGATAGAAGATAGTGTGATATTCTAAGTTCTGAGCAGAACTATCGAGTTTTAAAGGGGTTTGCCCAACCTAATTCGATCTTTTGTGGAATTGAATATTTATAGGATTCTTGGAAAGAACCAGTGGCATTGCGATTCTCAACACAACTTCTACTTTATGACCGAATTGTATTGGTATGAGTATTCTTCGGAATATAGGTCAATTTCTTTTGTTGATGTTGATACACTGATTGGTTAAGATATCAATTCTTCTAATTTGGATTTCGATAAGTTGATCTTGTAGCCTGATCTTTCTTTCTCATGCTTGGAGTGATTTCTTGTTTCATATTTGGTAGTTTTTTTTCCATACTTGTGTTTCTTTGTTGATCATTAAATGTTTATGGGTAGAGATACTTAGATTTTATTTTGTTTGGACTTCAACATTTGATGATATCCCTACTTCAATTGGATCAGTGATTGTTTCTTTGTTGATTGGTGGTTCTTTGTTGACATGTAGATTTAACTTTGGTTATGTTTTTTTTTCATCCTTCACTTCTCCATTTGCGTAAGCAAACTTTAATTATGCTTCCTTAGGTGAAAAAGTTTGATTATTCCGCCAAAGAGGCACATTCTACAGCCCAATAGGATGATGTGTAACTCCTTCCGTGCTCGAGTTGACAAGTGTCCTTTTAAAAAAAAAATAAACAATTATAAAAAATAACATGTCCCGTCAAATTAGATTCAAAACATTTACATTTACAATGGCATATATATAAAACTACACAAATTAGATAAATTTAAACTCTTCTTCAACATTTGCATTTTAAAAAGGGGTTTGCGCCTCCTTACACACAAACTCCTTTCTAAAAACATGTTCCTATTAATCCAATGACTGTCATTGATTGATTGTGTGAGAAATTGAAAAAACACTTAGTATTAAATCACAAACCTTATTTATTAATCCGTATTGTTAAAGCAGAAGTCTTATAACTGGTTTGAATATCATAACAAATGACGGTAATATACTTTTTAAGACATAAAATAATTATATTTTATTTTATTTTATCAACTTGATAAGAAGACTTAGTGGAATACTGTAAGTTTAGGATCATATGAACATTGTTTTTCTGTGGAGCTTAAGAAGTTGCAAGTATTGCTTTGGCTGACAAATCCTCATAATTGATGGAATTATCACATCGAAGAGGGGCATTCTACATCCCAGTAGGGGATGTGTAACTCCTTTTATGCTTATCTTGGAGCTGACAGGTGTACTTTAAAAAAAATTATAAAAATAACATGTCTGCTCAAATTAGATTTAAAACATTTACATTTACAATGGCATATATATAAAACTACACAATTTAGATAAATTAAATTACTTTCTCAATATTTGCACTCTAAAAAGAGGTTTGGGCCTTAAAGATTTGATCCTTCTCAAGGCTTGATAGATCCCCTTTTAAGATGGATCTATGCTAGTGCTAGACAAAATTTGCTTAGTGATGCCTTCTAGTTTCTCTTAGTATCTTTAATCACTACCCAAAACTTAAAAACTTACTTTTTAGAAAACATCTTTGGATTCTGGTTATGAATTGGGATTTAAGTTCTCACCCAAATTTTACTCTTGCATTTTGCATTTAGTTTCTGACAATTCCCTATAGCTTCTGGATTGTCAAGCAAGTGCACTGTCTTAGATTTGCGAACGTTTTTTATATTGTATATCTAAAAAAAGGACAAGTGAGTAGTTTAGTTGTTTCTTCAAACAGATTCAATTTTTGTTTTGAAGTCTTCCCAACTCTTCTTCAAGTCATATGGTATTCTGAAAGTTCAGCTAAAGTGTTTTATTTTAGTATTAAATCTCTGAATTTTGGAATCCTGATCATTTTAATTTTCACTGTTAATTACAAATTTAAAGGAATATACTATTAAAAAATATCGTTTTGCAGTGCTTACAATATCTCTAAGAATCTACTTCCTTAGTGTTAAATTCATTTTTTTATATGTTTTTTATGTTTACATTTTACATTTTTAATGCTTTTTATGCTTAAGTTTGAAGTTTTTACTTTTTTGTCCTGAAGAGGCTCATTCTACAGTCCAATAGGGGGAGATGTGTAACTCCTTCAGTGCTCATCCTAGAGTTGACACTTGTTTTTTTTTAAAATAATAAAATATTATAAAAAATAACATATTGGTTATTTAAAACATTTACAACCGCATATATTTAAAACTACCCAAATTAGATAAATTAAAACGCTTCCTCAACATTTGTACTCTAAATAGGGGTTTGCACTTCAAGATATTTGATCCTGGGTGCTTGGTAGATTCCTTTTAAGATGGATATATAATTATGCTGATCTTTAGTCATCACAAATTTGTGTATCACCAATCACCAATTGTTTTTAATGATTTTTTAAGGTATATTAGTATTTACAATCTTGTCATATTTCACTGAACCACAAATGCATACATTTAAATTTTAAATGCATATGCACAGCTAAAAATGGTCTAATTGCATTCTCTCGAGCACTCAAATATATATTTTGGCATATGCATTTACCTTTACCTTGGCCTTGGCTTGGAGAACAGTTTTCTTGAGATGCCACTGCACATCTTAATATTGTTTTTTAAAATAACCCAATAAAACTCACATTTTGAGTCGTTATTGTTTAGATTCTGGCTTTGCTTTAAATTGTGGAGGCGCACAAAAGAGTTCAGCTAAAGGAGCTGTTTATGAGCAAGAGAACGAAACCCTTGATGCTGCCTCATTTTATGTCAGCAACACACAAAACTGGGGAGTTAGCGATACTGGATCTTTTATGGACTCCAGCGATGCAAGTTTTATAGCAACCAATCAGTCGAAATTTACAAAGACACTAGATTCAGAACTGTATCAGACAGCACGCTTATCTCCCAGCTCACTTCGATATTATGGTTTAGGACTTGAGAATGGACCATATGCAATAAATTTGCACTTTGCAGAGATACTGTATGTAGATACAGCAAGCTGGAAGAGTGTTGGGAGACGTATTTTTGATGTTTATGTTCAGGTATCGCAAACCATCGATCTTATAGTGCTATTTCTGCTTCTCTCCATCCAAATATAGAATATAATATTTTTATCTATGTCATGCAATAATCATCTGTACATCATAAGAAAAAAGATGGACAGATTAATTGTCACCATCTGATCTAAAATAAAATGCATGCGAGCATGTTTACATTTTTTATTTGTTCCGGGGTAAAAGATGTCTCTATAGCGTTACTAAATATTACAAATATTGTTTCCGTTGATGTCGCAGGGGCATAAAGTACTAACAGATTTTGACATCCGAAAGGAGGCAGGAGGTTCAAATATAGCTGTTGTTCGATCTTTCAAGACCAATGTAACAGCGAACTTCCTGGAAATTCATTTTTTCTGGACTGGAAAGGGAACTTGCTGTGTTCCAACCCAAGGAACCTATGGACCATTAGTATCAGCTATAAGTGTTACGCCTGGTAAAGATAATAGAGAGTGTGGTTCATTAAATTAAAAAGATCTGACAGAAGAACTTTCTACCATGGATGGGCATGGTGCACCACGTTCAAGATGGTTGCACTAAAATGTTTCTTATATTGACTCTCATAAATTATTTTTCTATTATGAAACTGGAATTGCATTGTCAGTTTCAGTTAGCTTCGCCACTTATGAATTTTAAATTTGTGTAGAATTCAATGCCACCGTTGGTATAACTGTACCTTCCAACTCCATGGCAAAGAAAAGAAAGACAGAAATAGTGATCGGAATCACAGTTGGAATTGCTGCAGCTCTGATATGCATATTTTTGGTTATTCTCATTTGGAGGAGGAGAGTTCAAAAGCCCGCAGAAACAGATGTTGAAGAAGATGAAGGTAATGACAAAAGATTTGAAGACTCTTGGAGAAGATACTCCAATGTTTTCTCCACACATTTACGGTCTAATTTACTTGCCAGGAGCAAGTTGAAGTGTGTTTCCACCTTAATGATGAGTTCTTCTTTTTGCCAGCAATAAACGCTATCCGTTCAAAACTGAAAATTTTCAGCTATGCCGAAATGAAAACTGCCACAGGAGATTTTGCTAGAGAGAACAAGTTAGGAGAGGGAGGATATGGTGCAGTTTATAAGGTGTGTTAATACTCTTTCCATCTTTTGCACTCTATATTTTGAAACTGTCTACAATTGAATTGTGTAAGCTGTTCCCATTTCTTTCTGTATTGTTTGTGTTTCCCTTAAGTTTGTCTGACCACTGTCATTCTAAATTTTGGCAATAAAACAGGGCACTCTTTCAGATGGTAAAATGGTGGCAGTGAAGCAACTCTCTTCTGAATCGAGACAAGGAAAACGAGAGTTCATAAATGAAGTTGCTGTAATATCTGCAGTGCAACATAGGAACCTTGTAAAGTTGCATGGATGTTGTCTAGAAGGAGATGATCGGCTTTTGGTCTATGAATACTTGGAGAACAACAGTCTTGAAAAAGCTTTATTAGGTAATTATATAGTTGTATTAGTAATTCTAAATTAAAATTTTCATTTTCTATTCATTCACTACATAGCAACAAATACGCTGGTGTCATGTATGTTGCAGGTAATAATACATCTCAGCTACAACTGGATTGGCCTACTCGATACAATATCTGTATTGGCACTGCTCGTGGACTTGCTTACCTTCACGAGGAGTCCAGTACTCGGATAATTCATCGAGATATCAAAACCAGTAACATTCTGTTGGATGACTCTCTGAACCCTAAGATAGCAGATTTTGGCTTGGCTAAGCTATACGATGAGAAGAAAACTCACATCAGCACCAGAGTTGCCGGCACAGTGTAAGATGATCTAGAAGCTTAGATTTTTGTTTCTTGACAACTATGAGAAATTATGTTTCCCATTAACGGTTAGAAAACATCATTTTTGTCTTCAAGAGAAACGAGGTGTTATACATGTTCTCCATCTCCATCTCCCTGTTACATAAAGACAAGCTGGTCCCTTATACATAGAGATTACATTCAGTTATATCCTAAATTTCTTAACAGAAATGCATCTAAACATCTAATTATACTGCTAGTTGGAGTGAAAATGCTAACACTGAATCTGCCACTTTTTTTTATATTGAAGACCTACTGCACAGGGCTTCGGATTCCTGCTTCATGTCTTGTGGTCATTTCTCTTCGTGCCACTTGGTGCCAAAAATCTGTTCCTTATTCCTCACCATGAACAAACCCAACAACTTATTTAAATCTCAATAGATGTGGACATGTGTCATGCTCTACAGCCCCTGCATCATACTCCCCTTGAAAATAATTCTGAACGTCCTGGTTCAAAGTCATTAGGTGTATCTTTCGATTCTTCCTCCATTTGTCAAACCATTTCTCAACAATAGTCCACTTCATTCTAAACATCTCACTGAAATGCAAGCAAATTCATTCTTGACATTATTTCAACCTTCTCCTTATCTGCTAATGCATGGTTCTGGTCACCAGCTTTGCCCTCTTCTCTGTCTTTACCTGCAATGTTATTTTCTTATTCAAACATATTCCCAGTTTCTATACGGTCCTTTCTTCTCCCATCATCTCTACTTCTTGGCATCGACATAGCTCCATAGCCTGAACAGTGTGATCACTACCCATTCTTTCTCCACTGTCTTTTATCTCAAATAGCTTCATATCTGCCAATGCCTCTGCAACTTCATGGGGCTAATTAAGGCATCCTCTTCCCAACTTAGAGAATTATCATGAATTCGACATAGATTAAGACTATTCTCTTCAAACAATAAATGAGATAAGGAGTTAGCAACATCAAAATAATGGGAATTATTTGCTTCATCATCAGCTTCATCACTCGCTAACTCAGGATGGTTGGCCTATGGGCGCGAATGGGCTCAAGCCCATGGCTTTCCCTTTCTCTATTATGCTCAATCAAGGCAAACCACTCCCTAACAGTGAAAGGAATTCTCTCACCACGCCTAATGTCATCAAACTCATCAACTTCAACCACAAGGTTTTCATCAACTTGCTCTTAAATTACTTCATTAGCTTGTTCTTGAATTATTTCATTATTTGGCTCTTGACCCTGAGTTTGACTCTCACTTCTTCTCAATTCATCTATTTCTTCAGCAAACTCATTTCTAAGTAAATCCAAATTTATCCTTCTAGCAAGCTCAACTATCTGCTCTTCCTCAAAAGAAAAGTCAGAATCTTCCATCACCATGAACATGTTTTCTATTTGCTCATTTTCCCAAAGTTCATTTTCATCTTCAACGACATTGGCTTTTGCATTGTTTAACAATTCATCCCCATATGTGCTTTTGATCCCTTCATCAAATGATTCCAAATGCTTGTCATAGCAAGGCTCTCTATTCACCCTAATCAAAGCTCCGTTAGAGTTAGGAACACAAATATAGGATAAATCCATCATAAGGTATCCACCTAAGCCAGATTCCCACTTCCTAGATAAAAGCATTCCATATGCTGGGGGCAAATCAATCACTACTACATCCATCATGGTAAAAATGTCTGAACATGCAAAAAGATAAGCTCTAAGGTTCTTGATCAAACCATAGGACTGCACACGACGGGAATCTATGCCACAGACGTTTCCATAAGGTCTAGTCACTTCCAGTCCCATTTCCTTCATGACATGTAAGGGCATGACATTCATAGCTGCTCCGGAATCCAACATGCAGTTGTGGAGGAGCATATTCTGAATGTGCAAGGTAAGGTTAAAGGGAGGGTGACCAACGTTCTTTCTTTCATAAATGGCAGAGAGGATGTTTATTGGTGGATCCTTTTCAACTTTACTAGGTTGTGTTCCACTAAGGCTTTGAATGTGACAGGATTCCAAGACAACCTCAGGAGTCTTTTCTTGGCCAATACCATCAAAGAACTCCTCTACTTGGCTTCTGACAGAGGGCACTTTCATCAACTCAATGACAGGGATATTACACATAATTTTTCCTAACTCTTTCTTCATATCAATTTTTAGATCATAATCATTATTGGAAAAATCTTCTTCTTCCTCTTTATCTTTATTAGTCTTTTTAGGTTTGTCAAGGAAAGAAGGTTGGGAATTACTTCCTCGTTTATAGATTTGATACTTTGGTTGTTCCTTAGGTTCAGGGAGATCTATGGCACAACATGAGGAACTAGGTTCATCATTTATTTCTTCTTCTTGCTCCCATGGCTCTTCTTCTAGAAGGATTCTTCCAAAATCTTCATAAAAGGATAAGTCATTTATAAAATTGATGTTATCCGGTTGGTCATCAGGGTAATTGGTGTCAGAAGGCTCTCCTTCTGTTTCATCACACCAATTTACATTCTTCTTTTCAGAAATTTCTGGATATTTAGGTCGTCCTCTGTTGTTGTCTCCCTCAGGCCTTCTATTGTTGTTCCAGTAAGGTTTAAGGCCATAAGGGTTTCTATGTCTCTCAGGATCATTCAAACTTGCGACACTTTTGGTCAGGATAGTTAGTTGCCTCATCATCTCTTGCATGGTTTCTAAAGTGTCCTTAGATTCCTTTGGTTCACTCACAGGTTCTTTGGGCTTTCGGAGCTTAGGGTCAGACCTAAAAGTGGATGGGGTAAAGTGATTGAAATTTTTTTGTTTCCCCATAGATGCTGCATTTTGCTTAGCCATCTTAGCATTAAATTGGGCAGTATTTAAGTCGTTGGGATTCTTATCCTTCAAGTGATAACCAAGCCATCCTTCGAATGCATTCAAATAATGAATAACAATCACTTGATCTTTTGGTTGATCTCTTCATGAATGTTACCTACAGTCTTGTCAAATCTTATGTTAAACTCATGGACTGTTTCATTTTCCCTTTTCTTGATGTCAAACAGCTAATGCAAGAGAAATTTCCCATCTAACTTGCGGGACCACTCACTATTAAGCTTGTTGACAAAGTTATCATACCTATCAATGGATGAAGTAGGAAACCTGTCAAACCACTTCCGGACATCTCCTTCTAAAGATGCAAGGAGACCCCTCATGAAAACATCTTCTTCATATGCTCCATATGCTCCATATGCTCCCAGACTTTATCAACATGATCTTCAACGGAGATAGCAGACACTCCATCAAACTTGGGAACTTTTTCAAAATACTTCTCAGGCGGGGTCTCCCTGGATTTGAGAAAAATCTAAAGGAGATGGCTTAGCCTTCCTTCCACAAATCCTAGGATTCTGTGGGGGAGGAGGAACATTCTGGTTTCCACCAGAGTTTGTTCCGACCATTGGAATAGATGAGGTTGAAGGAGATCCCAAAGAATGATTCGGAGAAGAAGAGTGGTTATAGATATTCCAAAGGAAATTGGAAGAGTTCTCTTTGATTTGTCTTCTGTTCCGAATATAAGTTACAGGGGTTCCTTCAAGATTAAGACGTTCTAAGAACTTAGGATTTATACGTTGGGTTCGGTCCTCAAAAAAGTCGCGGGGTGGAGTCTCTAGGTGAACCACACAAGTAATTCACCGAAATGAAATATGTATTAGGAGAGGTGAGATGAGTGAAAATTAAAATGGTGATTGGGATAGTTATGAAATTTAAAATACAATCACCAAGGCAAAATACCGGATGCGATAAGATATGGATTAACGCGCAGACACTTGCAGACACCGAAGGTAAGCCTCTACGTCCCCGACAACGGCGCCAAAATGTTATTACCAATCTTGTAGTTGCCCCTACAGATGGATCCAAGGTGGATGGTAGAGGGAACAAGCAACTAAAGTGGCGAACCAAGAGAGCCTTAGTTCCTAAGAGGATGGTTGTCACGCCAACCAAATCACTCTTCTCTTTAGCTATCAAATCCAAGACAGCAAGGGGGAGACCCAGATCTACTTCCGATAAGAGAGATCAACCCAATCACTAGATCAAATCAATCTATTGAAGTACGTAGGGTGACAGGTATGGAACCCTAGAATTTAGGAAGTATGACCACTGTGGAGGCTTAAGAAAGGTGTGATATGATAAGGAAAGATAACACACAGTGATTCTAGGATTAATTAAGATTCCAGGATTCAAAGCTAGTTTCAAATGGTCAAAATCAACTGCCTTAGGAAACGTGACCCTTAAAACAGGGAAAGTGTCCCAAATCAGAGATCTGATAGTTAGGGATTTCTAGCTATGCTTGAGGAAAGGATATGACAATGTCTAAGTGTGTAAGCAACCAGACAGAGATCAACCCACAAGGAAAACTAACAACCCAGGAAAGTCGTGAGGACTTGGAGAAGGATCAATGTCTTGGAAATTGGGCCAAATGGAGTTGGATGTCCACTAAAATACAGATCGGGGTTGTTAAGGTGCAAAGCAAGGTGGGTTTTGAAGATCAAGGTCATCCAATGGCTCAGTAGATCTGAGATTGAAAGTAACTCACTCAATGACCCAAGTGGGGCACAACCCTCAAAATGAGGAATGGGGCCCACAAGGCAAAAATCAAAGAAGTGAGATACTAGGGGTAGGTTATCGGATTAGAGGAGTTCGAATCAAGCGGGATCTCACCTACCCAGATCTTGGAACCTAGCAAACACCCTCTCTCAGAAAGTGTGACCTCCCTTGGAGAGGCTAAAGTGCCTTGGGAAAGGGGTCAAATGGAAGCCAATCCACACCAAACTATAGATCTAGATTGTTGTGGATGCTATAGAGGTGGGTTTTCAATATCTTACCCAAAATCCTACTAGATCCAAGTAGATCTGAGAAAATGTAAAATGAGGGTTTTAACAGTTATATGCTTGTGCCAATGGATTGGGATCAAGAAATAGTAAACAAACATGTGGATCTTACCTGGATAAACTTGTAGATGCCTTGATGATGATGATCTATGCAACCCGATCAATTTGAGAAGATTTGAGGTAGTTTTCTATGCAGTTGATTTGCCCAATGAATCCAATGCGCCCGCTCTCCTGTACAACAAACGTCAACAATATCAGATTTGATGCAATCAAGAGATAAGACTAATGCCACAAGAGAAATAACAGAAAGATAGCATAGATCACAATGACACTAATGATAAATCCCTGATACAAGCAAATGCCAAGTGAGCGAGTTGAAGAAGCCTTACAAAAACACCCAAGTTGAAGTCGCCCTCTTGTAGACAAGACAAAGTTTCCACAAAAAATAGATCTTACCACAAATACCCAAATGTTAGGATGCAATAGACTTTCCAATCTCCATCTAAGAACACCAGATGTAAAGGAGATCCAAGAATTTCCACAAGAATTTTTTCTATTATCAAGATTCCAAGAGCCAAAAGACCCTTTACAATGAGAAGCTCTCTCTTTTAAATAGGATGGAGAGATACCAAAACCTTAACCACCTTTTGAATGGATGGCTAAGATTAAAAGATCAAAGTGATATAATCAATGGTTGAGATTAGCTCAACAATAAAGTACATGGATCAATAATAAAATAATACATAAATGGACCAAATCACCCTAGGAGAGGGGGTCCCAGCAAATCTCAATGATAAAATATAAGATCTAGCTCATGGTGGGTCCAAGGGGTAATTTCTAACACCCTTGCTCAATCCCCATGGCACAATATCAATAAAATAATGCTGTAAGCACCAAATTGTGCCTCTCTGGGAAAGTCGTGAGCCTTAGGAGGCTCCAAAAATCCATATAATATGCCGGAGTGATGAGTGTGGGTCCCACTGGCAGCTGAAACTGCTGAAGGAGGTGTGGAAGACATCCCACTCATCATCAAACATCATCCCATGCCAATCCCTTTCTTCAGTAACCCAAATCGAATCCTTCAGTAGCCATTTTTGCCATTTCTAATCTGCCTTGGGAAGTGTGAAATTGCCCAAATTGCCTCCTAGAGTGCTTGTGTTGTCAAGGTGATCCCACCGGGCTCTCTGGGAGAGGGGTAATATGGTAATATCAAGTGGCTAGACCACCCCCTCCATGCACAGCTCCCTAGGTGAACCAATCAAATCTCATCGCTGCTCTGACAACCCATCTGATAGGGCAAAACTACACTAGGATAGCCAATTGAGGCTAAAATCAATGTAACTGCCTGGAACTGAAAACAGACTATCTCATTGGACTCAAAGAGCCCAAATCCATCTAAGATGTGTACTCATACACCATATAGATCTCTGCATGATAAAAAATAAATATCCATAATATCCGACAGACCAAATAATAATAATCTGTAAAAGTGTTGAAAAGCACAAATCATCATCATAAGCCTGAAACCACTACATAGAACCACCTGGTGACCTGTACCAGACCATATATCATATCTCTGTATCATCTGAGGTCTGCCATCTCATGTCCTGTGGTTGACTTTTGGTCAAACTAGGTTTGACCAAGTCAACCTGACCAAAATATAACTCAAGCTATCATCAAAACTACTGCAAGTGTCAAAGGTTAAAGCATGCTCTACAATTCATTCAAGTAACAATTATAACAAGAAGTAATCATTTCATTGGCAATCTAAAACCAAATATATAAAGGTCTTCAATATTATTTATGACTCAGACTAGACTTTCAGGACCATACTCAGTTCATAATTGTGATCAATTTGCTAGTGAAGGGTGAGGGCTAAAAATTAAAAGGCTACGCTAAGGGATGACTACTGACTTGACATTGTGACACTTTGGAAATGGAAAGGGAATACACAATCTAACATATGCTGGACAAGCAATAACACGGGGGATGGCAGTGTCTCACAGATGGGTAAGTTGTTCAAAGAGTGCTTATTCAACTTAGGCTTCATGTCCACTTTTATAAAAGATGATCTAGTTTCATTTTGATCCAATGATTTCATTTCATGGCCTTTTTGGCCTACATAACCCTTCGGATCTCAGGTGTGATAAGAAGCACAACTAATCGCAGCTTGCATCCAGGGCATGTTGAGGTCAGCAATCGTTTAGATATAGAGTTTAAGAACCATTGCTTTTTGGACCTTTCATTATACTCTTCAAGGAGTATTTATTAGCTTTTCATTGATGTTTCCCTTTAGTCATGTGTGTTGATAAACACATTCTAGAGTTTACAGTTTCCTGGGCGAATCTACATAAGTTCCCATAAGTAGTACATGAGTTTTTAGTTTTAGCCAACACATCTTAAGTGACAAGGGGGACTTCGTACCAGTGCCAAACATGGGGACAGCCGACTAGAATGATTTATGTCTACAATCCAACTCACCAAAGGTAAGTTCTGTCACCAACTCAGAGCCGAGACACAAGAAATAGGGAAGGTCATCCAACACAGAGGCTAAAGTGGGGGAAGGTCCTCCATGCCACTAGTCAAGTAGTAAGTTAGGGTAATGTTATCACACAACTTGTAGTTGCCCCTAGAGGTATCCCATCCGGGACGGTAGAGGAGTTAGGCAACTAAAGAGGTGACCTAAGAAATGCCACGGTTCCCAATGCAATGTGGGAGTCACGTCAACCGAGGCACTCTTCGCTTTAGGTCAAGGTATAACTAGACCAAGGGGGAGACCCTATACCCCAATCACAGTTGATTGGACCCAAGCAAAGGTTTCAAAGGTGAATGAATGATGAGTTACGGAAACCAATGCAAGTCTAAGTGGACCTAATGTTTAGGGCATGGTTGAAGGTGGTATCAAGGATAGTTAGTGTTTCAACCTATGTATGGTTTAGGCCACTTGATTGGGTATAATTATTAAGTATAGTACCATGTGTTTACACAAGTGGGTCTTATTGCCTTGGGAAGTGTGAAATGGTTTTAGGTGGGCCCACAAGGTGAAGCTAAGTGTGAAGATGGTACTATAGGCTAGATCTAGGTTAGATCTACAAGTTAGAGTTGGTTCTAGGGTTACCCATGTGTTAGATCTAGGGTTTGACACTAATCCCAAGAAGTGCGCCTTGCTTGGAGAAGGACTAGTGCCTTGTTGGATGGGCTAATGGAGTCAAGAAGGATGTCAAAGTGTAGATCGGGACACCTAGAAGCCAAGTCAAGTGGTTTGGATGAGATCTAATGGCCGGATCTTACTAGATCTAGGTTTTTAGGTAAAGACCAAAAGTGGACCACAATTCCTTAAAACAAGGAATGCAATCCCCAAGGTGGATCGGGACAAAAGGACAGTCTAGACCTAGGTTTCAAAGCATGGGCATTCCAAATCTATGAAAATCTCCAACACCCACTTCCTAGAAGTGGTCCAACTCAAAACTCCCAAGGGGTGCGACTTTCTCAAGGAGAGGCAAAAAATGGGTTTGGTGGACCATGCCAAGTCCAATGGCCACCAAAATGTAGATCCGGGGTGTTAGTACCCCGATCTATGTTCGTTCAAAGTTTCAAGTGAATCCAATGGGTAGATCTTAGTAGATCTAAGTTTTAAGTTACCAATGAGGTCAAAAGGGGGTTTCAACCCCTCAAAACATGGAGAGATGTCCACAAGGTAGTTTTCACCAAAGTAAGGATGTGGGTATGTGTTATCAAGTGTCTAGTTGTCAAATCAAGCGGGATCTCACATACCCATGTGCTAGATCTAGCCCAACAAGCCTCTCTCAAGGAAGTGCGCTTTAGGTCAAGGAGAGCTTTTGTCTTAGAAAATGGGTCAATTCTTAGCCAATCACCACCAAACTATAGATCCAACTAGGGGTGGATGCTATAGAGGTGGGTTTTCAATATCTTTTCAAATTGAGGGCTAGATCTATGTAGATCTAAAAAAAATACCAAAAACAAGGGTTTTACTTTGATTAGGGTTTTTGTGATCTAGAAATTATGGAAGTTTCAAGGAAGAGAAGATCATACCTCTTGGGACATACCTGGATGAAGAGATGAATGCTTGTTGAGACGAGGATTACTTTGCCAAAGATCAAATGGAGAATTATTGAAGCCCTCTTGCCAAATCGATTCTTCCAAGCCACATGTGATTCCTTCTAACCTGTCAAGCCAAGGAGCAAAGCATCAATTAGTTTAACAAATTGAAGGTAGATGCAAGCAAGAGAGAGAAAAACATAGAATAGTTGACACAAAGGCAAAACCACTCCCTGTCAAACCCAAAACGACTTCTTCCAAGCTTGAAGGGCAAGCCTCCCCACCAATTCGCACTTGTCAAAGTCGCCCTCTCAACCTGCAAATAAAGTATGGCAAATATGCAAGATAGCTACAATAGATCCTCCAGTGCAATGGACAATAGCATTTACAATCGAAACAACAAACATCCACTCCAATCCAAGCATGTACTCCAAAAGATAGAAATTTTATTCCAAGAGCCAAGAACCAAAAATCTCTAGATGAATTTTACAATGAGGGGGTCTCCTCCTTATATAGGATAATAAAGACCAAAACCCTAGATCTCAAAACCACTTTTTGAAATGAGTGGTTGAGATTAAAAGATCTCACAACATAATCAATGGCTAATAACAAATCATAACCATATATCACATGGATCACCCATATAATGATAGCGCCCTCACTAAATGGTACAATAGAGGGTGACGTCATCCCACAAGAGGGGTATAAAGTACAATAATCCACCTCATGATGACTAGGACATGATAAAATAAGCACATGGTGGGGCTAGGAGGTATAAATCCTTGCTAGCTCACCCCAAGGCACAATGAAATAATAAAAATATGTCCAATATAATAATAATGACCAAAACTGTCCTCAGAATCCATGACAGTCGAGCAGTAAATGTCCTCGTGTGATCAATCTGGAGATACCCACATGGTGAAAAATGACTGGAAGATAGTGAGATCAACCTGGAAGACCTCTGTGAAAACCAAATGCCAAAACCTTGCCTCAATTGCCCAAATCGATTTCCTCAGTGACCACTTTATCCCATTTTTTAACTGCCTCGGGAACTGTGAAAGTGCCAAAACTGCCTCCTAGGGTGCTAGCGCTGTCCATCTGAGCCCACCAAGCTCTCTGGGAGGGGGGATAAATGGTAATAACAAGTGGCTGGACCACCCCCTCCATCATCAGCGCCCTAGGTGAACTGGCCTCTCGGGGCCCCTGCTGCTCAGGCTGGGAAATCAGCCCCAAATCTGGTCAACAAGTGTAAAACTGCATCAATCACTGCCAGAAGTGCCCGGAACTGAAAGATAAGTGTCTCAATGGATCCAGAAGACCCAAATCCACTAGGAATGAGTACTCATACACCCTGGGTTGCCCTAATGGGCCAGCTGTAGGGTCCATCATGTATGGACAATGTATAATCTGCTGATCTGTAATAATAATAACCTGCTGAACTGGATCAAACATCACTGTATCATATGTCCATCATATGACATCATCATCAAACATGTGGGACCATAAATCATCACCAATAAACATCATACATGGTCCACATCATCACGGATCCCAAGAATATATATAATCAAGGATAAATCACATCAGTAGACTAAGACAATGCTTCTTTAATCACTTCATAGCTAAGCTCAAAGTATAAATTCCATTCAGTGGCATTAATTAAGTTAACATATTCCGTGATAATATAAAATTACTTGCACCCTAGTTCAAATGACAAACTTACCCATTGGACATGGTCAAACTGCTAGTGAAGGATGAAGGCTAGGAGCAAAGTTGGGCCAAGGGTTTGACTTGTCTAACTTAACTCAAAAATACTTTGGACTGGGAGAAGGGGGAAGCTACAAACTCTGTGCTGGACAAAAGAACACGGGGGATGGCTGTGCCTCACAAATGGATAAGTTGTTTAGAGAGTGTTTATTCCACTTAGGCATCATGTCTACATCAAGTTGATCCAAGTTCATTAGGATCATTCAATTTATTTCCATGGCCTTTTTGGCCTACATAACCCTTCGGATTTCAGATGTGCTGAGAAGCACAACTAGTTGCAGCTTGCATCCAGGGCATGTTTTTCACATTTTCACAAGGTCAGCAATTGTTTAGATATAGCTTTTAAGAACTATTGCTTTTTGGACCTTTCTTATACTCTTCGAGGAGTATTTTTAGCTTTTCATTGCTCTTGCCCTTTTTTGTTTCCATGGGCGAATTTATTAAGTTTCCATAGGTAGAACATGAGCTTTCAGTTTTAGCCAACAACATCTCAAGTGACTAGGGGGAGTTCGAGCCAATGCCAAGCATCGGGACAACCGACCAGAATGATGTAGGCCTACAATCCAACTCACCAAAGGCAAGTTCTGTCACCAACTCAGAGCCGAGACACTGAATAAACAGGGATGCGGTCCAAACACAGAGGTAGAAAAATGGGGAAGTCCTTAGCATCAAAAAGTCAAATAAGACAAGTCAGGGTTTAAAGTCACACAGGAAGGTCATGTATGGATGGAGGCAAGTGGATATGGAGCCTACACTAGCAGACAACAGGTGTCGGGAAAGACCATGTCTATGTAAGGTGAAGTACTAGTAAGTTTTGTTAGATGACCTAAAAGTGCAAGCAATTGTCCATTTTAAGATTTACAGTTCATTTTAAGTAGTTTGCCACATCAGGAATAATATACCAAGCACATGCTATAATCATGACTAACTCAACAAGCTAATAATCCACAGTCAGTGAGAACATATCCATAGATCATACAACATCATCATAATAGCAATCATCATGCATCATCTGAAACACTGCTGAAGTACATCTCTAGGCACTGAACTGAAACTGTAATGGGATAAGTGGTCACATCAGTCATCAAATCTGAACTCTCAAGGCTCAGCCTTGACACAAGGTCATAAAATCTGAATAATGTACTGCTCTGATCATGAGTGATCCAATATATGTAGCCATGCTCTGGAATAAATGAAGCTCTGGAATGTGCAGATATCTGCTGTACAAGGATAGTAGCCCTGCTACTATGGTGTGATAACATCTGGCTCCAGCTGGGACAAGTGCTCTAAGGGAGAGAGCGCTTGAGAACCTTAGAATCTCTGGTCTCGAACATCTCTGCATCAATCTTCAATCCAGCACTGCACCATCCTTTCTTTCAGCTTTTATCTTGCACCTGTTCCTGCTCTCACAAAAACTAGAATACCATCATGGAGCATGTATGGGATAAAAAATAAATAAAACTAAACTGAAATATAATCTAAAGCATGAACTGAAATGCGTCAAAACATAAATGTAAACTAACATGGCATTTACTTACTGTGCAGGAGGAAAAGAGTACATTCTTAATTCAGGCAAATCTCAACCAGCACAGGCATCCAACAATATAAATGCTAGCTATAATTTCTTAAATGCATGCAGGAGAAGAGAAAAGCTTAGGAAGGAGCAAGACTCAACTCAGGCAGAACAAGAAAAACGGACAATACTCGGCACACAGAACAAGAAAAATCACACAAATCCTACTGCTCAAGTGAGCTTATTCAATACCTACCTACCCTACTCTAACCAGTGAGCACAAATGTTAGGTAAAATCATAAATCCAGTGCAACCATTCATCAAATAAATTAATGATTTTTCTTTGATTTTTGTTTATGAAACAAGTCAAGATTGGATTAAAAATTATTGAAATTGAGAGCACAATCTTCTTGACTTGTTCAGAAATTGAAGAAGGATTTGAGTGGTGCAACATGAAATAATGCAGAGGAGACGACTGACTAGTGAAGCCATCCTCCATCCAAAAACTGATAGGATCATAAAATTTATGCAAGTTATTGTTTAAAATGGATGGAGGAAAAATACAAGGCATATGATTTAATAATCTACTTTCCTCATTCACTTCACTTGCATATTTAATTCGTTTCCCCTTGGGCCTGATGATCAAATAAAAACCAAGTGGGGACAAATCAAGGCTTAAAAGACGAAAAATCAAAACTAGGCCCACTTGATGCTCAAAAATGGAGAAAAGATGAAAATGATCTTTAAACACCTTTTCTAGCCACCTAGAATGATTGATAATTTGACAACAAGCATTATTGTTCCAAGGTGACTGAAAAGGGAAATGAAGTGCTTTTTCTCCAGACATGTAATCATACATATACTTCCTATTGAAAAATTCCAAGGCAAAAAAATGACTAGAGCACCAACCCAAAGATGATTGAAAGAGTTGGGAAGGGAGGGTGGATTGCAAATATGAAAATTCTCCCAAATGGATAAACAAGTTTGACCTTGGACTTTGACAAAAGAAAGCAGTCTTTACTCTAGGAATGATTTTAACCTTTTGATCAAGTTTAATATTTACAACCTGAGGACAAGATTGACCATAACTATCTAATTCCAAGTTATCTTGATTAAGGATGGGAAAAATTAAAGACTCATTATAAGAAGTGGAACACAGATTGGAGCATCTAGTGTGATTCACTAATTCATCCTCATCTTGAGATTGACCTTCTATTGGTTCATCATTAAAATTATAAGAGGATAGGTGATCATTTTCATTTAATTGATCAGGGGGAAAATTAACAAGCTCATTTAAAGTATCCTGATTATTTGCACAATGATCACTAGAGATCACCACTAAAGGATCTTGGTCTATGCTTTCACTTTCTTCTTCTTCCATAAGGTGATAAGGAATTGAATGATCATTAAATATGGGATGATTAATGAGTTGCTCTGAGGGAGGAACTTCAATAGATTGACTGACTAAAGGCTCATCCTCAGAAATTTCCTCAGGATCAAGACTAGGGCTACCTAAAAGGAAATTTGAAAACTTATGAGTTATACAATGATTATGGATTTGACTTTCAATCGGCTCAAAAGTGGAAGACTTATCCTCAAAAGAGATTGAGTAGGAGGGGTCATCTTCGGATGTTGGCAATTCACTTGATGTTTGATTATTAACAGATTCAACAATAGGATTAAAAAGGGGAAGGTTTTGATTTGAAAAATATATATCATCGGATTCATTTCCCCATCTTTCTAAGAAATTTTGCTCAAACATGTCATACCCGGAAATGCTATTGGGCTTCAAATCTAAGAACCAGATCTCAGCTCTTCCTTTGAAGGATGAAGCCAATAGTTTCATACACACATCCTCATGGGTTATGTATAAATCTTTAATAATTTCCCTAAAAAGTTCAAGGTGTCTTTTAGCAGATACTTCATGACTTCCATCAAATTTAGACAACCTTTCACGGGCTTGATGAGGGATATGATGAGGATACCCAACAATTTTTGAGAAGTCGAAAACTTTCAAACGACCAAAAGTCCTAGGCCGCTCAGAAGCAGCCATGGATGGCAAAAATTTATTATTTTTTTTATTTTTAATAATTTTTTTTTTTTTTTTTTTTTTTTTTTTTTTTTTTTGTTATTAAATCAAGAACCTAAATACAAAAAGATGCACCCCATGGGTTCTAGATAATGATAGGATCGATCACCAGTGGAGTCGCTTATGTGGAGTCGCCAGGTAGATTTTAAAACTCTTCTACCAAGATGTATGTCGTTTAAAGTGCAGGGATAGAGTGAGACAAAACAGGTATGATGAACCAGGGTAGGCCTCTACCTCCCCGGCAACGGCGCCAAAAATGTTATCACACAACTTGTAGTTGCCCCTAGAGGTATCCCATCCGGGACGGTAGAGGAGTTAGGCAACTAAAGAGGTGACCTAAGAAATGCCACGGTTCCCAATGCAATGTGGGAGTCACGTCAACCGAGGCACTCTTCGCTTTAGGTCAAGGTATAACTAGACAAAGGGGGAGACCCTATACCCCAATCACAGTTGATTGGACCCAAGCAAAGGTTTCAAAGGTGAATGAATGATGAGTTACGGAAACCAATGCAAGTCTAAGTGGACCTAATGTTTAGGGCATGGTTGAAGGTGGTATCAAGGATAGTTAGTGTTTCAACCTATGTATGGTTTAGGCCACTTGATTGGGTATAATTATTAAGTATAGTACCATGTGTTTACACAAGTGGGTCTTATTGCCTTGGGAAGTGTGAAATGGTTTTAGGTGGGCCCACAAGGTGAAGCTAAGTGTGAAGATGGTACTATAGGCTAGATCTAGGTTAGATCTACAAGTTAGAGTTGGTTCTAGGGTTACCCATGTGTTAGATCTAGGGTTTGACACTAATCCCAAGAAGTGCGCCTTGCTTGGAGAAGGACTAGTGCCTTGTTGGATGGGCTAATGGAGTCAAGAAGGATGTCAAAGTGTAGATCGGGACACCTAGAAGCCAAGTCAAGTGGTTTGGATGAGATCCAATGGCCGGATCTTACTAGATCTAGGTTTTTAGGTAAAGACCAAAAGTGGACCACAATTCCTTAAAACAAGGAATGCAATCCCCAAGGTGGATCGGGACAAAAGGACAGTCTAGACCTAGGTTTCAAAGCATGGGCATTCCAAATCTATGAAAATCTCCAACACCCACTTCCTAGAAGTGGTCCAACTCAAAACTCCCAAGGGGTGCGACTTTCTCAAGGAGAGGCAAAAAATGGGTTTGGTGGACCATGCCAAGTCCAATGGCCACCAAAATGTAGATCCGGGGTGTTAGTACCCCGATCTATGTTCGTTCAAAGTTTCAAGTGAATCCAATGGGTAGATCTTAGTAGATCTAAGTTTTAAGTTACCAATGAGGTCAAAAGGGGGTTTCAACCCCTCAAAACATGGAGAGATGTCCACAAGGTAGTTTTCACCAAAGTAAGGATGTGGGTATGTGTTATCAAGTGTCTAGTTGTCAAATCAAGCGGGATCTCACATACCCATGTGCTAGATCTAGCCCAACAAGCCTCTCTCAAGGAAGTGCGCTTTAGGTCAAGGAGAGCTTTTGTCTTAGAAAATGGGTCAATTCTTAGCCAATCACCACCAAACTATAGATCCAACTAGGGGTGGATGCTATAGAGGTGGGTTTTCAATATCTTTTCAAATTGAGGGCTAGATCTATGTAGATCTAAAAAAAATACCAAAAACAAGGGTTTTACTTTGATTAGGGTTTTTGTGATCTAGAAATTATGGAAGTTTCAAGGAAGAGAAGATCATACCTCTTGGGACATACCTGGATGAAGAGATGAATGCTTGTTGAGACGAGGATTACTTTGCCAAAGATCAAATGGAGAATTATTGAAGCCCTCTTGCCAAATCGATTCTTCCAAGCCACATGTGATTCCTTCTAACCTGTCAAGCCAAGGAGCAAAGCATCAATTAGTTTAACAAATTGAAGGTAGATGCAAGCAAGAGAGAGAAAAACATAGAATAGTTGACACAAAGGCAAAACCACTCCCTGTCAAACCCAAAACGACTTCTTCCAAGCTTGAAGGGCAAGCCTCCCCACCAATTCGCACTTGTCAAAGTCGCCCTCTCAACCTGCAAATAAAGTATGGCAAATATGCAAGATAGCTACAATAGATCCTCCAGTGCAATGGACAATAGCATTTACAATCGAAACAACAAACATCCACTCCAATCCAAGCATGTACTCCAAAAGATAGAAATTTTATTCCAAGAGCCAAGAACCAAAAATCTCTAGATGAATTTTACAATGAGGGGGTCTCCTCCTTATATAGGATAATAAAGACCAAAACCCTAGATCTCAAAACCACTTTTTGAAATGAGTGGTTGAGATTAAAAGATCTCACAACATAATCAATGGCTAATAACAAATCATAACCATATATCACATGGATCACCCATATAATGATAGCGCCCTCACTAAATGGTACAATAGAGGGTGACGTCATCCCACAAGAGGGGTATAAAGTACAATAATCCACCTCATGATGACTAGGACATGATAAAATAAGCACATGGTGGGGCTAGGAGGTATAAATCCTTGCTAGCTCACCCCAAGGCACAATGAAATAATAAAAATATGTCCAATATAATAATAATGACCAAAACTGTCCTCAGAATCCATGACAGTCGAGCAGTAAATGTCCTCGTGTGATCAATCTGGAGATACCCACATGGTGAAAAATGACTGGAAGATAGTGAGATCAACCTGGAAGACCTCTGTGAAAACCAAATGCCAAAACCTTGCCTCAATTGCCCAAATCGATTTCCTCAGTGACCACTTTATCCCATTTTTTAACTGCCTCGGGAACTGTGAAAGTGCCAAAACTACCTCCTAGGGTGCTAGCGCTGTCCATCTGAGCCCACCAGGCTCTCTGGGAGGGGGGATAAATGGTAATAACAAGTGGCTGGACCACCCCCTCCATCATCAGCGCCCTAGGTGAACTGGCCTCTCGGGGCCCCTGCTGCTCAGGCTGGGAAATCAGCCCCAAATCTGGTCAACAAGTGTAAAACTGCATCAATCACTGCCAGAAGTGCCCGGAACTGAAAGATAAGTGTCTCAATGGATCCAGAAGACCCAAATCCACTAGGAATGAGTACTCATACACCCTGGGTTGCCCTAATGGGCCAGCTGTAGGGTCCATCATGTATGGACAATGTATAATCTGCTGATCTGTAATAATAATAACCTGCTGAACTGGATCAAACATCACTGTATCATATGTCCATCATATGACATCATCATCAAACATGTGGGACCATAAATCATCACCAATAAACATCATACATGGTCCACATCATCACGGATCCCAAGAATATATATAATCAAGGATAAATCACATCAGTAGACTAAGACAATGCTTCTTTAATCACTTCATAGCTAAGCTCAAAGTATAAATTCCATTCAGTGGCATTAATTAAGTTAACATATTCCGTGATAATATAAAATTACTTGCACCCTAGTTCAAATGACAAACTTACCCATTGGACATGGTCAAACTGCTAGTGAAGGATGAAGGCTAGGAGCAAAGTTGGGCCAAGGGTTTGACTTGTCTAACTTAACTCAAAAATACTTTGGACTGGGAGAAGGGGGAAGCTACAAACTCTGTGCTGGACAAAAGAACACGGGGGATGGCTGTGCCTCACAAATGGATAAGTTGTTTAGAGAGTGTTTATTCCACTTAGGCATCATGTCTACATCAAGTTGATCCAAGTTCATTAGGATCATTCAATTTATTTCCATGGCCTTTTTGGCCTACATAACCCTTCGGATTTCAGATGTGCTGAGAAGCACAACTAGTTGCAGCTTGCATCCAGGGCATGTTTTTCACATTTTCACAAGGTCAGCAATTGTTTAGATATAGCTTTTAAGAACTATTGCTTTTTGGACCTTTCTTATACTCTTCGAGGAGTATTTTTAGTTTTTCATTGCTCTTGCCCTTTTTTGTTTCCATGGGCGAATTTATTAAGTTTCCATAGGTAGAACATGAGCTTTCAGTTTTAGCCAACAACATCTCAAGTGACTAGGGGGAGTTCGAGCCAATGCCAAGCATCGGGACAACCGACCAGAATGATGTAGGCCTACAATCCAACTCACCAAAGGCAAGTTCTGTCACCAACTCAGAGCCGAGACACTGAATAAACAGGGATGCGGTCCAAACACAGAGGTAGAAAAATGGGGAAGTCCTTAGCATCAAAAAGTCAAATAAGACAAGTCAGGGTTTAAAGTCACACAGGAAGGTCATGTATGGATGGAGGCAAGTGGATATGGAGCCTACACTAGCAGACAACAGGTGTCGGGAAAGACCATGTCTATGTAAGGTGAAGTACTAGTAAGTTTTGTTAGATGAACTAAAAGTGCAAGCAATTGTCCATTTTAAGATTTACAGTTCATTTTAAGTAGTTTGCCACATCAGGAATAATATACCAAGCACATGCTATAATCATGACTAACTCAACAAGCTAATAATCCACAGTCAGTGAGAACATATCCATAGATCATACAACATCATCATAATAGCAATCATCATGCATCATCTGAAACACTGCTGAAGTACATCTCTAGGCACTGAACTGAAACTGTAATGGGATAAGTGGTCACATCAGTCATCAAATCTGAACTCTCAAGGCTCAGCCTTGACACAAGGTCATAAAATCTGAATAATGTACTGCTCTGATCATGAGTGATCCAATATATGTAGCCATGCTCTGGAATAAATGAAGCTCTGGAATGTGCAGATATCTGCTGTACAAGGATAGTAGCCCTGCTACTATGGTGTGATAACATCTGGCTCCAGCTGGGACAAGTGCTCTAAGGGAGAGAGCGCTTGAGAACCTTAGAATCTCTGGTCTCGAACATCTCTGCATCAATCTTCAATCCAGCACTGCACCATCCTTTCTTTCAGCTTTTATCTTGCACCTGTTCCTGCTCTCACAAAAACTAGAATACCATCATGGAGCATGTATGGGATAAAAAATAAATAAAACTAAACTGAAATATAATCTAAAGCATGAACTGAAATGCGTCAAAACATAAATGTAAACTAACATGGCATTTACTTACTGTGCAGGAGGAAAAGAGTACATTCTTAATTCAGGCAAATCTCAACCAGCACAGGCATCCAACAATATAAATGCTAGCTATAATTTCTTAAATGCATGCAGGAGAAGAGAAAAGCTTAGGAAGGAGCAAGACTCAACTCAGGCAGAACAAGAAAAACGGACAATACTCGGCACACAGAACAAGAAAAATCACACAAATCCTACTGCTCAAGTGAGCTTATTCAATACCTACCTACCCTACTCTAACCAGTGAGCACAAATGTTAGGTAAAATCATAAATCCAGTGCAACCATTCATCAAATAAATTAATGATTTTTCTTTGATTTTTGTTTATGAAACAAGTCAAGATTGGATTAAAAATTATTGAAATTGAGAGCACAATCTTCTTGACTTGTTCAGAAATTGAAGAAGGATTTGAGTGGTGCAACATGAAATAATGCAGAGGAGACGACTGACTAGTGAAGCCATCCTCCATCCAAAAACTGATAAGATCATAAAATTTATGCAAGTTATTGTTTAAAATGGATGGAGGAAAAATACAAGGCATATGATTTAATAATCTACTTTCCTCATTCACTTCACTTGCATATTTAATTCGTTTCCCCTTGGGCCTGATGATCAAATAAAAACCAAGTGGGGACAAATCAAGGCTTAAAAGACGAAAAATCAAAACTAGGCCCACTTGATGCTCAAAAATGGAGAAAAGATGAAAATGATCTTTAAACACCTTTTCTAGCCACCTAGAATGATTGATAATTTGACAACAAGCATTATTGTTCCAAGGTGACTGAAAAGGGAAATGAAGTGCTTTTTCTCCAGACATGTAATCATACATATACTTCCTATTGAAAAATTCCAAGGCAAAAAAATGACTAGAGCACCAACCCAAAGATGATTGAAAGAGTTGGGAAGGGAGGGTGGATTGCAAATATGAAAATTCTCCCAAATGGATAAACAAGTTTGACCTTGGACTTTGACAAAAGAAAGCAGTCTTTACTCTAGGAATGATTTTAACCTTTTGATCAAGTTTAATATTTACAACCTGAGGACAAGATTGACCATAACTATCTAATTCCAAGTTATCTTGATTAAGGATGGGAAAAATTAAAGACTCATTATAAGAAGTGGAACACAGATTGGAGCATCTAGTGTGATTCACTAATTCATCCTCATCTTGAGATTGACCTTCTATTGGTTCATCATTAAAATTATAAGAGGATAGGTGATCATTTTCATTTAATTGATCAGGGGGAAAATTAACAAGCTCATTTAAAGTATCCTGATTATTTGCACAATGATCACTAGAGATCACCACTAAAGGATCTTGGTCTATGCTTTCACTTTCTTCTTCTTCCATAAGGTGATAAGGAATTGAATGATCATTAAATATGGGATGATTAATGAGTTGCTCTGAGGGAGGAACTTCAATAGATTGACTGACTAAAGGCTCATCCTCAGAAATTTCCTCAGGATCAAGACTAGGGCTACCTAAAAGGAAATTTGAAAACTTATGAGTTATACAATGATTATGGATTTGACTTTCAATCGGCTCAAAAGTGGAAGACTTATCCTCAAAAGAGATTGAGTAGGAGGGGTCATCTTCGGATGTTGGCAATTCACTTGATGTTTGATTATTAACAGATTCAACAATAGGATTAAAAAGGGGAAGGTTTTGATTTGAAAAATATATATCATCGGATTCATTTCCCCATCTTTCTAAGAAATTTTGCTCAAACATGTCATACCCGGAAATGCTATTGGGCTTCAAATCTAAGAACCAGATCTCAGCTCTTCCTTTGAAGGATGAAGCCAATAGTTTCATACACACATCCTCATGGGTTATGTATAAATCTTTAATAATTTCCCTAAAAAGTTCAAGGTGTCTTTTAGCAGATACTTCATGACTTCCATCAAATTTAGACAACCTTTCACGGGCTTGATGAGGGATATGATGAGGATACCCAACAATTTTTGAGAAGTCGAAAACTTTCAAACGACCAAAAGTCCTAGGCCGCTCAGAAGCAGCCATGGATGGCAAAAATTTATTATTTTTTTTATTTTTAATAATTTTTTTTTTTTTTTTTTTTTTTTTTTTTTTTTTTTTGTTATTAAATCAAGAACCTAAATACAAAAAGATGCACCCCATGGGTTCTAGATAATGATAGGATCGATCACCAGTGGAGTCGCTTATGTGGAGTCGCCAGGTAGATTTTAAAACTCTTCTACCAAGATGTATGTCGTTTAAAGTGCAGGGATAGAGTGAGACAAAACAGGTATGATGAACCAGGGTAGGCCTCTACCTCCCCGGCAACGGCGCCAAAAATGTTATCACACAACTTGTAGTTGCCCCTAGAGGTATCCCATCCGGGACGGTAGAGGAGTTAGGCAACTAAAGAGGTGACCTAAGAAATGCCACGGTTCCCAATGCAATGTGGGAGTCACGTCAACCGAGGCACTCTTCGCTTTAGGTCAAGGTATAACTAGACAAAGGGGGAGACCCTATACCCCAATCACAGTTGATTGGACCCAAGCAAAGGTTTCAAAGGTGAATGAATGATGAGTTACGGAAACCAATGCAAGTCTAAGTGGACCTAATGTTTAGGGCATGGTTGAAGGTGGTATCAAGGATAGTTAGTGTTTCAACCTATGTATGGTTTAGGCCACTTGATTGGGTATAATTATTAAGTATAGTACCATGTGTTTACACAAGTGGGTCTTATTGCCTTGGGAAGTGTGAAATGGTTTTAGGTGGGCCCACAAGGTGAAGCTAAGTGTGAAGATGGTACTATAGGCTAGATCTAGGTTAGATCTACAAGTTAGAGTTGGTTCTAGGGTTACCCATGTGTTAGATCTAGGGTTTGACACTAATCCCAAGAAGTGCGCCTTGCTTGGAGAAGGACTAGTGCCTTGTTGGATGGGCTAATGGAGTCAAGAAGGATGTCAAAGTGTAGATCGGGACACCTAGAAGCCAAGTCAAGTGGTTTGGATGAGATCCAATGGCCGGATCTTACTAGATCTAGGTTTTTAGGTAAAGACCAAAAGTGGACCACAATTCCTTAAAACAAGGAATGCAATCCCCAAGGTGGATCGGGACAAAAGGACAGTCTAGACCTAGGTTTCAAAGCATGGGCATTCCAAATCTATGAAAATCTCCAACACCCACTTCCTAGAAGTGGTCCAACTCAAAACTCCCAAGGGGTGCGACTTTCTCAAGGAGAGGCAAAAAATGGGTTTGGTGGACCATGCCAAGTCCAATGGCCACCAAAATGTAGATCCGGGGTGTTAGTACCCCGATCTATGTTCGTTCAAAGTTTCAAGTGAATCCAATGGGTAGATCTTAGTAGATCTAAGTTTTAAGTTACCAATGAGGTCAAAAGGGGGTTTCAACCCCTCAAAACATGGAGAGATGTCCACAAGGTAGTTTTCACCAAAGTAAGGATGTGGGTATGTGTTATCAAGTGTCTAGTTGTCAAATCAAGCGGGATCTCACATACCCATGTGCTAGATCTAGCCCAACAAGCCTCTCTCAAGGAAGTGCGCTTTAGGTCAAGGAGAGCTTTTGTCTTAGAAAATGGGTCAATTCTTAGCCAATCACCACCAAACTATAGATCCAACTAGGGGTGGATGCTATAGAGGTGGGTTTTCAATATCTTTTCAAATTGAGGGCTAGATCTATGTAGATCTAAAAAAAATACCAAAAACAAGGGTTTTACTTTGATTAGGGTTTTTGTGATCTAGAAATTATGGAAGTTTCAAGGAAGAGAAGATCATACCTCTTGGGACATACCTGGATGAAGAGATGAATGCTTGTTGAGACGAGGATTACTTTGCCAAAGATCAAATGGAGAATTATTGAAGCCCTCTTGCCAAATCGATTCTTCCAAGCCACATGTGATTCCTTCTAACCTGTCAAGCCAAGGAGCAAAGCATCAATTAGTTTAACAAATTGAAGGTAGATGCAAGCAAGAGAGAGAAAAACATAGAATAGTTGACACAAAGGCAAAACCACTCCCTGTCAAACCCAAAACGACTTCTTCCAAGCTTGAAGGGCAAGCCTCCCCACCAATTCGCACTTGTCAAAGTCGCCCTCTCAACCTGCAAATAAAGTATGGCAAATATGCAAGATAGCTACAATAGATCCTCCAGTGCAATGGACAATAGCATTTACAATCGAAACAACAAACATCCACTCCAATCCAAGCATGTACTCCAAAAGATAGAAATTTTATTCCAAGAGCCAAGAACCAAAAATCTCTAGATGAATTTTACAATGAGGGGGTCTCCTCCTTATATAGGATAATAAAGACCAAAACCCTAGATCTCAAAACCACTTTTTGAAATGAGTGGTTGAGATTAAAAGATCTCACAACATAATCAATGGCTAATAACAAATCATAACCATATATCACATGGATCACCCATATAATGATAGCGCCCTCACTAAATGGTACAATAGAGGGTGACGTCATCCCACAAGAGGGGTATAAAGTACAATAATCCACCTCATGATGACTAGGACATGATAAAATAAGCACATGGTGGGGCTAGGAGGTATAAATCCTTGCTAGCTCACCCCAAGGCACAATGAAATAATAAAAATATGTCCAATATAATAATAATGACCAAAACTGTCCTCAGAATCCATGACAGTCGAGCAGTAAATGTCCTCGTGTGATCAATCTGGAGATACCCACATGGTGAAAAATGACTGGAAGATAGTGAGATCAACCTGGAAGACCTCTGTGAAAACCAAATGCCAAAACCTTGCCTCAATTGCCCAAATCGATTTCCTCAGTGACCACTTTATCCCATTTTTTAACTGCCTCGGGAACTGTGAAAGTGCCAAAACTACCTCCTAGGGTGCTAGCGCTGTCCATCTGAGCCCACCAGGCTCTCTGGGAGGGGGGATAAATGGTAATAACAAGTGGCTGGACCACCCCCTCCATCATCAGCGCCCTAGGTGAACTGGCCTCTCGGGGCCCCTGCTGCTCAGGCTGGGAAATCAGCCCCAAATCTGGTCAACAAGTGTAAAACTGCATCAATCACTGCCAGAAGTGCCCGGAACTGAAAGATAAGTGTCTCAATGGATCCAGAAGACCCAAATCCACTAGGAATGAGTACTCATACACCCTGGGTTGCCCTAATGGGCCAGCTGTAGGGTCCATCATGTATGGACAATGTATAATCTGCTGATCTGTAATAATAATAACCTGCTGAACTGGATCAAACATCACTGTATCATATGTCCATCATATGACATCATCATCAAACATGTGGGACCATAAATCATCACCAATAAACATCATACATGGTCCACATCATCACGGATCCCAAGAATATATATAATCAAGGATAAATCACATCAGTAGACTAAGACAATGCTTCTTTAATCACTTCATAGCTAAGCTCAAAGTATAAATTCCATTCAGTGGCATTAATTAAGTTAACATATTCCGTGATAATATAAAATTACTTGCACCCTAGTTCAAATGACAAACTTACCCATTGGACATGGTCAAACTGCTAGTGAAGGATGAAGGCTAGGAGCAAAGTTGGGCCAAGGGTTTGACTTGTCTAACTTAACTCAAAAATACTTTGGACTGGGAGAAGGGGGAAGCTACAAACTCTGTGCTGGACAAAAGAACACGGGGGATGGCTGTGCCTCACAAATGGATAAGTTGTTTAGAGAGTGTTTATTCCACTTAGGCATCATGTCTACATCAAGTTGATCCAAGTTCATTAGGATCATTCAATTTATTTCCATGGCCTTTTTGGCCTACATAACCCTTCGGATTTCAGATGTGCTGAGAAGCACAACTAGTTGCAGCTTGCATCCAGGGCATGTTTTTCACATTTTCACAAGGTCAGCAATTGTTTAGATATAGCTTTTAAGAACTATTGCTTTTTGGACCTTTCTTATACTCTTCGAGGAGTATTTTTAGCTTTTCATTGCTCTTGCCCTTTTTTGTTTCCATGGGCGAATTTATTAAGTTTCCATAGGTAGAACATGAGCTTTCAGTTTTAGCCAACAACATCTCAAGTGACTAGGGGGAGTTCGAGCCAATGCCAAGCATCGGGACAACCGACCAGAATGATGTAGGCCTACAATCCAACTCACCAAAGGCAAGTTCTGTCACCAACTCAGAGCCGAGACACTGAATAAACAGGGATGCGGTCCAAACACAGAGGTAGAAAAATGGGGAAGTCCTTAGCATCAAAAAGTCAAATAAGACAAGTCAGGGTTTAAAGTCACACAGGAAGGTCATGTATGGATGGAGGCAAGTGGATATGGAGCCTACACTAGCAGACAACAGGTGTCGGGAAAGACCATGTCTATGTAAGGTGAAGTACTAGTAAGTTTTGTTAGATGACCTAAAAGTGCAAGCAATTGTCCATTTTAAGATTTACAGTTCATTTTAAGTAGTTTGCCACATCAGGAATAATATACCAAGCACATGCTATAATCATGACTAACTCAACAAGCTAATAATCCACAGTCAGTGAGAACATATCCATAGATCATACAGCATCATCATAATAGCAATCATCATGCATCATCTGAAACACTGCTGAAGTACATCTCTAGGCACTGAACTGAAACTGTAATGGGATAAGTGGTCACATCAGTCATCAAATCTGAACTCTCAAGGCTCAGCCTTGACACAAGGTCATAAAATCTGAATAATGTACTGCTCTGATCATGAGTGATCCAATATATGTAGCCATGCTCTGGAATAAATGAAGCTCTGGAATGTGCAGATATCTGCTGTACAAGGATAGTAGCCCTGCTACTATGGTGTGATAACAGGTAATTAACAAACTGGAAGGTAATGGATGGATGAAGACAGTGAATAATGAGACCAACACTAGCAAGCCAAAGTATGGTGGGAATTGTTACACCAAAATGTCGTCACCCTTGTGCAAGTGTCGCAAGTGTTGTCACCCTGACCTAGTGTCGTCACCATGACCATTGCAAGTATCATTATTATGACCAAGTGTCATCATCATGACCGTTGTGACAATGTCATCATCTTGACCATTGTGTAAACTCTTTGCTATTTTACTTAAACCCATTTTAGAGTAAAAACACATCCCTGAAGTTTCCCATGACTAGAAGGCTTAACTAACCTACTTTTCAAGGTCATCCGAGTTTGCCCTTGTGCAACATGCGACGTCGCAGGTTGTCCTAATGCAACATGCGACGATGTCAGTTATTTGGATAAAAGAGTATCTTCAAGCCCATTCTCGAAGATGAGTGATGTGGAGGCCTATCCCTAGGATCTAGGTGAGGTGGCATTTCGATTCCTAACCTAATGGGAAGATCCCTTAACCATCTCTCCCTAATCCTCATCCCTTAACCATCTCCCCCTAATCCTCAACCTATCCTATCTCTTTAGCCCTATATAAACACCCACTCTCTCCATGGGAGGGGGGAAGGTCTATGGTACCCTTATGCTAGTAGAATCCATATTGGTGATTGGGAAGCTTGTACCATCTTGGAGACTTGGCTTGGACATGTTGGATGGAGGATGCGATGTTGAGGCTTTGGTTGTAGCTTCATCCTTTCTATGTATTCCCACCTTTTTATATAGTTAATATAATCTCTTTCCATAAATGTTGTCTCATTGATGATGTTTAGAACTTTCTTCCTCAACTGTTAGTTTAGATCAGTTATTGTTTAGATATCTTGTACTACTTGTATTGTTTCCATATTGTCTTGACAGGTCTTGCAACTGGAGATCTGACGACCGCGAGACTTGGAGCAACAACAAGGAGAAGGATCTATGATTTGAAAGGTATGATATCTAAGTACTCGATCTGTAACTAGATCTTGGAAATGAGTTTTGTATTTTGTACTATTTGTTCTAGATTCACTTTGAACTAGGGAGATCTGGCTCGCGTCCGCTTGAGTGGATTGTCCGATAACAAATTTGGCGACCATACTGGGGAAGAACATTGTTGTTTTCAATCTAAATGCCAGTTTCAGTTGATTGCTTTTCCAAGCCATCTCTTTGGCCATTTGCTTCTTAAGCCCTTTCACCATCAGATCTTCGCTTTGAAGAGTCTGGTTGCCTTCCTTTGAGTTTGTACTTCTCATTGGCAGACCTTTTTATGCTCATATCTGGAGAATTGGTTCATTTTTGGACTTAGATCTCGCCTGTCGCACCTGGTCAGTGTACCCAGAGCGACACTGTGTTGTTTTTTTATCTCTATTCTTTGTCTGTTAATCTGTCGTCGCAGCCCTTCCATTGGTATACTGCGATGTCGTCGCACGTCTCGCACTAGTGAACTGCAACGTCGCACTGTGCATAAGCACAAAGTGCGCCGATCTGCCATTTTTTGTCGTACGGGCACCTTTTCTCCATTTTTGATTTGAATTTTGGTTTGTGTACAGACTCCTCTGCACTCTACCTTCCAGGCAGAGGCCCTTTTTTCCAGCAGTGTTTTGTTTGGCTTGTTTGTATTGGTTTTTGGGTCTTTTGAGTTTTGGATTCATGTTTGGCCCCTTGGGTAAAAACTAGTGTTTTGCTTGCATTTTTAAGCAAAATGGGTTCTATTTTTGAAAAAAAAATTCCCCCTCATTTTTAAGCCATGAATCGTGCATTCTTCAGTCGTTTTGACCCATCTCAAGGTTTTGAGATCATTTTTTGGTTTGGTGTGATTGACTTGTTTTAAAGACTTGAAGAGTGTGGGATATCCATGTCTTTTTAAGCCTCTTTTTCTTGGGTTATGCATCTTGTTTCCCTTACATGCTGAGCTATTCAATCATTTTTGGGAAAGATTGATTCTTTGTCTCCACTTTAGTTCAAAGAAAAGATTGATTTTGTCACTCTTTTGCTATATTTATGAAATTGGAAAACATAAGTGTTCTTCTTACTTTATTTTGATCATTTGATATTCTTGGTCTTATCATCATAAGAAAAAGAAATGCTTGTTTCAGTTTTGTGTGCATTTGAGTTAGATAAGATTGTTAAGTGCTTATATTTGTTGTGCATTTAATTGGAAATGTTTATGGAATCCTTCTTTCCGTAGCTTAGATGTGTCTTTTTCAAGTGTAAAAAGATAGGAAATGAGTTATAATTCTTGCATTTGGTAGATTTTAAGCCTCTCTTGAGTGCCTTTGAGTTGTTTGGGTGCTTGCCATTTTTCTTTGGGAATTTCTGAAAGATTAGAGTGCTGTAGATATCTTCTCACTTTCTGTATATAGACATGAAAAGCGTTGAGTTATCAAATTTCATTTTTGGTACATGCATTTGAAAATTGAAAAAATGCTTCATTATTTTGTCTTACACATTGTTAAGATTAGTTGCATCTTTCATTTTCTTTGCGCTTTTTAGTCGATCTTTGTAGAAAGTTAGAATTATTGCACTCTAGGAATGAATTCTTCTTTTCGCTACTACTTAAGTACTTTTGGTTTGAAAGAAAAAGATCTCTCCTTACCTTAAGTAGTTTTCATTGAAAAGGAAAGGAAAATGTGCATTATCATGTAGTTGAGGATTGCATTATGTTTACATTTATGTACTCACCTCATGCATCCACCTAATCATACAAGATAAAATTAACGCTAGCTTAGGTTAAAATCATTTAGCAACTTGTGTGTAAGTTAGAGACGTGTTCCGACATCGTTAACCATGGCAGCTGTCGTTATTTGCCAGCACTGTAGTTTGGGGGTATTGTAGTCTTCCACGTACATCGGTATATCGAGCTCCTTCACGTACCCACCAAGTACCATAATCCGTACTTGGCGTATATCGAAGGGTGTATCACGTACTCGACACGTATATCGGAAGGTCTCGTGCCAACGGCTGTGCATTAGATAGCACCACTACGGATTTGAGCTCCCATGTACCTTGCGTATATCGGGAGACACCATTAGGATTCCTAAAACCAACCGAGTTAACCATTTGGCCGTCTTGGCAAAGCAATACACCGAGAACAACACTCGGGGAGATTAGCACGCACGTACTATCCAGGTAATCGGATATGCAGGCAAGGGTGCAGTCCCAATCCTCCTTGTCGCGTTCTATTGTTGGACCCTGCAGTATATAGCGGTTTGCGATGCCTTGATAATCCCGTGAGGTTCCAGACTTTGAATCCACTCTTATTCACACAGTTTGCTTGTTGCTTTTAGACTTGAGTAGTGTTTGTCTTGTGTGGTCCTTTAGAGACTCTTAGGAAGTTTAGATATGAAAGATTCTTCCGGGACTACCAACCAAGGCACTCATTTCCAAGGTATGCCATTTGTTATTCCCCCTTGTGGAACTGTTGGTCGTCCCTTTTTGGCTACGTTGAGTCTTCCTGGATTGACGATAGGATTACCGGTATGGTTATTCTCCAATCCAGTTATGCCAAGTGCACCAATCGTGTCGGACCTAGGTCCTTCACCACATGAGCATCAATCTCATGATGACCCTTCTCCTTCTCCGTTAAAAGTTGAATCGGCTTCCATCTCTTCCTCTTCTCCTACTGAAAACTCTGATGTTAGTAAGAAGGCTGGTGCAATGCTGTTGGGAGCGGGGAGCGAAGCGGGGAGTGGGAGCGGGAGCGGGAGCGAAAAGCGAAATTTTCAAAAGCTTCCGTTTCGGGAGCGTTTTTTATATAATATATTTTGATGCATATAAATTAAAAAAAACATGTATTATGCCAAATTAGCTATAGAAAACATCAAAACATAAAATCTAGATATTGATATAACCATTTAGTACACATTGATATAACATTAATGATTAATCATCTCGTCTTCTAGATTCTAGGAGCTATAACTTATAACATTTTCATTAAATGAGCATCATCAAATCATCAATCATCAACATCAACCTTCAAATTTCAACATATAATATTTGCCATCAAACTAGGCCATAATGTTTACAAAATAGGCCAAGCCGCCAACCGCCAAAATAAACATGAAAATGAAATACAAAGTAAAAACTACAAACTACAAAGTACTATGAATCTACTAAGCTTTCCGCTTGCCACGAGTAACTTCCAATTTCTTTTCCCGTGTTTTAGGTGGAATAGGTGCTGGTGGAAGTGATCGTGGAACATGAGTAGAAGATGAATGGCCCCCGCGGGCTGAAATTGGACGTTGTGAAGCTAAAGGCAAAACTCCTGCATCTGGAAAGCTGCTTCTGCTTGGGGGTGGCATCTCTGTAGGGGTAGTCTGAGTTGGATCATCATGATCACCCAATAGTTCAGCCTCCAAGCGCTCTAATGCTATGGCTCCATCCTCCACATTAGCCTCCTCTGGATTGTTGTCCCAAGTCAAAAATGTTCTATCATTCTTGGCCGCCTCACAATAATGGGACAACAACCTCAAGTTGTAGTGCACATAAACCAAGCTTTCTGCGCGATCTACATTCAGACTGTTTCTCTTTACACTGTGGATGAAGTTGTAGGTGCTCCAACACCTCTCTGCAGAAGAGCTATTAACAACCTGTGATAGCACCCTCAGCGCCAATTTATGCAAATATGTGGCTCCAGAGCCATGCATGTTCCACCAATGGATAGGATCCAATCTGTCTCGATCTTTGGTTGCAAACAGCGAACCAAAGCGTCCATGCTCACTTATGTATATGCTCAATTCACTCCGTACTTGAGCACACTCTTCCTCATCAGGGACCAACTTTTCTAATGCAAGCATATACCCAGCAACAACCTCTGGATCTGTGTGGGGTTTTTTCCTGACTCCACCCCCAGGTGCAGGTTGGGCCAACCAAATTGGAGAATAGTATTTTGGGGTGAGGACATATGCAAGGGCATGGAGTGGAACATTTAGATTATCCCACCTTTTGACCACAAGTTTATGAATATGGTCATACAAGACTGCATCTCTTTGCTCAACAATGTCTTTGATTTGACCAAGCATGCTATCCATCTGCTCATATACCTCCCCAATCACCGGCTGATCTGTATCTGCAAAACGAATCATGTTATAAATTGGCTTGGTGAACTGCAGAACATACCTAACCTGTGACCAAAAATGACCTTCAAGAACGGTGTCCTCCACCTCCTGAAAGTCACTTCTATCCGATGCACTTGCAACTCTGTCTTTCAATTCCTGCCATGGATCACTTGATACCATACTAGCCAATGCCTCTCTTACCTTCAAAAGCCTCCTGAAGGTGAGGTAGTAGCTAGCAAATCTAGTCTTTGCAATCTTCAATAAATCCAACTTAGAGTGATTGCGAAAAATGTGGTGGGCCATGCTATGATTGGTAATAAATTTGATCATTTTCTTACCTCTCTTGTACAAGGCACCAATCCATCGATAATTAGGGTCCTTCATCTTAACAATATCACGCATCAAAAGGTTCAATGTGTGAACCAAACACCCTGACCAAAATATGTTGGGATACTTATCCATAATGATTGCTCCTGCTGCCTTACAATTAGCAGCGTTATCAGTGATAACTTGAATGACATTGTATGGCCCAATCTCCTGAATGGTTTTAAGTAAAGGTTGTGCAATATTAATAGCGGTCTTGTAGCGATCTGAGTAGTCATGGGCTGAAAGGAAGACCGCACCGCTAGCAGAAACGCCAAGAATATTTATCAACGGCCTGCCTTTAACATTTGTCCACCCATCAGATACAATGGATACCCCATAGTTGGACCAATCATTTGTGAACTTTCCAAGAGCACTATTGATTTTGGCTTTTTCCTTGTCAAGTCCCACGGTTCTAGCTTTGTCATACCCAGGGCTTCTGTATCCTTGAGGGCCACCATTGATGGCTTGTACCATTTCATGCCAATAGGGTGAGCGAAGAACATTGAATGGCACACCACATGCATAGAGAAACCTATAAACTTTTGAATCCACATCATCTCTACAACCTTGGTCGAGGAAATCGGATAATGTTCTTCCTCGTATAGGCGAGACTCCATGGGGAGATGAGGCTCCCGATCGAGCCGATGATGATCCAGCAGCACCTCCACTACCAAACATTCTCTGTGGGGATTCAGAATCAACCCTCGATCTCTTGGACTTGTTTTGAGCGGCCTCTTCTTCCATCCTGTATTTGCTTCTCTCTTTAGCTCCCACTTTGTCACAAGTTTTGACTCCATGAGACTTCCCTACATCGCATGGCATAACCCCACACAAATGCTTTCTCACCCGGGTATATGAACCTGTGTATGTTTTCCCACAATGGGGGCATCCAAACTTTGTGGTTCCACCCCCTCTCCCTCCCCCTTGCCTTGTCACATACTTCCACAAAGGTGTTGTGTCTTTTTGTTTTTGCCCCACATCACCCTCACCCTCATCCTCATCATCATCACCCTCTTCCCCTTCCTCCTCTTCTCCTTGGTATGCATCAGTCTCTACCTCTTCCCCCTCATCACTACCACCACCACATCTACTTCCCAACACCATCATAATGAGAAGAAGTGGAATGAAAAACCAAAACCAAATACCCATCATGTTTCTTGATTCAAGATGAGAGTCACTTGTTCCCTGCAATAGAATGATGGAGAAGAAGATATTGGAAAGAGTAGGAGAAGAGAACATTGCAAGTTTTTCATTTTTTAACATAGTGAAAAAAAAATTGCAAAAACAAACAAAGAAGAATTTATAGAGCCTACCTTTTAGCTCTTCAATGGTGGTTGAATGTCTCTATGAAAGCTTCAATCTCCCTTGCAAGCTCTCTCCCCTTCAATCTCCCCTTCAATCTCCCATTCAATGCTCAAACTCAAAGCTCTCAAACTCCTCCCAATCAAACAAATGAGCAATGGAATGAGTCCAAATGGACTCATTCACCTTTTAATTGCCCAAAGTGACCTATCCCAACAAACAAAACCCTAAAAAAAAATTCCAAAACTCATAAAAAAATTTCAAAAATCCGCCCGTCCGCGGAATCGGCCTCGGAATCGATTTAGGAATCGATTTTTTTTTTCGGGTTCGACTGGGAATCGATCCGGGATCGACCCGGGATCGACTTGGGAGCGACGATTCCCCAGCGAATTACCATTTGGCAGGGATCGTTTTTTTTGCCTTCAATTCGCGAACTGAAAAATCGATTCCTGACGGAATCGATCCCAATTCGCGCTTCCAAAATCTATCCCTCATCGATTCCGTCTGGAGTGCGATTCAGGATCAATTCGAGGGGGGGGGGGGCGATTCCCAGCTGCTTTGGGCTGGTGTGAAGAAGAAGAAAGATGAGAAAGAGACCAAGCATCAACCATCTGCCTCTGATGGCACTCATTCTGTGAGAACACCTCGTAAGCCAAAGTTCCCTTGCAGACTTTGTAAGGGTGATCACCTTCTCAAGAATTGTCCCGATCTTTCCCGTGTGTCAGAAGTGTGGTCTAAAAAACCAAAACCGCTTGTATTGTCAACCTTTGACCATCATATTAATGATACTCCCTCAACCAGTGACCCATTGGTGACGGGTCGGAAGGGTAGAGCTGCAGACCCTTGCTGGATATGCAAGGGCTTGCATCGTACTTACCTTTGTCCAAGCATGGATGAAGCTTCACGGTGGTTGGAAGATATTACTAGTTCTCAACAGGCTCTTCCAACAAGTTATAGTAAGTTGTCCCTCGATTCCCCACTGGTTGACCAAGTGATCAATTCAGTTTCATCTGTAATTGGTCCCACTCTTCCTTCCGAGAGTGAAGTGATCGAGTCGCTGTCATCTCCACTCGATCCCACTCTTTCATTGGAGAAAGTCCAGACTGAAGCAGTCACAATGAAACAATCTTCGTTTCATTCTTATCTTCCAAGTGAGAGTGAATTGGAAATCGTTGATGTTTTCCTAGTCAGTTCAGAATGTCCTAGGCAAGGGGAAATCCTGTCCATTTCTACAGGACCCCCTCCAAGTACTGAGGTCATTTCCTTTGATTGGAATGGTGTAACAGAATCTCGTCTTCCTTCGAGTATTCCTTTTCAAATATCTGTAGGAGTTTCCGATAAAGAAATCTTTCGTACGATAGTTGATGAGGGAGCTTCTGTTAGTATTTTATCCTCAACCGCATGGCAAGCTATAGGTTCTCATCAGCTTGTGCCAGTAACTAACCAGATTTTGGCTTTTAATAGAAGGCCTACCGGACTTTTAGGGATTCTCCCGCAATTACCTATCACGTTGAGAGGTAAAACTGTTTATGTTGATGTCATGGTTGTCCAAGGTCCTTTAGATTTCAATATGCTCCTTGGACGTGATTTTGTCTATGCTATGAAAGCTGTAGTGTCCACGCTCTTTCGAGTGATATATTTTCCTCATCATGGGAATATTGTGACCATTGATCAGCTTTCCTTCGTGACACCCACTCATCATATGACTCCTAGTCATCAGACTTCCCTGAATGTTCCACATGTTTTAGTGGTTTCTTCCCTCTGAGGATGGGGGTACGAGCATGGTTTATGTTATGTTTCAAGCTCGTTAAAAAATGAAACCAACCCCCTCTGAGCATAGTTTACCTTTGGTTTCAAGCTTGCATAAAAATGAAACCATCCCCTCAAGCATAATTTTATTCCATTTCAAGCTCATTAAAAAGTAAGATGGGCCCCCTCGAGCATAGTTTTATTCCATTTTAAGCTCATTAAAAAATGAAATAGGTCCCCTCGAGCATAGTTTTATTCCATTTCAAGCTCGTTAAAAAATAAGATGGGTCCCCTCGAGCATAGTTTTATTCCATTTCAAGCTTGTTAAAAAATAAGATGGGCCCCCTCAAGCATAGTTATTATCTATTTCAAGCTTGTGTAAAACTGAAATAGATCTCCCTCCCATCGTTTCGAGTCTCTCACTAGAGTTAGAATTTGAACCTTCATTTCATTTGATTCTCGTTTTCCCCCCCTTGGTGAACATTTTCATATTAGTAGCCAGGTTGGTAGTTGGTTTAGCAAGCATCATTTTCAGACAAAATGAAGCTCAGGGGGCATGCCAGATGTCGTAGCGTCAACAATCATGTTGAGGGAACACTACCATGTTAAGCTGCTAGCAATCATGCTGGGGGCATTTACCAACCTTTGGGCATCATGTTGGGAAGGAACCCATCAATGGGCCTTAACCTATGAGCATAGTTCCCTTTCTATGTCAAGCTCGTTAAAAAATAAAATAGGTTCCCGTGAGCAGAGCTCTAATCTTGTGTCAAGCTCGTTAAAAAATGAAACATATCCTTTCCCTTTGAGTCGAGTCTCCTCGTAGACTTAGTACCTGAACCTTCTTTTCACCCGCCTATGCCTCAGGCAGATGAAATGAAGCTTGGGGGCATGTCTTCAACCTCTGAAAGTTACGTTGAAGTCAAATCGATCGCCTCTCCACACCACGTTGGAGCTAAGTCACTTCTAGCAATCATGCTGGGGGCATGTACCAACCTTTGGATGCCATGTTGGGAAAAATTTCACCATTGGGAACATTTACGAGCATACTTTCCTTTTTAGGTTTCAAGCTCATTAAACCATGAAAATTATCCCGAGCATGTTAAGATTTAATATGCTAAGACAGAAAATAGCAGCATTACATTCCATTTCACAATAATAGCATATACAGGATCACTGAAGAAACAACAAGCACAGCATAAACACAAGAGACAGAGATTTATTCTGGGAAACCCTCATGGGGTAGAAAACCCAGCAAAGCTTCCTCAATATAGATGACCATCAATATACAAAGATGAAACCCTGAGACATGATCTCCTCCTCCACAATAGCAGACCTCTCCTCCACAAGTGCGCTATCCTCAAGTGAGTGAGTGTATCAAATGAGGAACACACCTCCTCTATTTATACACTACTCTGACATATCTTTTACACAAGTACATGTAGGCTCGTATTTAACCATTAGGTTAAATACCCTATTATAACTGACTGGGCCGACCCCACTAGGGTGGTCTAACAACCCTTTGACCCACATAACACATATAGGGCCGACCCCCACTAGGGAAGTCTAATAACCCAAGTTACCATATTGCGACGGAGGAATAAACATCTCCAGATATACAATAAGATCTTCACGGACGAATGAAACATCTCCGGAATAATAAAGTACATATATAATATTCTTTGAAGTTACAATATCTCAACACTCCCCCTTAACGAGAAGGATATTATAACAGCATTTGCATGAGCAAGGAGTCATCAACATCATACATGATACATCTATAAATCATTGGAAGCTTTCTCAACATCATCAGTAACTCAACCAGTTACTGGAACATCTTCAATACTGGAACATCAATATCTTCAGTACTGAGTCTTTATCTTCTGCAGCACTCAAACAGCTACAACAACATCAATATCTGAATCCTCACGATCGTCGGCATCGTCATCACACGATCATCAGCATCGTCATCACATGATCAACATCGTCGTCTAGATCAACACGATCAGCATCGTCACATCATCTCGATCCACAACATCTGGTTCATCATGATCTACAGCATCTGGATCATCACGATCTACAGCATCTGGGTCATCTCGATCTACAGCATATGGATCATGTCGATCTACAGCATCAGGATCATCACGATCTGCAACATCTGGATCATCTCGATCTACAGCATTCAGATCATCACGATCTACAGCATCTGGATCATCTGTATTAGTATCCACACCAATACATCTATCATCAAAACATGTATTCTTACTAATACATATATCATCAAAAGCATGTATTCTCACTAATACATCTGTCATCAAAGGCATGTATTCTCACTAATACATCCATCATCAAAAGCATGTATTCTCACTAATACATAGCAGCATATCCTGCAACACACACGATCATATTACAGGATGATCAATCCTGCTCTCTTTAGGACATAGGTCTATGGATGATACAATCCAGATCAAGTTCCAGGATGATCAATCCTTATCACTTTAAGACAAGTCTCATGTCTAGGGACGATGCAATCCCGATCCAGTTCCAAGATGATCAGTCCTTATCAATTTAAGACAAATCTCATGTCTAGGGACGATGCAATCCCGATCCAGTTCCAGGATGATCAGTCCTTATCCATTTAAGACAAATCTCATGTCTAGGGACGATGCAATCCCGATCCAGTTCCAGGATGATCAGTCCTTACCCATTTAAGACAAATCTCATGTCTAGGGACGATGCAATCCCGATCCAGTTCCAGGATGATCAGTCCTTATCCATTTAAGACAAATCTCATGTCTAGGGACGATGCAATCCCGATCCAGTTCCAGGATGATCAGTCCTTATCCATTTAAGACAAATCTCATGTCTAGGGACGATGCAATCCCGATCCAGTTCCAGGATGATCAGTCCTTATCCATTTAAGACAAATCTCATGTCTAGGGACGATGCAATCCCATCACGTACATTTTGAACCGAGGTCCAGGGACGATGCAGTCCTATCTTCAATTCTCGGAGACCTCAGTCTACGGATCAATTCTGGGACCTAAGTCCGGGGAAGATACAATCCCCTACCTGTTCATTCAGGACTTCATTTTCGGAGACATCATGTCTACGGCTATCTTTTAGAACATGTGTTCAAGGATGATACAATCCCTCTTCTTTCTCGGAGACATCTGTCTACGGCTCTCTTGAGGATGATGCAATCCTATCATGTCCACCAAGGACTTCATTCTCGAAGACATACGTTTACGACTCTCTTGAGGATTATGCAATCCTATCATGTCCACCAAGGACTTCATTCTTGAAGACATACGTCTACGGATCTCTTGAGGATGATGCAATCCTATCATGTCCACCAGGGACTTCATTCTCGAAGACATACGTCTACGGCTCTCTTGAGGATGATGCAATCCTATCATGTCCACCAGGGACTTCATTCTCGAAGACATACGTCTACGGCTCTCTTGAGGATGATGCAATCCTATCATGTCCACAAGGGACTTCATTCTCGAAGACATACGTCTACAGCTCTCTTGAGGATGATGCAATCCTATCATGTCCACCAACCTCTCTGTCGGCATCACCAATATAGGTATCCATATCATCGACCTCACTGTCGATGCGGGAAATCTTATCATAAGTGATCACATTGCTCCCCCTTTCGAGGAGGGTTCTTCTGAACTATTTTAAGTTTGTCTCGGAAAACTTTACTTGAGGTAGAGGTTTGGTTAGTACATCGGATCGGTAGAGGTTTGGTTAGTACATTGTCAACTTGTTACAAATTCGAACTTTAATTCCTATCTGCACCATATCTCGTATATAGAAATGCCAGATCTTTTGACTTATCATGGAACACTGGATTCTTTGCCATTTTAGTACAACTCTGTTTGTCACATAGGATCACAGTTGGGTCCATCTCTAAGTCAAATAGTTCTGAAGCCATGCCGTTTCACAATTAGCAAAGCAAGCAGCCATATATTCCGCTTGTGCTAGACTGCTTCCTGCTAAACCACAAGATCATGGTTGATCCCAGACAATAACATCTTCTCGATGTGCTCTTCCTGTCTGATACACTTTCTGCTCAATCAATATCTGTGTAGCCATCTGAAGTCATGATCTTCAAAATAGCATAGATCAAAGTCTATCGTATCCTTTAGGTACTTGGTCACATGCTTTGCAACTAATAGGTGAACACATCTAATTTCCACTAGATACTGACTTAAGGTATTCACAGCAAAGCATATATCTGACCTAGTATTTAATAGATACATCAATGACCCAATAATTTGTCTGTACAGAGTTATATACACTAACTCTGATGATTCATTCACCAACAGCTTCAAGTTGGAATCCATGAGAGTGGACATTCCAACATATCAAGTCCTTTTAATATTTCTCGGCATACTTTCCCTGGTTGAGAAAGATTCCTTCTGAGCCTTTCCATACTTCCAGACCTAGGAAGTAATACATTAATCTGAGAGCTTTCATTTTCTTTTATGCAACCATCTATCTGTGCCATCTCTCGTTAGATGGGTCTACTGATATGAACCTCAACATAATTCGAACTCTGAGGTGAGTTCCTTCTTGTATCCATGTCATCTATGTATAGAAACCATATTCAACCTTGTAGCAAAGGTTGAGATCCACATCACCCATGGTGATAATTAAGCTCATCAATTGATTATCGATCCTGGGTACCCATACAGAACCTGATTCACACTTCTTCTTTAATTACATCATTAAGACAATGGTCTTATCTAGTCTCTTGGAGCAAAACATCTCATCATTATTCTCTTCCTCTTTCTAGGAGAATCTCTTAACCACAAGCTTTCTATAGTGTGTTTGATTTGTAAATCTTTTGTTGAACATCCATCGCTTGTTCAGAGTTCATCATTCATCATGATCTTTCCTACAAATCAAAATTAAGTACATGATTAGTAATACTTCATAATCATCAAATCATATTGACATGATAATCTATTATGCATACAGATATCATTTACATAGTTATGCAACTATCTTGACCAATACTTTGGCACAACACTTTCCCATATCCTGTATGCATACAGTGGCTATCTAGATGCCTTCCATCTCCACCAGAACATACTATCGAGAGTGTGCACATCTCTCAGCATGTCAGCAAAGAGGTTTCATTCTAGACAAGCTACAATGGAATGTTTGTCCAACTTACCAATCATATGCATATTAGTAGTATACTGTTCAGTGCTCTATGAATGTTTACACTCAGCGTGATATATTCTAAATATGCATACAATCTATTACAAGCAATATCATTTACTATTTTAAATAACAACTCAAATACTTATCTTTTATGTTTGTGTGGTTGCCTCTCGCTTGGTCTTCTAAATGTCTTTTGAACTTCTATTCATTCTATACCACTGTGCATGCTCAAGTGTGCAGTAGTGTTATCCTCATGATCGCATACACAAACATACATTCATTAGTATATTATAAACATTATCAAAACATCTAAATAGTCTTGAATATGTATAGTCACGATCATAAATAATAAACATTAGTATTCAAGATTTCAGGGAAGACTTCTTTTACTCATGCATATCATCAATCAAGATAAAAGACATAATATGCATAATCCCTTGATGACTAACTTTATGAATAAGCATATCTAATCATGCCAAGTATACTTATATAAGGGATCCCAATACAAGGTAAGATTCTAACATGACATAGGAAAACATACCTAGATTAGTATACCTGCTTAGTTATGTACAACATACCTAAACAATCTCTTCAATGATTTAGAGATCCTGAGCTAGAACCTGCATGTCTCATAGGTTAAGCATAATATAACAAAGTCATACATACCTCGTAAGTAGAGCAAAGATTATGGATGAGTCTTTGTCTTCATGATGTCATGGTCATGGAACTTGATTTGTCTTTTGTGATGTACCTGTATCTTGTTAGCAGACAACATCAACCTCACACAACACCATAATGCATTAGTACAATCATATAGCCCTAATCAATGAATGTCTTCGATCATTCACATGCATTCATACTGTTACTAGGGTGATAAGACAATTCTAACATTAATCAAGATTGTACTAATAAATAACATGAAGACAAAACACATTATGAACTTAGTCAAGAATCAGATTTCAAGACATACCTGAACCTCCTTAAGTCATACCTGTCGAGACTTCTTGTAGTCTTCTTATGTAAGGCCTTAGCCTCAACTCCCCCTGAAACTTGATCTGGAGCTTGATTAGGGTTTGCTGGAGAAACCCTAAAAATTCAATCTTTGACTTTCACACTTCCGAATGAATGGAAGGATGTGTCTTGTTGGGCTGATCAAACTAGCATACTTCAATTTTGAGATCTCCAAAATTTGACCCCTCAAAATTGCCTTTGAAACTTCTGGATCTTCTGGACAGGATCCCGAACTAGGGTTTGATGAAGCCCACCCTTCTGCTCAATGAAAAGGTTTGATCCAAGGCTCCAAACTCTTATTTTTCTGAGGAGCTTCCAGCCGTGGTTACAAACTTCAAAAATTCCAACTTTTGCTGAAACCCTAATTTTCCATCTTTCCGATCAAAATCCCGAGCTAGGGTTTAATCAAGCCCGGTCTTCTACCCAACCAAAAAATTCAATCTTGGTCTCTAAATTTCAATTTTCCTGAGTAGCATTCAGCCGTGGATTCCGATTCCAAGAATTCTAACTTTCTCCGAAACCCTAAATTCCGGAAGCCATGAATAAAGGTGCTCCAAAAATAATTCTGTTTTGACAGAAATATGTACCTGATTGTTTCTACTATAACTACGAAATTTTCACTCCACAGGGTCTGAAAACTTTTTCTGCAGTAGCCTAACCTGTCATCTTTCCATCCTGACAGGTTTGACCTCAATTGGATTTTTTGAGAGAGAGTTATGCTAAATGTCGCAACGTGACCTGTTTTGGGATAATACAGGAGAGCGAACTTGTATGGCGTGCCACGTGTCACTGTTTGAACTTCGGCCTCTGAAAATTTTTCCTGAGATAGCTCGCCCTATTATCTTTCCATCTTGACAGGTCTAACCTCAATTGGACTCTCTGAGAGAGAGTTATGCCAAGTGTCGCAACGTGACCTATTTATGGGATAAAACAGGAGAGCGAACTTTTACGGCGTGCCACGTGTCACTGGTTCAGCTTCAGCCTCTGAAAAAGTTTCCTGAGATAGTACAGTCTGTGTACTACCTGTCACTTTTTACGAAATTTCATTTGGAGCTTCCTAGCCCAAGTTATGACCTTTTTGCCTAGGTCACCTGATTTTGACTGAGATCTGGAAGAGGCAGAAACCCTAACTTGTACTGATCATAACTTACAAAGTACAACGAATCTGAGGGTGTCCTTTGGACACAAGATATCTGGAGATGTTATCTACGACCTGTAAAGGTTTTAGATCCTGAACCTTCGCCAAAATGGATTTATAGCGAAAGTTCCACGATGACTGGTTTTTGCTATATAAAACCTTGACCTTCAAATTGTCGTAAGTAAGCAAGTGTCGTAAGTGCCATACCTTGCCTTCCTTCAATTTAGCTCTGATACCATGTTAATATTTAATATGCTAAGACAAAAAATAGCAGCATTACATTCCATTTCACAATAATAGCATATACAGGATCACTGAAGAAACAACAAGCACAACATAAACACAAGAAACAGAGATTTATCCTGGGAAACCCTCATGGGGTAGAAAACCCAGCAAAGCTTCCTCAATATAGATGACCAGCAATATACAAAGATGAAACCCTGAGACATGATCTCCTCCTCCACAATAGCAGACCTCTCCTCCACAAGTGCGCTATCCTCAAGTGAGTGAGTGTATCAAATGAGGAACACACCTCCTCTATTTATACACTACTCTGACATATCTTTTACACAAGTACATGTAGGCTCGTATTTAACCATTAGGTTAAATACCCTATTATAACTGACTGGGCCGACCCCACTAGGGTGGTCTAACAACCCTTTGACCCACATAACACATATAGGGCCGACCCCCACTAGGGAAGTCTAATAACCCAAGTTACCATATTGCGACGGAGGAATAAACATCTCCAGATATACAATAAGATCTTCACGGAGGAATGAAACATCTCCGGAATAATAAAGTACATATATAATATTCTTTGAAGTTACAATATCTCAACAGAGCATAGTTCATTTTTTCTATTACAAGCTCGTTAAAAAATGACGCAGACATCATGAGCATTCTTCCAACCTATATTGGAGCTCGTTAAAAACAGTAAGATAGTATTTAAGCTTACTTTTCACTTTTTTCGTGCTCTGTTTAAAACACGAAAGATGGTGTTGAGCTTACTTTTCACTTTTTTCGTGCTCTGGTTGAAACATGAAAAGTGGTTTGAGCTTAGTTTTTATTTTTTCGTGCTCTGGTTCAAACATGAAAAAGATTCCGAGTGATTTTGATACCATTCTCGTGCTCGTTAAAAATTTGAGTTAAAAATGTGTGTCTAACGAGTATAGGTTTATCACTTTATCCGGCCTCGCTAGACTATTTACGGAAAAGGAACTGTGCCGAGTTTACTTTTTCCTTTGTCCTACTCGGTCATCAACCATGACAAGGTTGTTCATGGAGTCCTTTTTAAGCTTTTTTCAGACTCCCTAAATAGAAAAAGATTGTCAAGCGAACTTGATGCTTTCACGCTTGTAAAAGCATTTGAATGATCATCTTTTTGGTGATAGTTTACCCATTTTTCGGACCAGGAAGCACTATTTACGAAAAAGGAATACTCCAACCAACCATGGCTGGAAGAGTCCTCCCCCGCGTTGTTTTACCCTTTTTCGGGCAATGAGACTAACTTTACGAAAAAGGACCATTGGAGTCTCCTTTAGTTCTTTTCAGACTCTCTAAACATGAAATGACGCCGAGTTTACCTTCTTTGCACTTGTTAAAATTCAAACATCGAAGGGCCCATCCATGGGACGAACCCTTCCTTTCCTAGGTTCGTAAAACATTTGGGATCGGACTCATCTATGAGATGAGCTATACCGAGCATCTGGTTACCCTCATCAAGCTCGTTAAAAGCACATGAGGCACTCATCAATCATGATGGGGAAAAAGGGAAGATTTTGTGTTACGTCTTAATTACGACAGTACATAGTCACTCTTGAACATGGCACTCGTTTGCATTTGCATTCAGTACTTGAATAATCTAATTGTCCTCGAGTCTTGTCAATTCCATGAGTCGCGTTGCTCCTTTGGGTCAGCCAAAAAATGCGTCCACCATCAGTTGCATTAGGGGTTGGTATCATTCTCGTCATGTCAATACTGCCAAGTCATGCCATGCCCATGTTCAAGAGATGTTTCATTACTCATCACCTGCAGTCAGTATACATTCAATCATGTCAGTCTACCTTGAGTCAGTCTTGCACATTACTGTACCGCTAGATATACTCTACACATCTTTTGTCGTGTTTCGTGTCGATTGATTGGGGATTCATCATGGCTCTCCTTCGACGGATTCATCCTTGTCGACATCAACTCATCATCCAAGGATTGAATCTAGAAACCAACCAAGTACCTTGGCCCTGCATTCCTCAATGGCAGGTTACCTCGCTTTCAACATGAGTTTACATCATTGACTCTTGATTGAAAGATTTCATCTTGCGTTCGACTTCAACTCACTTATTCACGCTTGGTGATATGTACTGTGATACCTTGGGAATCATTGACATTAATGGTGATCTCCCTCGCACTTGTTAACGGTTTACATCAATGACCGGTAATCAAGTGGTTCCTACCATGTTCGACTCCAAAACATTGTAATCTCATGGATAGATTCGTATCATTGCGGGTTCAACTTGAAGACCCTGGGGAAGTTCTTTCCTACCCAGGTTGCGATGGGGATTGTTTGGGACACACAGATCCACTTTTGTATTGGTCATGGCTGTGTTGTTAGTTCAGAGTTACATAGATCCACTTTTGTATTGGTCGTGGCTGTGTTATCATCTCATCATGGATCTACGATTGTGTTTAGTAGCCATGATTGTGTCCAGTCGGTCTTTACTATCATGGATCTGCAATGTATTGGTCGGCAGCCATGTTTTGTGTTGTATGAGACTTGTGGATCTTAGGTCATTTCTGCAGCAACTGCTTCCAACCAGCAAGTCCTTGCCATTTTTCTTACTACAAAGCATTTCACCTGTCTCATTCCATCAGCTTCATGCTTTGGGGGGCATTCTGTTACACCAAAATGTCGTCACCCTTGTACAAGTGTCACAAGTGTTGCAAGTGTCGTCATCCTGACCTAGTGTCGTCACCATGACCATTGCAAGTATCATTATTATGACCAAGTGTCGTCATCATGACCGTTGTGACAATGTCGTCATCTTGACCATTGTGTAAACTCTTTGCTATTTTACCTAAACCCATTTTAGAGTAAAAACACATCCCTGAAGTTTCCCATGACTGGAAGACTTAACTGACCTACTTTCAAGGTTGTCGCAGTCTGCCCTTGTGCAACATGCGACATCGTAGGTTGTCCTAATACAACATGCGACGATGTCAGTTATTTGGATAAAAGAGTATCTTCGAGCCCATTCTCGAAGATGAGTGATGTGGAGGCCTATCCCTAGGATCTAGGTGAGGTGGCATTTCAATTCCTAACCTAATGGGAAGATCCATTAACCATCTCCCCCTAATCCTCAACCTATCCTATCTCTTTAGCCATATATAAACACCCACTCTCTCCATGGGAGGGGGGAAGGTCTATGGTACCCTTATGCTGGTAGAACCCATATTGGTGATTGAGAAGCTTGTACCATCTTGGAGACATGGCTTGGACATGTTGGATGGAGGATGCGACGTTGAGGCTTTGGTTGTAGCTTCATCCTTTCTATGTATTTCCACCTTTTTATACAGTTAATATAATCTATTTCCATAAATGTTGTCTCATTGATGATGTTTAGAACTTTCTTCCTCAACTGTTAGTTTAGATCAATTATTGTTTAGATATCTTGTACTACTTGTATTGTTTCCATATTGTCTTGACAGGTCTTGCAGCTGGAGATCTGACGACCGCGAGACTTGGAGCAACGACAAGGAGAAAGATCTGCGATCGGAAAGGTATGATATCTAAGTACTCGATCTGTAACTAGATCTAGGAAATGAGTTTTGTATTCTGTACTATTTGTTCTAGATTCACTTTGAACTAGGGAGATCTGGCTCGCGTCTGCTCGAGTGGATTGTCCGATAACAGGAATGATTGCCTCTATTCTCCTCAGGGAGGGTAAAACCAATAAGTATGGGTAGTGAACTTCTAAGTCTGAGTGGGGACAATATAATTTATATAAAAGTACAACCAGGTCCACATATCTATATGGTCACTAGGTCATGATACTAAATGCTAAGACATGCTACAAGAATGAATATAAAAGCAATATAACCATAACACAACAATATACCTACTAAGTCATATACCTGAATGCACAATATCTGAACCATCATCTATCCTCTGAAACCGTTGCTGTAACTCTGGGCAATATTGACTGCTCTGTATAAATGGCTAAATGGCTACATCGGTCATCTCTCTGGGTGTCCTGGAGCTCAGTCATGGCATGGGGAACAACACTGTTGTCCATATAATAATCATGATCCAAAATAGATGCTCATCTCAGCATCTCAATGTAAGGGAACTGGCTGACAAGTGTACTGGAATCTGAAAAATAGTGTATGGTAGCCCGACTACTATATATGTGATAATAGTAAATACTAAATATATTGAATTATTTTCTTACTACCAAGTAGGGATTGTAAAAAATGAAAATAATGGAAAAGCATAAAATAAAATAAAAAATCTTCTCAGGAGCATTGGGGGGGAACGTTTCACCAGGAGTCGCCACGTCCCTGGGATGCAGTAAATGCGGGAAATGTGTCAACGACCCTGCGGACGCGTCCTCGTGGAACACTAGTTGAATATGGTTGTCCATGTTTGAATATGGTTGACCATGTTTGACCATTTCTAACTATGGGAGAGCATGGTTGAATATCAGTTGGCCATGCTTGATGATGGTTAACCATATTTGAGCATTATTGACCATTAATTGAATTTGTTTGACTATGTTTGACCATTATTGACCATGGTTGATAATGCTAGAATATGTTTGACTTTGGATTACTTTGTTTACCTAACTATGGTAGACCATGTTTGACTATGGTTCACCATGTGTGGATATATTTAACGATGCTTCACTATGGCTAACCATGGTTGACTATGGATGACTTTGCTTAACCATGGTTGACTTTGGTTGACTTGTATTGACAATGGATGACTATGGTTGACCATGACTAACCATGTTCACTGTGTTTGAAGATGGTTGAGTTTGGTAAAGGCATGAATTCAAAATTATGTCATGTGACATGAAAAAGTTCAATTGAAAGCACTATCATATTACAACATTTAAAGGATAACTTCGAGGAAATGTGAAACTATGACATTATGGGTGACCACAATATTATATATCAGAATGTGACATTAAGAGGTAGACTTAAATATTATGTCACATTGTGATGCAAAGAGGTTGGTTATGTCTCATCACAACCTTCCTTCAGGGTTAATTATTATGTCACATTGTGACATTCATATTGGTTGACCTTTATCAAATCAACACATTCTTGAATGGTTACAATGCATCACGATCTTCATCAAGGGTTATCTAGCATTGTGACGTTCCACTAGGATTGTGTTGGAGTGTGATGTTCTTGAATGATTAAATGTCTCATTGTGTCATTCATCTCTATAGACTTATGTTGAATTAACCATGTTTAACCATGGTTGATGATGTTGTGATTGGTTGAAAATGGTTGATTATGGTTAAGAGGATGAGATAAAAATTATGTAAAATTGAGATATAAAGAGGATGTCTTAAAAAAATGTTAGATTATGACATAATGGGAGACCACAAAATTATATTAAATTGTGACATTAAGAGGTTGATAACATGATTATGTCACAATGTGATGTTCATTTTCATTAGCTTAACGACAACTGCCACGTTTAACCACGTCGGAACACGTATCTAACTTAACACACAAGTTTCTATACAGTTTTATCCTAATGCTACCGTTAAATCGTATTTTGACGGTTAGGTGAATGCATGAGGTGAGAGACTGAAATGTGAAAAGATGCAGATCTTAACTACATGTAGATGCAAATCTTTCTTTTTCTTTTGATGAAAACTATGTATGGTAAGGAGAAATATTTTCTTATTTCCGATGATACAAAATTAAACAAGTATCCATATACTTCAAAATCAACCAAAAGATAAATGAAGCACTCTTTCACTAATCCAACAAAAGCAATGAATAACACACCAAATCTAAAATGTTTTTCTTTTTTAACTTTTCAAATTGAACATTTAATCTACACAAAACTAAAAAGGAGAATTTCTCTTTAGAATGCAATAACTCTAATTTTCCAAAATCATAGATCCAAAAAGTGATAAGAAAATAAAAAATGTATGAATCTTTCAATCTTTGAGATGCTTTGTAAAAGCTCAAAAATACAAGAAAATACAAGCTAATGATTATCCTTTCAAACTTTTCAAAGATCTTTAAATAACAATGCCCAAAGTATGAAAAATATCTACAACGATTCCAAGAAATAAACTCGAAACAAAGATAATAAAGCACTTTGATTTCCTGATAAATATACCAAATAAAATCTGGTAATTATATCACTTTCAAATCTACTTGCGGAAAACAAGAGAATGTACTATTGCAAACGATAACCAATTGGAAATTCTCAAAGAAAAAATAATCACCCAAAAATCTCAAAAACACTCAAAATTGCACAAAATCAAGCAAGAGTCACAACAACTAAGCGTAGGAAGGCTAGGAAGTCAAATCTAACAGGTCGAGTAGATCAGGTGAAACGATCAGGATTCACAAGACTGAGCGGATTGATGGGGGATTGAAATTGCCCACAAAGACCAAAACACTCGCTTGACTGGCTAAGACCCTAATCGACACTTAAAACTTCACAATCAAGCCAAGACTAGCACATGTTGTGCCTAGGGGTTCTGTGACTGTAAGGTGCAGTACACAGAGCTCAGAAAATCAGACCAAAAACCAATTGGAGAAATTTTTGACACTGGGTACCAAGTAATAGAGGGCGACGTGCCCTGCAAAGGTGGTACCAGAGCGTTGGGAGGTCCAACAACACACTCTGCACTCTAAGAAAGTGCGTCAGCAACGCAAGCTACTAGAGGCCAGAAGGCGTCAGCGACGCAGTCTGCTCACAGGATAAGTGCCTCAGAAACACAATGACGCAGGTGATGAATGGCCTAGGTGCGTTGGGCGGGGATCAAGCAACAAAAAATAAAAATTCTCACAAAATGAAAAGGTAACATGTCTAATACTAATCCTAAGCATAGTTTGGATAACCCAGAAACTCTCTGATGGTTAGATCCAATGGCAAGAGGCAGTTTAGAGGCTAAAAATTGATGAAAAGGAAATTAACGAAACCAAAACAAAATGAAATCAAAGATATGGAATCCTTCCCCAGTATGGTCGCCAAATTTGTTTGCGGACAATCTGTATCAGCAAACTCAAATAGAACTCCCTAGTCTAAATGGTTTAGATCTAGAACAAATAGGTACACAATACTAGTATCTTTCCTAGATCAATAGAAATGCAGGGTGGATGAAGAGATGGCTTACCTCAAATCTGCAGTTCCTTTCTCCTTGTTGCTCCAAGCTCCAAAGTCTTCAAATCTTTAGCTGCAAAACCATGTAAAGCAAGTGGAAACGAACAAGTAGTAAAATCATATAAACATGAATTGATCTAGATTAACAGTTAAAGAGGAAAATCCTAAATGTCATTAACACAATAACACTTATAGAAAGAACTTGTATTAAATGTAATAATCAGAAGTATAAAGGGAGAGAATGTTACAACCCAAGCCTTGGCGTCGTAACTTCCTTCCCATAATCCTAGCCTCCAAGATTGAAATGATTGCCTCCTAAAGGATGAAGAGGATCACCTAGAAATTTCACCAGCATAAGGGTATATTATCCTTCCTCCCTTAACAATGGAGAGGGGGTTCATATTTATAAGGTTAAAATGATAGAATAGGTTGAGTATTTAGGGGAGAGGCTTAAGGGATTATCCCACTAGGTTAGGGGATAGAGAGCCACATTTCCAAGCTTCTAGGTGTTAGCACCCAAAATGGACCTTAAGGTTGCAGAAAGGCCAAGTTGGGGTAACCACAAAACTACTTCAGGAAAGATAAGTTGGCTTCTATCTCTCCAGAGAGGGATCTCTCATAGAATTTTAAACAAGGCTAGATACATATGAATGAATGTTGTAATTAAAATGTTGTTTGGTTGAAAGCAAAGTGGACAAATCATTGGGCAATGGAGTCAGAACATACAAACCTGATTAAATATGGCAGTGCTTTGCAAGAAAACTACACAGAGGCAGGATAGCCACTTGCTCACATTCAAAGAGCTTTTGTTTGGTGATTAGAGAAGAAGATAGGAACAATCCACCAATATAGAGCATATGATAATGAATTCTATATCGACTTTAGCAGAAAATGGTTATGGGTGCTCGAAATGAAAGAAACAGAGCATAATATTTATGAATTTTGTCTCAATACAACACTTATCCAAGCATGAAAAAAGCATAACAGTATAGATTAAACAATGGGAGAAACATTCACATAAGAGGAGAAGTAAACAGATTATAAGACGAATAACACAGGAATCTCTGATAGAAAATATTGCTCGACCTTGCCATATTTTTATTAAAATAGATCTCAAAATGCTCAACACAGAAAACTCACTGGTCCAACAAAAGTTTCCAACCCTTTTCTCTTCTATTACACTAATTATATAGATGTTCTGAGCCTTCAGGCTCGAGCTGCCTCAACAGGAAGTTGTGACAATGTAAGTGACACCTATTCAAACAGGTTCACCACCCTCAGGAATTAGTTACAACAAAATGACAATGCTGACAAAACTGGCTCAATTGCCTTTTACAGAATTACTGAGCATTTTTACCGAAAGACAATAGACTCTAACAAAATAAACAAAATGCTTTAGCGAATATTTCCTCCATGCTGCTATTCCACGATCATCGAATCTTCAGGGGTGCAATATCAGCTTTCTCTTCCCATATTTCTCAACGAGCTTCCATAGCTCGGCAGCTGGCAGCTTTGAGGTGGTCACCTCCTTCACTAAGACTCTGATCTCTGTGTGGTCCCTATAAGAGTAGCTCCGCAGATGTGCACTAGCCTCCTTGAACATCATGCTTAATTCAAAATCCATTGCCATTTTCTCCACCATAGTCTTCCCTCATAGCAACTGATCCATACCTGCAAAATCTGTGAAATCCACTTTACATCCTGCCAATTTGTTCTGATATTCTTCCTCTGTGAGCACTGTTCCATCCTCCTCCCAAAAGAGAGGTAACTCTTTCTTGAACAAAGGGTCAAACATGTCTCTAAAATACTTGATCTGTTGTGCCATGGCATCTATTTTAGCTTGAATAGCCTTTACTTGCTGGTGCTTGTGCATCACTCTTTTGGCTCCAATGATGATGGACACCCTATCTGTTATGTCAGTTGTTTTAACCTGCTCCTCAGATAGGCCATTCAGGAATTCGATGGCATTCTCAATATACTCTACAGGTTTTTTTTTCATTTTCTCATTGGCTGTTGTCACACTATTCTTGGCCAATTTGATCATTGCTTCCTTGTCCAAGACAAAATCAAGGAAGGGCCTCAATTTTCTTGCTTCTTCAATAATGCCATCACAGATGACCTGCCTGGCCTGTAGCAAGGAAGTCTTCCCTGTAGCTTGTCTTGTCAATTCCTCATATTTACCCTGCAACTCCTGGTACTTGGTTTCCCAAGCCTCCTTCTCTTTCTTTGCCTTATCCATCAGGGTTTTTAGATTCACATTTTGCTTTTTTAACCTTGTTACCTCCATGTCTTCCAGACTGGCTTGGGCTATGGCCCCTACAAGGGAAAAATCACCACTCTCTATAGAGGGTGTGGTTATGCTTCCTATTTCTTTCTCTTTCTCCTGCAGCTTCTTCTCAAGCTCCTCATTTCTGGCCTTCAAATTTTTCTCATTACTTACCACCAAAGTCATGTCTACCTACCATTGTTTTTGCTTCTCTTCAAGCTTCAATAGCTTGGCCCTACAGTCTGTCAAGTCAGTCTACAACTTCTCCCTCTTTTCCTCCAGTTCTGTTAGCTCATAGACCGCCACTAACTGGGTAGAGGGGATTTTCAACCCCTTTTTTAGAGATTGGATGATGTTGTCTTTTTCATTGAGTACGTTTTGAATGCTGGCCCTTTTGTCAGCCTGGCCCTCAGTGGCCACTATCTCACCCTGCAATTTCTTGATCTGCGCTTTATGAGCTTTGTTTTCCATCTTTTCCTGCTTGAGCTGGCTGGCAACCTTACTCTTACTGACCTGTAACTTTGATAGCTCCAAAGCTGTCCTCAATAGTTTAGTATAAATAACAACCCCGGTTTCTTTGTGCAAGTTTATTACATCCAGGACAGGGATGTCCTCTAAATTCATCCTTAGCTCAGTGGCCTTGCTCTTGGTGGCCAAGGCCAAACTGAGGGTGTTCTGAGCGAGGCTCCTGCTAGTCACTAGAGACATTTCCTTGCTTGAAATTTGCCTTACTTCTGTATATAACTTGGACTCCTCTGAGGCTGCCCCTGATTCCACCTCGTATTCATTTATCAGCTCATCTCTAGTCTTGCTTAAGGCAACAGGCTTAGTGGATGTTAGGTTAAACACATACTCCTTGATCTCAAATGCTGGCATCTTATCCACTTGTTTCTTTTTTTCTTTACCAGTAGCCACAGGTACTAGCTGCTACTCAGACTCCTCAGTTTTCTGCCTTTTTGGGGCTCCTTCAGCTTCCCCTTCTGTGTCCATAGGGACACTGTCGTCTTCCTTGTTGGACTTTATTAAGTTGATGGCCATAGGCACAGCTGCTGACACTGATAGGACTAGGCTAGAAGATCCAAGCACTGGGAATGTGTTCCCTTGTGTCAACAGGGAGGAACTCTCAGGTGTGTCTATTTCCATCTGGCTCCCCCTAGGACATTCTAACAAATTTGTAGCTTCTGCCATGCCTGGAATTTCAAAATGCACAAAAGCTTTCATGTTGCTTTTCTTCCTCCTGTTGGAAATGATGTGGTGGGGATCATAGTTTAAGGTTGCTTCTGTTTTGAACCCCATCTCCTTTATCTTGCATTCGATGGCTGGAAGAGCTCCTTTACTTTTGATTAAGAATGGGCCTACTGTCCAGGAAACACAATATCAGAGCCCTTTCTATGATCTAGAAAGTGCTCATCTTCTGCCTTCAATTCTTGTCGGATGAATTCTAATGCAAACAATCTAGGGGTCAGGAAAACTGGTAGCACATAGGGTGCATGAGCAAACCCATAAACCCTGATGATTGTGCCATTCTCTAAAAGGAACCAGTCCCCTACCCTCTTCTCAGGAGAAAGCTGTAGTAATTCCTGCATTTCTGGCAATACTCTAGGAAGCCTCTTTTGAAAAATGACATGATAAATCTCAGACATGAGCTCATTATGGAACTTGGTGTAATCAGTGTACATCTCCTGAGTAAGTAGTACCTCAGGCAATTGCAAGTTTTCCTCATTGAATGCCAGGAACATTTTTAGTAAGTAGGACTGAAATCTGAAAATCCTTGTCTTCTAGAAACTAAGTTGCAGGAAACTCGGGTCTAACACCCGTTTCACCCTCGGAAACTCGTATGGTACTTGACGGAAATTCGTTTCCGTCCGTATGAAACACGTTTCCTAAATGGGAAACGCGTCCGTATGGACGGAAACACGTTTCCTCTCTTGTATGATGCGTTTTTTTCCAAATAAAAGCCCGTCACTTAAAAAAACAGGTCGTAAAGTCTCTTTCCGCCCATGGATTTCAGTAATTAAGGGTTAATACATTAAATTTTAAAATAGAATTTAATTCTAGATGCTTCTAATTAGGTTGAAGAAAGTTATAAAGAGAACATCACTTCATTCTCTCCTCACACAAGCGACTTCAGCACTCAGGTCCCATAATATAGCAATAGGCCTTGTGCAAATTGGGATGTCGAATCAAAATTTGTTGACTTGGACATCTCTCTTGCTGCACTAAGTTGAGGAACCTAGAAGTGGAATTGGAAATACTTCTTCCACTCTCTACATTCTGCTGCTGAGCGTGCTTCTTGTTCTATTTTTTAGGAAGACTATGAAGATGAGGATGACTATTAGTATGAGCTTATGTTTTATTTTTATTTCTATGTTAGTATGCTCATTGTTCACAGTTTGATACATTGTACTTGTAGCCTCATACATAAAGGCTAATTTTGGATATAAATTATACAGCCTCATTTATAAAGGTTGTTTTTGGATATTACTACTTGCATGAATGAAATGATATAGACTTGGGTTCATGAGTAAAATGTGATGCTACATTTATGATTTAAATTTTGTTTGTATCATTTTAACATTTATCACTTAGCAATGTTGCTTGCAGCTACATGTAATTAATAATTTATGGTTTATGTTTTAAAATAATTGTCCTTGTTCATACATACATATATATATATATATATATATATATATATCGCATTTCCCCGTTTCCAAAATTTGGGGGGGTCACATTTCCTCGTTTCCCTGTTTCGTGCAACTTAGCCTGGAAAACCTTTAGCTAGGAGTGTATACTTTCAACCAAAACTTCATCAAACCTGAGGTATGCACATTGGGTAGACTGGCTTGGGTCATATGATTCCAGGAGGTAAGTGCCTAGGACAAAAAGCAAACTCATTAAGGGTTCTGTGACATACATATCAGAGTCTAGACCTAGGAATTGGCTCATCATGGCGATAACACCTTTGGATTCTTCTATGAATAGTCTGTCCTCAGTCGGGAAAGCCTGTTCTTGTAATTGGACAGTAGGATTCAGACAAGACCTATAGAAATTTTGTTTTACTTCAACAGGGGCTTGTCTAAAAAACTGGATTAGGGCTTCCTCTGTATACCCTATAGCTTTCTGGTAAAACTCTTATGGGACTGACAGGGTTTTTCTAATGGTTTTGGGATCGATTTTGCAAAGGATTTTGGATTTGGCTGCATCCAGGATTGTCCTCTTGGTAGAAGAGTAGTTAGAGGTGCACCATTCAACAAATTCGGGAAAACCTGGGGCTTGGCCGACTTTAAACAGATGGAAAAAGGACTGGTGGACTTTGTGCACGTCTATACCTCATTCTCTAACCAACTTCAACTTGCTTTTTATAGTCTCCATGGGGTCATGGGTCATCATAGTGTTATAGAACTTTGCGTCTCTGTCTACTAACAGTGTCTCTATGTTTTAAAGCTCAAAACCAAGGGGCTCCCTTTCACTCAATTCAGCCATTATATAGTTTAGTGTAGAGCAAAGAACCTACCTGGTTGGTTGATAGTTGGCTTGGGCACCTGGTTGACCTGTCCATTTCTACACAGCTTGCTCTTGTCGCTTTCCGATGCAAATAGGACAGATGGAATCCAACTGTCTGTGCAGGCGAGTTTTTTATATTATTTATCCTTCACTATCACCCCTGCATCTCCTACGGCGAGGAAGCTTCCCTGGCCATCCATTTTCCTGATCCATTCTGGGTCGTGGATCTCCGCTGCCTTCTAACTCTACGATCCTCCGTGACCTCGAATCCCGCCACATGTTGCCTTTCCTGCCACTTAAAACCACGGAAAAGTCGCCCACCGTTGATCTTGATCTTGCATGAATCCTGACCGTCAAACGGTGTGACTTTTACCAACTTCGCAGATTTGGATTGTGTTAACACTTCGTGCAAGTTAGATCTACGAACAAACCCTCGGCCGTAGATCTCAACCTCGTCAGATCTGCGCCATCCAAACCCGCAGCCCCCTACCAAAAGTTCGCAGATCTGAAAATTTGTTTTCTCCGTGCATGTCATATCATAGAAGTAATCCCCGACCGTAGATCTGCTTTGTTGGCCATTGATTAACTTTCTAACTAGCCCGTGGGCTAAACCTTTTGCCTCCGCCTAAAACACGTCTTCCTTGTTTCGTGAAGTGTGTCCATGACCGTAGATCGTCACCATCGCCAATCTAGACCGTTCGCATGTGTCACCACATCACTGTAGGCAGATTTCTGCAAATTTTAATCCCTCTTTGCAAAATTTCAGACTTATGCCCTGACAATTTCATTCCTTGAGCCACAAACACCTATCCGGGTATCCCTTCAGCACTCTTATGGGTCATTTGGCCCAAACCATCGAGGTCCTTTCCACTCTCTCCAGGGATCTGAAACCTTCCAATCTCTAAAACAAAACTGGTGCTAACACTAGGGATAAACCTCCACATCACCAGTTTCGAGAAATCGCTCAAAGCTCCCTTTAACCCAATTTAACCAACTCCGATGCACCTTGCATGAGGCAACCTGCATCAGAAGTGGATCACCATGCCTTGCACAAAGGCAGCCTACGTCACCGACGTGCTCTGCTAAGGTGCAGAGTGCGTCACCAAGGGTTCGACACTCCTTGCTAGAATGCAGGGTGCGTCGGGGGTGACAACAAAAGGTGGAAAGGGAAGGACAACAACCTTTCTCTTAATGTTTTAGCCAATGGACTTTAGGGATTAAGGCATGGAGTTGATACATGACTCATAATGACAAGATTTTGGTGTAACATGGAGTTTGTTGGACTTCAAAAGATGACTGTTTATATTAACATAATGTGATGGATTAGGTTTCCAATATGATGTATCATTAAACTTATTATATATCCATTTTCTTTCATAAAACATTGTAGATATCCATTTTCTTTTCATATGGCAATATGTTTGTTTGATGGTATTTTAAATGTTTAATAGTTTGAAAAGAACCAAAAAAAATTGTATTTTACATTGTAGATATCCATTTTCTTTTCATATGGCAATATGTTTGTTTGATGTTATTTTAAATGTTTAATAATTTGAAAAAAACAAAAAACAATTGTATTTTTTTTAAAAGTTGGTCCATATTGCCCATAAGTTGTTTTCTAAAACCTCCACGATATTTTAGCTATTTTAACAGACATGTTTGCAACATTGATTGGAACAATTTTATAGACAAATCCCTGGATTCTGATATATGTGCCAGTCTAAAATCCGAACCGTACAGAGACATATATTGTTGCAAAGATGCCCAAGCTTCTAATTTGTTGTTGGATTGCCTAAGCTTCTCTTTCGGTTGCAATTGTAACCTGTAAAGAATTTGTGCAAACGTAAACTGAAACCGCTCGACAAACAGCGTCTGCCAGTGAAGAAATAAAACACACATCACAGGTCAAGACATTCGTTTGTGGTAATGGAAATGCCATCGATCGGGGAAACGTGTTTCAAGATAGAAACAACGACTAATCGTGGTAATGGAAACAAATGGAAACAATAGAAACAACTTGTTTCAAAATGAATTTTTTTAAATTGTCCCTTCGAGTTTCAAAATTTATACTGAGTCTTTGCAATCGTCTCTTATTTAAATAAATCTATTCAATTTTTCCCATATCTTCTGAAATTTTGAACTATGTAGTGCAAAACATGTATTTGAATTATCTTGCACAAAACAAAGGTTTCAATTTCAAACAACCCCTCACCACGACGATAGAAACTCTGAGCTGGGCAACGGTGTGGATACTAATATTGGTACTGACCTTAACCCCTGACTCACCATGACGATAGAAACTCGCAACGGTGTGCATGGATTGGTACTGATCTTAGCCTAGGTTATAGACTTATCCTTCTCGTGTGAGAGATTTTTAGTTGTAAAAAAAAAACTGTATAGATACTACATCTACTTTGAAGATGTACTAATTGCATCTCTATTCCATATTTATGTTTGTAGTGGATATCTGTCTCCCGAATATGCCATGCGGGGTCATCTTACAGAAAAGGCGGATGTGTTCAGCTTTGGGGTTGTTGCTTTGGAACTTGTGAGCGGCAGGAGAAACACAGACACTAGCTTACCAGAAGAGATGGTTTATCTTCTCGATTGGGTGTGTACACCTTCAACTTCAAATATGTCATCCATGTAATTTAACTTTAGCCATCACTAACTGCCTGATTTTCTCAATATTGCATTGCATTGCAGACCTGGCATCTCTATGAGCAAGGTCGAACACTAGAATTGATGGATCCTGACATAGAATCAACATGCTCAAAAGAAGAAGTCCTCAGAGTGATTGAAGTAGCCCTTCTTTGCACTCAAGCTGTACCTACAATGCGTCCATCGATGTCTCGAGTGGTAACAATGCTGAGTGGTGATGTACAGGTCATTCCTGCTGCTTCTCGCCCGTGTTACATGAAGGATTTGCAATATAACATTGCCATTGCAGGAGATACCGGCACTGGCAGTACACCTGTTGTAGCAACAACACCAATGCACAACAGCATAGATAATTCATAATTCATCAGCTTGAGATTTTCTTCAGTAGAGAGAATGTAACTCCATCAAAGAAAGAAAGAAGAGTGAAAGAAATTTTAACGTCTGGGAGGCTAAAGATAGTCTAGGGGACAAACTGTTTTGTCCACTGACTTTTGCATTTCCATCCTTTTCCTGTTTAGCTTGATGATGAGCTCCCCAGTTTCACCACAATCTCCTCAATCTCCTCACTGAATAAATTATCCCAAGATGTATAGTGCTGAGAATTGAAGATGTATAGTGCTCGGAGAATTGACTTGAGCAGGAAAATTATAGAACGGCGGATTAGATTTTTGCTGGGAATTCTCTTTCATCGCTTCAAAGCTCATGGTACTTCATTCTACTGTTAGTTTAATCTTTCACGTGTTCTGTAGTTGTTAGCGTATGAGTCTATATGATATGACACTTCGAGTTCACATTATAGACCTTGCATGAATAAAGAGGGTTGTCGAATGTTCTGTTCAGAGATTTGATTTGATCATGATCATGATCATGTTTGCAGTAATCTAAATATTTCGAAAAACTAGACTACAAGTTTGAGAAATTGGACAGCAATTCTGCGTGAAGAGATTATGGTATTTTATTTTACAAGTTCTTATTCCTTGTAGAAATGCCCGAATTCGCACTTCCTTGCTGATTATTTCTCTAGAGCAATCGACAAGAATGGATGGCAGGAAAATCAATAGTTAGAAATTGATGAACATTGAATAAAATGTCATTCTAACTGTTGAGTTGAGTTAAAAATAAAAATGCACAAGAAATTAGAAGCAAAATCTTAATCCTGTAAAAGTTTTATGGTTATTTTCCAAAAACAGTAATTTTGCATTTTAATTCTTTACTACCATTTAACATCTTTGCACATTCAGGTTTTACTGCCATACATAATCACTAATTTGTGTCTATACAGGCAACTCAGCAATCCAATCTCTGCTTATATTTGTGCATGAATTTGATATTCTTGTATTATCTTCAACACTCACCTTCAGCTGAGTTTTGTTTTGTTATTAAACATTGTGATTATGGTTAATTTTATATTTGTGCATGAATTTGATATTCTTGTATTATCTTCAACACTCACCTTCAGCTGAGTTTTGTTTTGTTATTAACCATTGTGATTATGGTTAATTTTTTATTTTTTTAAATTGACAAACTTATGAATTACATAAAACATGGAAAATAATTTTTCATTATTATGCATGTTATATTATTGTTTTGACTGTTCATATCAGAAATCTGTTCAGTCTAGTTGTAAGTAACTTACATGGTATAATATGTATTTTTTAATTGTAATACATGGTGAAACATTTATAAGTTTCCTTCTTTTTTTTCGCGGGAAAAAAAAAGTTTCCTTCTTATCCAAATTGAAAATGAAATTGCTTTGAGTAAATGTATTGTGTATCCAAACATAAACAATAAATCTTGCTTTGAGTAAAAAAGATGAAATGTAGGAAATTAAATCATGTTCAGAATATATAAATTTAATTTATTGAAAATGTTCATAACTATTTCAAGTTTGTTTTTTTAACAATTACATTTTATTTTTTGACAAATGATAAGGTATATGTCTTTGTGGGTGCATCCTTTGAGCATACATCCTTTGAGTGCCTAAATGATGGAATCAACTTAAAACAATTGGTAGACATATAGAGAACAAATAGTACTAGTGTGGTACTATTCCTCCAAAATAAATTTAATAATTTTTTTTAATTATCTAAATTATCAAACCTCAAAAAATTACTTCAAGTGTGGGTGTAGTTTTTGAAGGTCTTAATGCAATAATCATGAAATAGTTTTTTATAGCATGTAGAGGTCGGTGTCTAGTAGTGCAGCATACAAATGTTTTTTAAATGCTTGAGAAATGAAAAAGTTATGGAAGAAACACTAACAACTTGTTTTTTGAGTTGAGTTATGACACAAGAAAAATAGAAAAGAAATAAAAAATAATAATAATATTTATAAAAAAAAATTACATATTTGGAATTTGCAAAAAAAAATGTTATCTATGGCTAAAATTTCATCGAAAATTATTGTGCGTAGCATATTGTAACGAGTAGTAAAACACATGTATATTGAGAAAATTGATGAAATGTCCAATTAGCTATGGTTTAGCATATTTTAAAGCACAAATCTGGTTAATCCAAAGCTATCTCCAAAGCAGACATATAGGAATAGGGATGAAACACAAACACGTGAGGAGGCTCGATTTAGGTGGTAACGCTAGCACATTCTTTTTTAGTTCAAATTTCCCTTCCCGCTTGACTTAATGTCATAAAAAATGCATGTGCGATTTAGCTTTACAGAATGAGCGCATTTTTTAATAGCTAAAACAAACACATGATTTGTATCAGTCAAATGCATGTGCGATGTTAAGCACATCGAATTTACCTTAGGCAGAAGAATTGAGAGGGGATGGGGAAGGGTCAAAGGGTTGGGAGGATTTAGGAAGTTCAAGTGGGGGAATATGAATTGAAGGAGGGAAGGGGAACATGATGGGTTACAGGGGAGAAGGGGAGCGGGGCTTGAGAGCATGATCATGAGAAGAAGAGGTGGTGAAGAGATATAGGGTTAGGAGCAGTAAGTGAGATGGGAGTGACAAAGGGGGATAATGTGGAGGGGAGGTAGAGGGAAGAGAAGAAGTGGATGATAGTTTGATACGAGAGGATTGGTGGATGGAAAGGTGAATGAGGAGGATAAGAGGAGGAATGGGGTGTGTTGGGGGAGAGAGGCAGGAGGAGGGTGAAATTGAAGTGAGGGAAATGAGATGTCATGAAAGAGAGAAGAGGGAGCATAATGAGGCAGGGGGTTGGGGGAGAAAGGATAAGATGAAATCATCAAGGAAGGGAGTATGAGAGAGATAGATATAGATATCGGGGGCGTTAGGGGTTTAGGGAGGAGGAGGGTATTTAGAGATAAGGGGGGTATATAGATAGTAAGATACATAGAGAGAGAGAGAGAGAGATGGGGGGTGGTTAGAGGTAGGGGGGGGGATTAGGAGAGACATAGAGAGGGGGTTAGGGGTAGGGGGAGTAGGAGAGAGAGAGGGAGGGAGGTTTTAGTGGTTTAGAGAGAGAGTGTGCGGGGTGGTTAGTGGTAGGAGTAGGAGAGAGAGAGGGGGGATGTTATGGGGTTGAGGGTAGGTGGAGTAGGGGAGAGGGAGAGCGAGCGGGTTAGTAATGGTTAGGGAGAGAGAGGGAGAGAGAGAGAGAGAGAGAGAGAGAGAGAGGAGGGGGGTTAGTGGTAGGGGGAGGAGTAGGGGGGGGTGTGTGAGGGGGAGGGATAGAGAGCGAGAGGCGGGGGGGGAAGGGTGGGGGGTTGGGGGAAAGAAAGAGATAGAGATCAGGGTGGCGAGAGGTAGGGTTTTAGGGAGAATTAGGGAAGTTAGAGAGAAGGGGGGATATACGGTGGAGAGAGAGAGAGAGAGAGAGAGAGAGAGAGAGAGAGAGAGAGAGAAGCAGAGGGGGCGAGGGTGTGGGTGATTAGGGGAGAAGCGGGGGGGGGGAAGGGTGTGGGTGATTAGGGGTAGGGGGGGTAGGGGGGGAAGGGTGTGGGTGATTAGGGGTAGGGGAGAGGAGGGGGGTTGGGGGAAAGAAAGAGATAGAGATCAGGGTGGTGAGAGGTAGGGTTTTAGGGAGAATTAGGGAAGTTAGAAAGAAGGGGGGATATACGGTGGAGAGAGAGAGAGAGAGAGAGAGAGAGAGAGAGAGAAGCGGAGGGGGCGAGGGGGAGAGAGAGAGAGAGAGAGATAGAGAGAGGGTATGAGGGGTAATGAGAGTGTGTGAGAGAGAGATGGGGGAGGTTAGGGGTAGTGAGAATGTGTGTGAGAGAGGGAGGGGGTGTTAGGGGGTTGGGGAGAGAGTGAGGGGGGGGGGGGAAGGGTGTGGGTGATTAGGGGTGGGGGGGGGAGGGGGGGAAGGGTGTGGGTGATTAGGGGTTGGGGGAAAGAAAGAGATAGAGATCAGGGTGGCGAGAGGTAGGGATTTAGGGAGAATTAGGGAAGCTAGAGAGAAGGGGGGATATACGGTGTGGAGAGAGAGAGAGAGAGAAGCAGAGGGGGCGAGGGAGAGAGAGAGAGAGGGGGGGTATAAGGGGTAATGAGAGTGTGTGAGAGAGAGATGGGGGAGGTTAGGGGTAGTGAGAATGTGTGTGAGAGAGGGAGGGGGTGTTAGGGGGTTGGGGAGAGAGTGAGTGGAGGGGGTTAGGTGGAGGTGGAGGAGTAGGGGAGAGACAGAGTGAGAGAGAGGGATTTAGTAAGGGTTAAGGAGAGAGAGAGAGAGAGAGAGAGGAGTAGGGGGAGGAGTAGGTGGTGAGAGAGAGAGAGATGGGGGATGTTAAGTGGTTGGGGGAGAGAGAGGGGAGAGAGAGGGGGGTAGGTGGAGGAGTACAAGAGAGAGAGAGAGAGTGAGAAAAGGGGTTAGTAAGGGTTAGGGGGAGGAGGGGGGAGAGAGGAAGGGGTTAGTGGTAAAGAGAGAGAGAGAGAGAGAGGCGGGGTTTTATTAGGGGTAGGGGAGAGGAGGGGGTTTGGGGTAGAGAAAGAGATGGATATCGAGGGGGTTAGGGGCTTGGGAAGGAATAGGTAAGTTAGAGAGAGAGAGAGAGGTGAAGGGACATAAAGTGAGGGAGGGAGAGAGATAAATGGGGAAGGAGGGAGAGAAGGTGTGGGTGGGAGACATGGGGGTGAGCAGGGAAGACGGAGAGAGAGAGAAGGGGGGGATGGGTGAGAGAGAGAGAGAGAGAGAGAATTTAGGAGGAGAGAGGAAGCAAGGATTCTAGAGAGGGGGTGAAGGGACATTAAGGGAGGGAGGGAGGGAGGAAGAGAAGCTGAGAGATGAGGGTAGAGAGAGAGAGAGAGAGAGAGTAGGGGGGAGGGATGGATGGAGATAGAGGAAAAGGGAGGAAAATAGAGAGTTAGAGGGGGAGGGATAGGGAGAGGGGGAGGGATAGGGACGGGGGGAGTTAAGGAGAATGTTTTTGCATGTAAACATAACGAGTACATGTTTCTTGTAGTATAAATGGTGCACAATTTTGTGAATTATTCGTTGCCATAGCTGTGCACCAAACCTCTTTAATGTGCTCAATAATGTGTGTTTTTTTATATAAAAACGTGTGCACATTTTTGCATATAAAAACGCGTGCCTGTTTTTGTTCTAGAAAAGTAGTGCTTTTCCCATATGACAGTAACTCTAACGTATCCAAACAAATTATAGTCATCTCCATATTTTTCGCCAAGGGGACCAATAACTCTCCAATTGTAGAGCACCATAGGTCATCTCCATCATTCATTTGCTTATAATTGAGGAGTACCAAATACAATTTTTCTCATTGGTCATTGCGGTGATGGGGTATATTCACAGTTGAGGAAGAAATCAACAAGCTTGAAGAATCTACCGAAGACAATTTTCAACATTCATTTTCTTAAAATTGAGGAGCACAAAAGATAGTTTTCCTCATTGATCATTGTGGTGGTGGGGTATATTTACAATTGAGGAATAAAATCATCAAGCTTGAAGAATATCTAATTTAAGAGCACCAAATAAAATATTTAACATTTTTTTTTTATCATTGAGGAGCACAAAAGAAATTTTTTCTCATTGATCAGTGTGGTGATGGTGTATATTCATAATTGAGGAAGAAAATCAACAAGCTTGAAAATGCTATAATTAAAGAGCACCAAAGGAAATCTTCAATATTCATTTGCTTATAATTAAGGAGCATAGAAAACAAATTTCCTCATTGATCATTGGGGTGATGGGATATATTCACAATTGAGGAAGAAAATCAACAAGCCTGAAGATGCACTAATTGAAGAGCACCAAAGAAAATCTTCAACATTCATTTGCTTATAATTGAGGAGCACAAAATATAATTCCCATCATTCATTTCTTATAATTGAGGAGCACCAAAGACATTTTTCATTGAATTGATCATTGTGGTGATGGGGAATATACACAATTGAGTAAGAAAATCAGCAAAGAAGAAGAAGCCTAAAGAAATCATTGAAGAAAATATATAAAATAAAAGATTAGACATAATCAATCAGAAGAATTCTATGGACACTCAGCCAATTCTAATTATAGATTATGCCATGATTCTTCCTACCAATCCATGACAAGAAAAACATAAGCATTCACTAGAGGGGCCATCAATTTCCACAACAGTTGAGGAACAAGCACCCCATGGCACTAATCAAGAAGTAAAATGAGGTGTTCATCAGTGAGATGTTTCAATTCTCACATCAAGACAACCTCAAACTAATGAATCATCATCTCAAAATGAAGATACTATTTTGGTCTTTTGTGGTTATTGTTGATAGATTTTAGTGTAGGGATGTATCTACTCTTATTATCTATCTTACTATGAATTGGTGAGATTAAATTGACATAAATGAAGCAATTATCTCTATTTTCCTAAGATATTTAACCATTTTTCAATTTGAAATAAACTTGGAGGAAAAAAAATAAACTCAAATATGGGAGGAAAATTAAATTACTTCATACACCTCCACATTCTCCAGGATGTATAGATAACATGGCTCACAATTCCAATCAACCACCTGCTTGGAGAGCCAAAGGACCACTCAACCTAGCTACTCCTTTGCATGATTTCCCAAGCATCCAGAGTGAGTGCTACCTAAGACCTTGGAAAAGGGATCTCTATTGAAGATCACCTAAAGAGCTTTTATTTGGCGTTGAGTCTATTAAATGTGGAACATGAGGATGTAATGTGCAGTTTATTTCCTTATACTTTCGAACATAGAGCATCATCATGGTATTTTAGCTTGTAGACTAATTCTATAGCAGACTGGGACAATTTTGAAAAGGTCTTTCTGAATAAGTTTGGTAACCAAAAAAATGTGGCTTCACTTTTGAAAGAATTATTGTCTATGCGAATGGAAAATAAGGAAAAGGTACAAGAATTCAATCAGAGATTTACTATAATTTTGAATAGTTTCAGTGCTACAACGGAACCTGCTAAAGAATCATTGGTAGAAAGTAGAAGTAGACATAGATAGTATTATCAAACATTCTTTGGATTTGGGAGGAAACCTACAGCCTTTAATATTGACCATACCTAAAGAAGAATCTTCAAATGAATTAGAAAATGTGGTCAAAATGGTTCAAAAGTTGTCCAATAAAATAGTAGATTTGGAAAAAGAAAAGGGTGCTAGTTCTTCAGTAAGAAAACCATTTAAACCTTTCTATAAAAAAAAGGAAGAAAGTACACAACCACCATCAAATAATTATGTTGTTTTTAATTTAAATGAAGTTGGCATGGATCACTTTTGCACATTTCATCAAGAGCATCATTCTGAGAAAAATTTCCCACAGTGGATTAATTCAATAACTCTGGTAATGAATCAATTATTAGATACACAACTAACAAACCAAGAAGATTAGGAAGAAGACCAATCTAATGAACCAAAAGATCAAAATGAATAAACCACATTGGTATTATGGGACTAGGCACCAACTTTGGATGTAGATGAAAAAGAAAAGGTGGAAGAAATACAAATATCATCGGTGGATTATGCTACCAAAAGTAAGGGACTAGTAGAATAGCAAAGTATAGTATTTCCCAAAATGAGGACAGACAAGGAAAACATAAAAAACAATAACAGTATAAATGATTCCCAACCAAAAGTAAATTTTGGGGATGTAAAGGAAACAAACCCATTAAGCAATAAACAAGTAAACCCTGTAGTCGGAAAAGTTGATAGTGGTAAAATGGTTGGAGGAAATCATAATATGGGATATGACATTGTAGAAGATATCAAGAAAACTAAGGAAAATATATCTCTGTTGAAATATGTAACCTGCCACAACAGAGGAGAAAATTATTAGAAGCTTTTAACGTAAAATCAAGCAGTACGGTAGATAAACAGTCAGAAAAGGTTGAGTCCGATACCGAGATTAACGAAGCAAGTATCGGTGGAAAATCAAAATCTCAAAATCTTCATTTCCTTTTGACTTTTGAAATCTTCAATTATAATGTGCATAACTGCTTGGTAGATTCTGGTGCCTCACCTAACATTATGCCACTATCTATTTGCAAGAAGATTAATGGACAACCCATTGCATCCCCTTCTCGGATTATACAACTGGATAGATATGATGTTAAATTTATTGGGGAAATTAAAAATGTATTGATCAGATTGGTTGCAGACCCAAGAGTGTGTCAGTTTATTGATATTATGGTAGTAGACATACCAAAATCTTATGGGTTAATACTGAGTAGAGACTGATCAAATAAGTTGAATGGTTATTTTGCAACAGATTGGTCTCACTTATGGTTGCCATATCAGAATAAGAAGAACCAGATCAAGGTATTGCGGGAACCTCATATGAAGCATAATGTGACTCAATTAGAAGGAAAAATGAGCCAGTGAATTTTTCATCTTTAGTTTTGGGAAATTATTTTTTAGAAATTGAGCCAGTGAATTTGTCATCTTCAGTTTTGGGAAATTATTTTTTAGAAATTGAGCCAGAGAATTATCAGGCAGAAAATGATGGTCATGATTCAGACAACCAATATGATCTCCTTCAATTTGCACGGGCTGATGATATTGACTGTAACATAGTAGATTTAGTGATTGACGTAAGTAATCATACTAACCCAGTAGAATTAGATGATATTTTTTGGATTTTATACTTTGATGGCTCCAAAACACAAGAGGGAGCAGGAGTTGGTTTTTTTCTTATGGACTCTCAAGGAAACAAACAATTTCTCTCTTGTAGATTAGAATTTGAATGCACAAATAATACGGCTGAATATGAATCTCTAATTCAAGGTTTGAAAAAATCCATTGATTTAAATGTTAGGAATTTAAAAGTTTTTTGTGACTCAGAAATAGTTTTTAGGTAGATAAGAAACACCATCCATTGTTTATCTCCACACTTAAAAGGGTATCAGTCCGAGGTATGGAACTTAATATCAAATTTTGATGCTTTTAACATAAATGCCATTCCTAGGTTACAAAATGTTGTTGTTGATTTACTAGCCACTTCTGCTTCACGGTTAGTACCAACTAATATCAGATGTTATATTGAATTGCTTTTCAGGCCATATGTACATGATAACATTACAAATTTGAGAGTGTTCGATGATGATGAATAGATTATCAATTTTTTGACAAATGAAGGTACCTTCAAATAATCTATTATTGAAGAAGAGGAGCACCAGTCAAGACTACAAATTAAGAATATCAGTAAGGGAAATTTTATGCCAAGAGGAGTACGAACTCTTGAAGGATTATTTGACTTACAACTCGTCAATGCAATACGATTTGGTGAACCTAGGAACATAAAATGAACCTAAATATGTTAATTTGGGAAAATGTTGTTCACCTGGCAAGAGACGCAAATTTATTAAACTATTTCAGCAATACAAGGATATTTTTGCATGTACATATGAAAACTTGAAAACTTATAACACACGCATCATACAACATGTGATACCCATCAAACAAGGAGCAAAACCATTTCAACGGCAACTCTAGAAGATGCATCCTACACTTGAACCTTTAATACAAAAGGAATTAAAGAAGTTGCTTGATGCTAAAATTACTTTTAAAGTTCGGCACTTTGAATGGGTGGCAAATTTGGTACCCGCAAGAAAAAAATCAGGAGAAATAAGATTGTGTCGACTTTAGAAAATTGAACAAAGCATCAGATAAAGACATCTATCCAGTGCCACCAATGGAACAAATCTCACATTTGGTATCAGGCTCAAAAATGTTCTCCCTATTGGATTGATTTTCAGGTTACAATAAGGTATTAGTGGCCGAGAAGGATCGACTCAAGACTACCTTTTGCACAGAATAAGGAACATTCGCTTATAGAAGAATTCCTTTTGGCCTTATGAATGTTGGACACACATTTAAAAGGGATATGGACATCGCATTCTGAGGTTTAGTCGTCCATTGTGTTGTTATTTATTTAGATGATGTGACAGTTGTTTCCAAGAAAAGAGAGGATCATTCTTTCCATTTAAAACAAATTTTTGAATGTTGTAGGAAGTATGGCATATATTTGAATCCTAAGAAATGCATTTTTGTTGTCCTCGAAGGAAAAATGTTAGGGCACATCGTCTCTAAAAAGGGAATCTCTATAGACCCAAAAAGAATTCAATCCATAACCCAAATTCCCATGCCCCATAATAAGAAGACTATGCAATCATTTATGGGAACAATAAACTTTGTTCAAAGGTTTGTGCCATATTTTGCACAGATTGTAAGTAATGCTTCTTTTTTTCCCATTTAAAGTGTAAGGAAAGGGTAGGATCTCTAGAATAAAAGGTTTTTTATATGTGTCGGATATGTGCCGAAATTAATTTGTCTATTATTAAAGTCATCGTGGAAAAAAAAAATTTCCCTATAAAGGAAATTCATTTTATTATATAGCTTGTAAATGTATAGGGGAGTTTAAGGAAAGATCCGAACAAAAAAAACCTTTGCAGCAGATGGTGAAACAAAGTGTGCAGTTCAAATGGACTAATATTGAGAAAAATGCATTTAAGGATATAAAAAACGCCATTGCTCATGCACCTTCATTAAGCAGTCCAGATTTTGAAAAGTATTTCATTATATATACATTTGCTCCAGATCATTCTCTTGCAACAGTGCTCACACGGAAAGGAGAGCAAGGAGACGAATATCCAATATATTTTATGAGCACTGGATTACAGGGTGCTGAACTGAATTACCCTGCTGTAGACAAACAAGCATACACAGTTTTTAAGGAAATAAAGTAGTTCATGCCTTACATTTAAAAAATAGAACAAAGGTTACAATACCTCACCCACCTGTCATATCTCTATTTATACAGAACGATTTGGGAGAAAGACGGGGAAATCGGGTGACTGCATTGCAAGAATATGACCTAGAATTCAAACCAGCTAATATCATCAAAGGTCAAGGGTTATGCAAGTTGCTTACGAAAATACAATTGATGAAGATCATGGATGGGAAAATGAATCATAAATGAATTTAATTGAAGTATGTTCCATTTTCACCACTCCAGAGTCTTGGTATAGAGATTTAATTCATTATCTTCAAAATAGATATTTGCCAGAACATTGGAATTCGAAGCAAATAAGGGCTCTCCGATTAAAGTCAGCATCATATCAAATAATAGACAGAGTAATTTTTAGAAAGAATTATGATGGATTATTTCTCAGATGTCTTGGAAGAGATGATACATAGAAGGTAGTAAAGGAGTTACATGATGGCCCTGTAGGGGGACATTATTCCGGGGACACTACTGCTCATAAAATACCGAGATTCAGATATTACTCGCCCACTTTAAGGATGCTCATGCTTATGCAAGGAAATGTGACATATGTCAGAGGAGTGTTGGTAGATTACCAAAATCAGCAGGACCATTGCAACCGGTCATTATCTCAGAACCATTCGAGCAATGGGGTTTAGACATCATCAAGGAGATCAATCCCAACTCTTCATTACAACACCGATATATTCTCACCGCCACTAACTATTTTACGAGGTGGACTGAAGCCACTCCTTTGCACAAAGTGAATGAAGAGGCATTCATCAGATTCTTTCAATAAAACATTATAACCAGGTTTGGGGTTCCAATTTTGTTAGTTTTTTATAATGCATCTTATTTTTCTTCTTTTCATTTAAGTGCATTTGCTATTGAAAATGGAATAAAATTTCATTATTCATCTAACTACTATCCTCAGGGGAATGGGTTAGCAGAGTCCACTAATAAGAATCTCATACGAATATTGAAGAAAACCATTATTGAAAACCAAATAAATTGGCATATATCTCTTCCCAATGCTTTATGGGAAGATAGGGTTACTCCAAAAAATTATTTAGGAGTTTCTATGTATACCTTATTATATGGGAAAGAGGTTATTATTCCCCCAAACATACTACTCCCTTCCCTGTAGTTAGCCCAGGCATATCGAGGACCGAATAGAGAAATCATGCAGTCATGCATTAATACCTTGCTAAAACTTGAAGAAGCACGGAAAAAGGCCAAAGATAGGTTCAACTGTCACCAAGGCATTGTTAAAAGGTAGTTTGATAATAAAAAATATGGCTAGAAAACTTTTGAGGTAGGAGATCTATTTCTAAAATGGGATCATCCTCATGAAGAAAAAGGAAAACATATAAAATTTCAACAATTGTGGCTTCAGCTTGGTCCTTATCAGGTTGTAGAGAAGCTTGGCCCAACAAATTATAAGTTACAAGATTTACAAGGGGAGAAAGAAAACCTGCTTGTCAACGGCCTAGAACTTAAACAATACTTTTCTTAAATTTAGGGAAACCTGTTGTACATAAATAAATTTTTTGATTTTAGCCTTTTGTTTGATTTCATTTGTTTTCATATTAGGTTAGTTAGTTTCAGCCTTATCTCATTTTTTGTTTGATTTTTCTTTACTTGCTTGATTTTGTTTGAATAAACCTCAGCTCAACTTTCAGGGTGATGTGCAAAAATGCAAAGATCTGAACAATCTTATAGGAAATGCTTATAATCACAAAATGATTTCTTTTTGTAACAACAATTTCATTAGTGATTTTAATTGTTGCTTTGCTTTAAAAGGGGAAACCGGCTTTGTGTTCCATTTTGTGTCAATGTAAACCCTTTGAAATAACCAGGATCTATGAATTCTAAATTACTATCTTGGGGCTCCAATCACTTACACATAAATGACCATCTCAGGTAGCCTACTATAACTGACACATGGAAAGGAAGCAAGTCTTGCAGATGTATGGAAATTAAAATGATCTCATGTTACGAAAATTACAACCAAAAGGCTTATAATGAAGAGTCAAAATTTCTGAAAAGTTTCATCTCCATCAAAGAAATGGTTTTGAAAATAAAATACATCCAATCAAGAAGATTCCCCGGATAATATTCCAAAAGGTTCTTCTCCGTCCGTGAGTATGACAAACAAAGAAAACTCATCACTCACACAAAAGGAAATTATGGATGGAAGAACCCACGTCAAATGTTGAAGATTGAAGAAATCTATTTGTGAAAGACTCGGACGATAAAACTCGTCAAAAGAAAGCATCCAAAGAAATGTTGGTAGCCTGGGAATGAAGAACAAACGAATGCATCTGTCTGATTTTGTTACGATCCTGTGGAGTTGTATTTAGAGGTAACCAAAAGACAAGACTAATAATGAACTCCATATTATGGCCTCAAGAGAGCGGTCAGGAAATCTGGTCCAGGTTGACCTATTTCCCAAAATGAATGACCAATATGATTCAAGAAGATCCTCTCCCTGCCTAAAACTTTAGCCTTTTAAAATCCTGATAAAATGATAAGGTCACAATTTTACAATTAGAATTAATAACAGACAAGCAATTGTGATCCTAAAAATGAGTTTGTTCAGAGATCTATGTTCACCAGCTAGTCGCCAATTGTTGCAGCTACAACCTGATCCCCAATTTTTTTTTTTATAAAATTGTAGGGCCCCTCCTTTATTTTTTGATTTTACTCAAATTTTGTTTCATTTTGGATCTACTTACCTTTGACACTTATATTTTTCTTGAAAAAACAAAAGAAAAAAGGCATTTCTTCATTCCTGCAATTCCAATTGCGGATTGTGGATTGCATTTCCGATTTTCTGAAATTGTCCCCCACAATTCTGCATTCCCGCACTTCCGCATTCCGCAGTTCTGCATCCCACATTTCCGAATTCCTGCATTCCCAGTTGCGGATTTCGGATTGCATTTCTGACTTTCTGAAATTGTCCCCCGCAATTCCGCAATTCCGCATTCCCGCACTTCCGCATTCTGCAGTTCTGCATCCCGCATTTTCGAATTCCTGCATTTTCAGTTGCAGATTGCGGATTGCATTTTCGACTTTCTGAAATTGTCCCCCGCAATTCCGCATTCCCGCACTTCCGCATTCTGCATCTCGCATTTCCAAATTCCTGCATTTCTAGTTGCGGATTGCGGATTGCATTTTCGACTTTCTGAAATTGTCCCCCGCACTTCCGCATTCTGCAGTTCCGCATCCTGCATTTATGAATTCCCGTATTCAATGGTGATGAATGATTTTACTTATCTATGTAAATGTCTGTGTGATAACAAAGTAATAAATTGGTTTAATACGTGTCATTTTCTGTTATGAGTGTGCATACTTTATCTTAATAGCTATATGTTAGATTTGTATAAGCATTCTCAGATTATTACTCTTATTTAAACTCGCTCCTTGCAATGATAGATTAGTTAGTGTAGAATAGGGTTAGATAATTGATGAGGTAGAAGTGATAAGATGGGAGGTAAGAACCTATGCATCACTTGTGAGGCTTCTGCCTGTCAATTTTAGGTTAGATGCATTAGTTAAGTTAGAAACACTTGTATAATTATACTTTAAACATAAAATTATAAACAGTGGGTCGGGCCGCAACTGGTACATAAATCAAACAAACACACCTACGGTAGTCAGACCGTTAACTGGACAGATTCCCCATACCAAACAGTGAATAATCTAATTGGGATTATTCATTGGGGAGAATTGTTGATGTATATGTAACTTCGGAATGTATTTCACATATATGTATATTGTATTCCTATATAGATGTTATTATTCCTCTATACGGAAGTGTCTTCATTTATATTGTAAGTGTCGTAACTTATACTTGATGGGTTATTAGACCACCTTGTTAGGGTCGGCCCTATATAAGTCATGTGGGTCAAAGGGTTATTAGACCACCCTATTGGAGGTAGGCCATGTGGGTTAAAGGGTTATTAGACCACCCTAGTGGGGGTCAGCCCAGTCAGCATTATGTTAAGTGGTTAAGTTGAGGCCGACCTAGTTGAGTAAAGGTCAAGTCAAGTTAGTGTATAAATAGAGAGTGTGTCTCTCTCATTTTACACATTCTATTATCTCACTCACACTTTGGAGAGTGGCGCACTTGTGGAGGAGGAGGCTCTGCTGCTAGGGGAAGACTATCTCTTGTATTCTGGTTGTATCATTGCTCTATCTATCTCTGAGGAAGTTATTGGGGTTTTTCACCTTTATGGTTTTCCCCAAGTAAACTCTGTGTCTCTTGTGTGCTTGCATTATTGTGTCCATGATTGATATGCTGTACATGTTGTTCTCTCAGTTAAGATCCTAGATCAGATTGAAGTAAATTCTAAAAATTTAAATGGTATCAGAGCTAGCCTGAAAGAAGGCATGATATGGCATGTATGACACTTGTTGCACTTATGATGTTAGGGCTTGATATAGCAAAAACCATTCATCGTAGAACTTTTGCTATAAATCCATTTTGGCGAATGTTTCGGATCTGAAACTTTTACAGGTCGAAGATCAGATCTCCATGTACTTTGTGTCCAAAGGAAAACCTCTAATTCGTTGTACTTTGTGATTTATGATCTGTACAATATAGGGTTTCTGCCTCTTCCAGATCTGAGTCAAATCAGGTGACCTTAGTGCACAAACTGTACTATCAGAAAAAAATTTCAGAGGCCGAAGTTGAACCAATGAGACGTGGCACGCCGTACAAGTTCGCTCTCATGTATTATCCCATAAACAGGTCACGTTGCGACACTTGGAATAACTCTCTCTCAGAGAATCGAATTGAGGCCAGACCTGTCGGGATGGAAAGATAACAAGTTGGGCTATCTCAAGAAAAAGTTTCAGAGGCCGAAGTTGAACCACTGACACGTGGCACTCTGTACAAGTTCGCTCTCCTGTATTATCCCATAAACAGGTCACATTGCGACACTTGGCATAACTCTCTCTCAGAGAATCCAATTGAGGTCAGACCTGTCGGGATGGAAATATAACAGGTCGGGCTATCTCAGAAAAAATTTTCAGACCCTGTGGATCGAAAAGTTCGGAGTTACACCAAAAACAATCAGGTACATATTTCTGTCAAAACATAATTTTTTTTAGCACCTTCATTCATGGCTTCCAGAATTTAGGGCTTCGGAGAAAGTTAGAATTTTTGTAATCGAAGACCACGGCTGGATGTTACTCATTAAAATCAAAATTTAGAGACCAAGATCAGATTTTTTTGGTTGGGCAGAAGGCTGGGCTTGATCAAACCCCAGTTAGGGACTTTGATCGAAAAGATGGAAAATTAGGGCTTCTGCAAAACTTGGAATTTTGGAAATCTGTGACCACGGCTGGAAGCGCCTCAGAAAAATCGAAGCTTAGAGTTTTGAATCAAATCTTTTGGTTGGGTGAAGCTCTGGGAAACTCAAACCCTAATTCAGGGTCCTCCCTAGTGAATCTAGAAATCTAAAAGGCAATTTCAAGGGGTGAAACTTTGCAGTTTTCAAATTCTGAATATACCAACTTGATCAGCGCATCAAGGCGCATATTCCTATCCTTTCGGAAGTTTGAAATTCAAAGTTTGAATTTTTGAAAAACCCTAATCCAGCTCCAGGTCCAGTTCTTGCAAATCAAGTGGATTGGGTTAATCCTAGAAGAAGATGGATTGGTCACCTGCATAAGTGAAGAAGTTTCTGTTTCAAAGGGAGATGAGGCTAAGGCCTTCCATAAGAAGATTACAAGCAATCTTGATAGGTATGGCTTACAAGTATGTTTCATGGTAATTTTATCATATGTTTGTCTTCATATCATTACAGTACAATCTTGATTAATTACTAGACTTGTCGTATCACCTTAATAGAAGATATTCAATGATTAAGGTTTTGACACTTATGAATGTACTAATGCATTGTGATGTTGTATAAGGTTTATGTTGTTCGCTAACATAAAAGGTACACCAAGAAAGTCAAATCATGTTCTACTTCAAGAACATATGATCATGGTGACATGAAGACAAAGATTCATCCATTGTCATGGATCTCATAGAAGATCTACTTTCGAGGTATGTATGACTTGGTCCTACAATGGTTAACCTATGAGACATGCAGGTTACTAGCACAAGTCACTGAAGAGAACCAAAAGACATTATGCAGGTATGTTAGACATAACTAGCTAGCATGCTAATCTAGGTATGTTTTTCCTATATCAAGCTAGAATTCCCCCTTGTGTTAGGATCTTATACTGTTGTGTTGTTGATAATGATTATTCATGAGGTCATAGGTTTGAATAGTCATGGCTGTATGCATATTATGTTTCTTACCATAATTGATGATATGACTAACCAGAAGAATCATGAAGGTATAGGTTTGAGTAATCACGGGTTTATGCATTGATGATTTAACTAATCAGAAGAGTCCTAGGATCAAATAAGAATATGCATGAGTAAAAGAAGACTTCCCTGAAACCTTGAATACTAATGTTTATTATCTGTGAATGATCATGAATGTACATGTTTAAGATTATTGTGTTTTGATAGTATTAAGATTATACTAATAAATGTGTGATTATGTATGAGACCTCAAGGATAACACAATGATGATACTAATAAGCATGCATAGTGATTAAGGATGGATGTAAGTTCAAGGACAGATAATCCAGGAAGCAAAGATCAAGAGGGAGCACACTCCAGTGGTTCCTGCAAGAAAGCAAAGGAGCACACTTCAGTAGTTTCTGCAAGGATGCAGATATTCAGAGGGAGTTGACCACTCCTCACAATCCACATCAGAATGGAGTTGCAAATATTCAGAGGGAGTCAGCCCAGCAACCAAACAAACATAAGTATTTGAATTTTCATTTCTTACATAATGTTATTCAATGATGTATATGCTTATGTTCCTAGAATTAGGTTGTGTATTATGCATATTAGAATAGTTGCATTGATGAACAGTATACTACTAATATACATGGGTAAGTGGCCTATGGCATTGTACAACATTCCATTGCTACTTATCTAGAATGAAACCTCTTTGCTGACATGTTAGGAGTTGTGCACACTCTTAACAATGTTTTGGTAGAGATTGGAAGGCATCTAGAAAGTTACGGAATATGGATAAATGTTGTATTGAAGCATTGGCTAAGATAATTGCATGACTGTATGACATATTTCTTTATGTGTAAGAATTTGTTCTAAAAACTATGAGATGTTTTCTAATTATGCAATTTAGCTTGTTGTGTAGGAAAGATCATATACCATCACCTACAAAAGAAGGACTACAACATTCGTTCAACAACAAAGTTATCTCTTGAAAATATTGAAGACATTAAAGTTCCCAGGATCTAGGAAGAATGCCATGATCGAGGAGTATCAGTTGATCATGAAGATGTTTGGGATGCAGTCCCAAGACCCGAAGGGGATTCTGTAGTGACTTCCAAGAGGATCTACAGATCAAGCATGCTGCAGGTGCTAGCATATAGACTTTTGCTCCTGCAGCCAGATACACTTCCATTAGATCAGTACTTGCTCTAGCTGCAGTGATGAAGTGAAAGATACACCAGATGGATTTAAAGACAGCCTTCTTGAAAGGTGTAGTTGAAGAAGAATTGTATGTGGATGACCTATTTATAACAAGTGAGGATAGATTGATTGCCGACATGCAGCGGAAGCTTGCTGCCGATTTTGAGATGAAGAACTTGGGGATGATGCACTATTTGTTTTTGGCATGGAGGTGTGGCAGAGTGCAGATGGAATCTTCCTTGGACAAGGGAAGTATGCAATAGAGATCCCGAAGAGGTTCAGGATGATGGAATGCAAGGCTATGGCCACACCTATGGCATCGAACCTGAAGCTTCTATGTGATGCTTCATCTGAGCCGGTTGATATCACTATGTATCGTCAGATGATTGGGTCCTTGATGCGCCTGACAAACACGAGACCATATATTTTCTTTGCGGTGAACACATTGAGCCAGTTCCTGACGGATCCGAGGAGTGTTCACCTGGTAGCTGTAAAGCATATTCTGAGGTACCTGAAGGGTACAATTGATTATGAGCTTAAGTATGATGCAAATCAAAAGTTTAACCTGCAGGGTTATGTTGATTCAGATTGGGCAGGCAGTGCTGCAGATAGGAAGAGCACATCTGGGTGCTGCTTCAGTATGGGATCAGGTGTGATCTCTTGGTTTAGCAGGAAGCAGTCTTGCATAGCACTGAGTACAACCGAAGCAGAGTATGTTGCGATGGATGAACAGGTTGCAGATGTATTGACCAAGCCGTTGGCCAGAGTGCAGTTTGAGTACTTCAGAGAGAGGCTTGGTGCACTTCAGATCGAGTTTCCTTCCAAAGGGAAGTGATGAGTCCGAAAGATGCAGATGCACATGAGCTTTTATGACATGGTTGATGTGTTCTCCCTTGGTCATGATGTAATTGCTGAGCCATTTTTCACATGGTGGTAGATGTGTTCTCCCATGGTGAAAAAGTAAGGGTTAGAGCCTTCCCCGAATGGTGGTAGATGTGTTCTCCCATGTCGGTGGTGTAAGTGTTGGATGATGTGCATTGGGGCTGTGCTTCGTGGATAATGAGATGATCTGAAGAGGACGATGCTGTGATGATCAGGAGGATCATGGATGATGAGCATCAAGACGATGCTCCAGTTACTACTCTGTATATGTATATATGCATCATGTTGGATGCTTGTTATGATCAGTTGGATCATTTATATATATATGCATCATGTTGGATGATGGATATGATTAGTTGGATCATTTATATGTATGTACGCATCATGTTGGATGCTGGATATGATCAGTTGGATCATTTGTATGTATTTGTATATGCATCATGTTGGATGCTTGGACCATGTATCTGTATCAGGTGGATACATTGTATGATCAAGTAGATCATGTATGTTGATATGTATCATGTATTTGTATTTGCATCATGTGGATGCATTGTATGATTAGGTTGATCATGATGATGAGCTTCAGGATGTTGCTCCAGATGATATGTACTAGGATGGTACAAGTGATGATGATCAGTATGATCATGTGTACATCAGGATGATGTATGGTGAGTATCAGGTTGATACTATGTGGCCGTGGAACAGGTTGTGCAGATAAGCATGTAATTTGTGCCCTGGGAGATCTACAGATAGTCTTTCGAGGTTTTTCCTATGGCATGTAATTTGTGCCCTGGGATATCTAGCAGATGCTCTTTCAAGGTTTTGTCTTATGGCATGTAATTTGTGCCCTGGGAGATCCGATAGGTTGAGCCGTGTGCTCGTAATCAGTCCTGGGATGCTCTTTCGAGGTTTTTCCATGACCACATGTAATTTGTGCCCTGGGAGATCCGATAGGTTGAGCCTTGTGCTCGTAATCAGTCCTGGGATGCTCTTTCGAGGTTTTGTGGTGACCAGATGTAATTTGTGCCCTGGGAGATCCGATAGGTTGAGCCTTGTGCTCGTAATCAGTCCTGGGATTCTCTTTCGAGGTTTTGTGGTGGGGTCACATGTAATAAGTCCTGGAGATCTGGACAGGATGAAAAAGGCCTCAGATGCTCTTTAGGGTTCTTGCTAGTCAAGAGACTCTTTTAAGGTTTTTGACGCACGTAATAAGTCCTGAGATTTCCACAGTATGTCCAGTGATGACGATGACCTGCAGGTGGTGGGCCTACATCCAGTATGAAAAAGGACTGGCTCTGTAGAACTTCCTATGACGAGTAGATTCATAGATTGATTGAGATAGCAGCAGCAATGACGATGATGATGACTCGATGATGATTATCCAGTGACGATGATCCAGAGAAGAAGACTTGTGGTAAAAGACCTGTGTCGAGAAATACCTTCCTAGTTAAGACGGAGTGTTGATGTATATGTAACTTCGAAATGTATTTCACATATATGTATATTGTATTCCTATAGAGATGTTATTATTCCTCTATACGGAATTGTCGTCATTTATATTGTAAGTTTCGTAACTTATACTTGATGGGTTATTAGACCACCTTGTTGGGGTCGGCCCTGTATAAGTCATGTGGGTCAAAGGGTTATTAGACCACCCTATTGGGGGTCGGCCATGTGGGTCAAAGGGTTATTAGACCACCCTAGTGGGGGTCGGCCCAGTCAGCATTATGTTAAGTGGTTAAGTTGAGGCTAACCTAGTTGAGTAAAGGTCAAGTCAAGTTAGTGTATAAATAGAGAGTGTGTCTTTCTCATTTTACACATTCTATTCTCTCACTCACACTTTGGAGAGTGGTGCACTTGTGGAGGAGGAGGCTCTGCTGCTAGGGGAAGACTATCTCTTGTATTCTGGTTGTATCATTGCTCTATCTATCTCTGAGGAAGTTATTGGGGTTTTTCACCTTTATGGTTTTCCCCAAGTAAACTCTGTGTCTCTTGTGTGCTTGCATTATTGTGTCCATGATTGATATGCTGTACATGTTGTTCTCTCAGTTAAGATCCTAGATCAGATTGAAGTAAATTCTAAAAATTTAACAAGAATCCCTACTGTCGATGCTAAGATTTTTCGAGCATCAACATGTCCATGATCCACAAATGATGTGAGGTTGTCTTATTTATGAGACAACCCTCAACCTTTCACAAATTTGAGCCTACAAAGTTAATGGAAAATTATAAAATTTAAGGTTAGTGCACCCACAAACTGGGACTAAACCATACAATGACATAAAATAAGAATAAAAATGTGCAATTAGGATCCACCAAGTGCAAGGTGAGGCAAAAGGAAGGCGGCACGCCCCAACTAACCCTGACATATGCTTGTCCCTCAATGCCCTCCTTTTTAACAATGTAGATTTTAAAGAATGATGTCATGGGTATGGAGACTAGGGGGAGGTATTTTGCATCAAAACAATAGGTCCAAGTGGGAAATATGATGTGTGCTAAATAAGGTATGACAACCCTTACATATGCAGTCACCTCTACAAAGAAAAATATGAATGTAGTCATGTGTCCCAATGGTTTACCTCAAGGGCATTGGACACCCACCTAAAGGGTAGTCAGCAAATCCACAAGGTCAACATCTCCTTGAGGTGGAAACCAAGGGGACCTGCCATGACCTGAATAGGGGTATTTATCCCCAAAATCAACAATCTACATAATATAGCCCCAAAAAAAATTTCTTTTACAAAATAAAAATAAACCCCTCGCTCAGATATATTTAGAAAGAACACTTCAAACACTCTGAGGCGTAATATCTAGCTCCAATTACGGGACATGTGCTCTTCTTGGGAGTGTATGAGAACCCCCAAGAATATCATGGGTACCTATAGACCTACACACATCTAACAACAAAGACATTAAATGCATTGGAGGCAAACACTTACATCCTACCTTGTTCAAAATGAAATGCAAGAAAAATCAAATGACACAACAAATGAAATGCAGAGGTAAAAGTAAATGGTGAAATAAAATTAAACCATACCTACCTACCATAATTATGATAAAAAAGAAGGGTTGAGTGGAATCATACCACCAGTGCAGCCACCTGAGCATTTTATTTATGAAAAGGTTTCTTCCTTTGTCTTTGGAAAGAGTCCAAGAAAAAACCACATAAATGACAATCTGAACAGATGGTACTACCTCCATCGTAATGGGGTTAGAATGATGAAAAAGATCAGGAACCTAGATGCCTTCAATATCTTTCCACGGGGAAGGATCACCCACACAAGATTTTTATATCCATGACTAAACTCGGCTTAAGTAGAAACTGATGCCATTATATACTTGTTTTCCAAAGTTTTTTTTTTCCAAACGACCTTCAAAACCTGCAAGGAACCATGCATGATAACGATGAAATAATTTTTCCATGTTGTTCATAAATAGGTGCATTTTCTCATCTTCATAAAAATATTTCGGTCCTCAAGGTTAATAGGAACTAAAGGTATGAAAACTACTTGCATGATTCTTGATTCTTGAATGGCCTTGCAAGGGTAAATAATAGAAGTCTGTGCTTCTATGGAATTAGCTAGTTGATTTCGAGCTTGGGAATCACTTGTAAAGATAAGACAATGAAATTTTGTATGGCTAACCGTACTACATCCCTGTACCTTTTTATCCTTTGACTTTCACATGCAAACTTTTATTTTGCTTGCATCACAATTGGGTTAGAGTTTCCAACAATATCTAAAAACTCAATCCCTTAATATTTAGCTAACTCAAGACCAAGCAAGAGAGATTCATATTCAACCACATTATTAGTACCTTCAAATTCTAGGTGTATAGAAAAACAATGACTATCAACACAAGGAGAAGTTAATACAATACCTTCACCCATACCTGACTGATACTTGGCCCCATTGAACTTCATCCTCCAAAATTGTTCAACAACATCGGTGGTGAAGGTTGTGTATGACCTAATATCGCTTCAAGAGCAAACAATTTCATTCCATGGATCTTTCGATTGTCCAAAATTTGCATCATTTTTTAGAAGCATAGTTGAGAGTTTTAGTCGAGATCCACCCTAGGATAGGGTAGACTCTGCTTATCAAGATCTACAATAGAAGTCTCCATATGCAACCTTATATCATCCTCAATGGTGAATGAGCATTCTTCAACCAGATCATGAGGAATATCAAAGGTTGGTTCCTCAAGGTCTTTGAAATTTAGACTTCCCTTACTGGAGGAATCATGTATGGGTTCTTCAACCAATTTAAAACAATCCATACACACATCATCATTTTCATAGGAGAAATGTGCATCATTATATTCGTGGAAAACATCTTCTTTAACTAAAATATCCTCAAGCCTCTCATCTTCAAAGTATTTGTCTATATCGGTGAAAGAGAAAGGAAGGTTCACCGAACCGTCATCATAAAAAATACAAGGAGAAGCATCCACAACACCTTCATCAACCATAGCTTCACTATCTTTCTTATCTGGAAGCAATTTTTCAACAAAGACCTCTTCATATTGCTTGAAACCTATATGAAAATCCATCTTGGCCTGATCTATACTAACCCCTTATTCTCTTCTGAATGGAAGGAAAGGTTTGTGGATTTCTTCTAAATTTTTTGATATAGAACTACCGAGCCTCAAGGAATCGTAGATCGAAGGAACAAGGAACTTCCAATAGTTATCATCTTCAATAATCTTGCCATTTTCTTCCAAGAGGTCCAAGATATCATAAGAATTTTTGAAATGAGGTTAAGGAGAACTCACCATTCTCTTACATTCTTCAATTTCTTCAATCAATCCTTCTTCATCTTCACGAGTATCTTCTTCTTCAAACATGGGGCCTAGAATGTTACCGACAAGATCTTAATCAATGGTTTCTTCAAGAGAGATATCCAAGGCTTGATATTCATCAGGGATTTCTTTGACAAGGTATGCTTCCTACTCTTCAAATATTAGGATGACCTAATCATCTTTCCTATGTTCTTCTTCAATATTTTCTTCAAGGGCTTGGTCTTCGTAAATTCCCTTCTTGAAAAATATCTTCACCTCTTTGATGTAGGGAATCCATCTCTTCCATTTTTTCGGGAACTAATAGCTGAAAAATAGGTCTATTAATTCCACAAGAGAGGATATTGTTCCTTTCAACTTGGCCTTTAAACCATGCAAGGGACTTTTCTTGAAAATGCAACACAAATGACTTCATGTAGGCATCTTCATCCTTGATACCAAAATCAAGAGAATTCTCCAAAAAATCTATGACATGGTCCAATGGATCATCATCGTGATCACATAATTCTATCATGAATGTCTCTTGTTACTCATCTGAAGTTCTCGACAAACCAAGAGGGGTTAAACGAACTTCAAGGATTTCTCGGATATGTTCCTTCTTGGAAAGGGAAATCATGGTTGAGGTATATTGTTTGAATTGCACTTCTTTAATTCGTTTTCTTCAATGGAATCACCAAATAGGACCTACAAGGTTATCCATTAACAATAATCCTATCTAAGTACAAAGTAAAGCTTACCTCTTGGACCCATTCTTGTAGTGTACCTCTTTATTTTTCTTTAGTGGAGTCTCCAAGTGAGACCTGTCAAGTTAGATCAAAGAAAACGTCACCAAAGTACAAAAACAAGAACATACATGTGGCACACGAAAGATGTTGGATGTATCCGAAAGATAAATGAATTCAACCCGAGAATCCCTATTCAAGGCAACATCGTCAGTAATTTTTGAGGTCCCCGACAATGGAGCGAAAATGTTAAGCCTTGCTAAATGAATGAAATAAACCAGGGAACACCTCAAATGGAACTTTGTCACTTTTCCTTTGAGTCCCCGGAAAAAACACCAAAAATGTTACCAGCGTTGTCGGAATTCATGAAGTTCTTTTCAATTGGATTCGCCAGATAATACCTGTAAAGTTAGTCCTTAACAACAATCACATGAAAATGTAAAATAAATCACCTGAACTCTTTCAGCACCAAAATGTCAAGCTTGCCAAAAATAAGTGGATTAGACCTGAAGAACACCTCGAATGGAACATCATCACTTTTCCTTTGATTCCACAGCAACGACACCAAAATTTTACCTCTAAAACTAGCACACCTTTGCAAATCAAGGCTATGTCTACCTAGTCACGCTAGTGACGGTAAGCCCAGGAGAGAGTTAAACCCATTGTCACCATAGTCTAACCTTTCAACACTTCAGGTAACTCCAAAACCCAAGGGGAGACCTTAATCAATGAAATATACCAGCAACCACAAACACCTTGCACAAAACCTTAATAGCTATGATCAGTTCCTTATCGGAGTCAAGCATTATTAAATAAGACACAATACTCATGCAATACTGGATTTATTCACTTTATCACAAATTCCAAATAATATCATGCCTTTCAAGGAAATTTCATGTCTCCCAAGGTAATGTCTCGCATCCCAAGGTAGTCGCTCCAAAAATGTGTCCTCAAAGAGAAGAGGACAATTCGACTAGGGAAAATTTGTAGGAGAACCCAGAAATATCACACACTCTAATTCACCAATTATAAGGGTTTCACGTATCCCAGTGCACTTCCTTAAAAGAGGAAACCGTCTAGGGTTTGTGAATAAAACCCTTGGGAAAAAATTTAGGGTGGACCAAAAATACCAAATCATGGATATTTTTGTATTTTTTAACTTATTTAGATTTTTAGGTTTTTTCCAGTAGTAACACATGTTTATGTACTTTTGCATAAAATAAAACATGTCAAAATTGATAAAAGAGGATTGATAGATAGTGTATTAGGTTCTTGTCTCAAACCCTAGGCTATGAGAGATTGAGGCTAACACCCCTCCTCTTGAGATGGAATTCAATACTTGCAACTAAGGCTAAGCTAGCGACCTCAAGGGTTAGGTAGCGAAACCATAATTAGGTAAAATAGAGAAGTCTATGGCCCAACAAAACAATGGAAAGCTCCTTGGTAGGAAGGTCTCCTAAAGCAAGTTGATAAAATGCTAGCAAACAAACCCTAACTCAATCTAAAGCACTTCATGAAGAGAAACGCTAAACTAGGGTTATGAGATAAACTTACCAACATTAATCAAGAATGAGCAAAATAGTGTGTCTTAGGTCACCCTTGAGCATGAGATATTACAACTAGTCTAGAATCAACTTAGCATGTGCAAAATCAAACCCAAGAACATCATCAATTCATCCTTCAAGCAAAAAAGACATCTAAGAGAGAGGTATGCATAGCTTCATGTGCTCTGATATACAAAGAGAAAAATAAAAGAATACATAATTTGAACCCTTTTCCATGATTCACAAATAAGGTGAGGTTTCCTTATTTATGAGACAACCCTCTACCTTTTACAAATTTGAGCCTACAAAGTTAATGACAAATTATAAAATTTAAGGTTTGTGCACCCACAAACCAAGTACTAAATTTTACAATGACATAAAATAAGAATAAAAAATGTGCCATTAGGATCCACCATGTGCAAGGTAAGGCAAAGGGAGAGTTTCATGCCCCAACTGACCCCAACAGATGCTTGTCCCTCGACCCCCTCCTTTTTGACAATCTAGGATTCTTATTTAAGGAATGATGTCATGGTTATGGAGACCAAAAAGAGGGGTTATGCATCAAAATAATAGGTCCAAGTGGGAAAAATGATGTGTTCCAAACCAAGTATGACAACCCTTACACACACAATCACCTCTATAAAGAAAAATATGAGTGTGACCATGTGTCCCGATGATTTTCCTCAAAGGCACAAGACACCCACCCAAAGGGTAGTTAGCGAAGCCACAAGGGTAGCATCTCCTTGAGGTGGAAACCAAGGTGACCTACCATGACCTGAATAGGGGTATTTAGCCCCAAAATCAACACTCTACATAATATAGCCCCAAAAACTTGGCCTTTACAAAAGAAAAATAAACCCCTCACTATGGTACATCTGGAAGGAATGCTTTAGGACACTCTGAGGTGTAACATTCCATATCACATACATACATGGACATGAATTCCATAAGTGATGATAGGTGCCATGAAATCCATTATGTACGGCATTGCTTCTTCATGTTCTATTATCACCTAGAGTGGAGGAATATATAGATCAATCGACACTGGATTTGCTACAATGGATGTGTTGGTCAATTCAAAAATACCTGCATATTTCAATAGTTGTGTTCATTGCACAAAAATTACATGGTACCACATATGTGGAACTATTTTGAGACTCAGCATGGTAAAGGAAGGCACAATGGAGATGGAGCATGTGTTAAAACAACCCTATGTAAGGAGGAATTGAAATTACTACTGAATCCACTTTTCAAGATGCTCAATCTATAGTTAGGTGGTGCACATTAGTAATGGGATATGAATCAACTATGTGAGTGAAATCCACAAGTGTGGAGATTTTTTGCAAAGGTGGTTGATGTATATCATTCGCATGCATGGGATTGCAAGAGTGTGACTGGGACTCATGGCTTTCATTCGGTTCAAAGCTCTAACAACCCCGTATTTGAAATATGGACTAGAAAACTCATTTGATTCCCCCCCCCTTGTAGCGATGGTGATTGGGATGGGTGTGAATCATTGGATTGGGTTTATGCATGAGATCGCATATCACTTACACTTGATCAACATGAAATTGTTGAGTTAACTTCATTGGAGGCAGACCAATCATCTATTTCTCTATATTTTGATCATGTCTCAGATTTTGTACAACCTTGTATGATTTGAATTTATTTTACTTATTTACATGGTTTTTAGTTGGACATTAATGGCCTTGACTTATCTAAAATTTTAATCGCATACCTACTCTCATATTTTACATGGAACACATATGCACTGGTTTCCCCAAAAGATAGTGAATGGGGTGGGGATTATTGGTTGGCACATTGTATAGAGGGAAAAAAAACCTCAATATATCTATAATTGATGATGAAAACATCCACTTCCCAATCAAGTAGATGGTTTTCAAATGTGAATACTCGACACAATACAACATTGCAAGAAAGAAGGGTGGATATGTTTTTAGGTATTACAAACCAAGTGCAAGTGTATATCACTTTACCAACCTAATTGTTGGTATGAACCTTCGGCAACTAATGATGCCCAACAAAAATTCCTTGAGGTATGATACTTCTTACCAGATGTAGAGCATGAGAGACTAATGGAGACCATCAGTAACAAAGATGATCATGAGGGCTTGGTTGTATGATAATAGGTATGGTGGCACGATGAGGTATGCCAAAAAATGATTATGAGACTTGATGGGAATTGTATAAAATATTGTTGCACATGTTATATTGTTTAATAACGGAAGGTTATAGTTAGATGTTGTTTATGAATATGCCATACTTATTTATTATGCATATGTTAATAAAATCTAAACTTGTAAGCATGAGTGAAACCATAGCTTGTTCCCTTATTGAGTGAAACCATAATTTGTCCCTTACTGACCCTTATTATTCCTTGTTGTCCATTATTTTCTATAGCCAAGTTTATCCCTATGCCCTAGTTGACCATTCTCATGTTTGCACGTCCTTGACACAAAGGTATACTCAATTTGATGTTAATAGTGTGCCAACAAAGCTTCTAAGTAGATAACCATTCAAACCTCAACATTTGACTCAGACCCTCACTATATACCCACCTTCAACTACTAAAGGAATATTCTTGCAAAGCCTAATAAGCTCTTTCACCCAAATGTAGTTATTTCTAGAGGAATAGTGCAAAAAATGTGCAATGGGGATAACAAGCTTATTGACTCTCTTACTACCTCTAGGAGTTGCTCTACAAAGGAAGATGTTGATTCAATCACTCATACAATTTCTCACCTTCCTAAGGATTTAATAGAATTTCCTTCTGAGTTACTTCAGGCATGGCGTAGTATGAGGATGTTTAAAGGTGTGAATGTTTGATAGTAGATATTGGTTAATGATGACATTGCAGTTGATATTAGTCATTTATCAATGATAGTTTTGTGGCTACAAATTAGGGTTTCAAGGATTTAGAATACAAACTAGGGTTTCTAGGGTTTATAATACAAATAAGGGTTTAGAATACAAACTGGGGGTTAGCCTACAAACTAGGGTTTCTACAAACTATGGTCTAGACTACAAACTAGGGGTTAGACTACAAACTAGGGTCTATACTACAAACTAGGGGTCACACTACAAACTAGGGCAAAGGCCAAGGTTTCAAACTTCACAAGGTTCAAGGTATGTGATTAGATGCACCAAGTGTGTTTATTCAAGTAGACATAGAATATTTTAGAAACAAACACTATAAGTGAATGATGCCTACACAATAAGTGAGCTTTGGTCTCACTACAAACTAGGGAAAAGGCCAAGGTTTCAAGCCTCACAAAGTCTGAAGGTATGTGATTAGACACAGCAAGTGTGATTATTCAAGTAGACATAGAATATCTTAGAAACCAACACTATAAGTGAATGATTCCTACACAATAAGTGAGATTTGGTCACACTAAAACTAGGGAAAAGGCCAATGTTTCAAGCCTCACAAGGTCCAAGGTATGTGAATAGATGCACTAAGTGTGTTTATTCAAGTAAACATTGAATATCTTAAAAACCAACACTATAAGTGAATGATGCCTACACAATAAGTGACATATGATGCAAACAAGACTTTCAAAAAATAAACCACTCGATATTCTTGTTTTACAACCACATGCATGCAATGTATAGGTTTTTTTGTACCATATTTCATAAGCATTATACTATTGCAATATATTTATCATATTTTCTAAAGAAATATGGAGTGTCATTATTTGGAAATCATTCATGTTATGAAATCATTATTTGGAAATCATGCATGTTATGAAAAGATTGTCAATGATTTCCTCGACATGTTTACATAAATAAGATATGGAAAGGCATATAATTCCTCTTATCCATATCTTATCCCAATTGCTAATTCTTCTTTATTGCACCAGTTTGTAGATCTAGTGTCTCTTACTAAGCAAAACCCTAGTTTTTGAAATCATCGTAGAAGGTGGCCATCGGTCCATGGAAGCATGGGGGAGGGGCCTCCCTAGGTGTAATATGATGTCACGAGTCCAATAGAATCAACGATTCGTCAATCCTAGGCTTGTACACCGTTTTATGGTGAGTAGCAACTCACATCCTTGAGCCCTTCAAGGACACTTCGTGAATTTGTGCTCAAGGCATAAAAACCATACCGAGCAACAAAAATGAGTTTCGTAAGGTCCTACAAGTTTCTTTGGGAAGGGTCAACATGAGAAAACTACCCACAATATCACAGTCGATGTTTTTCCATAGTCAACCTCATAATGCAAGAATGCCAATTCTTGTATTACGAGGTCAACTCTAGAAAACCCTCGTAATGTAAGAATGTTAATTTTCGCATTATGAGGTCCACTCTAGAAAACCATTGGGCGTAATACTATGGATAGCATTCCCACATTAGATTTTCCCAAATAAACTTGCAGGAGCTTACATATATCATTCCTGCTACATAGTATGGTTTTTACTACCTCAACACAAATTCACCAAGTGTCCCTGAAGGGCTAAAGGAGGTGAGTTGCAACTCATTGTAAAATGATGACCCGGCGTCGTATCGATGAACTGTCAATTATGTTGGACTCGTGACATCTAATTACACCTACGAGGGAATCCCTCATGTTTCCATGGCCCGATGACCACCTTCTACGATGATTTTAAGAACTAGTGTTTTGCTCAGCAAGGGACAATGCAATTCTAACACTGCGAGGTCACCTATGGAAATCCTTCGACTGTGAGACTGTGGGTAGCATGCCCACATCAACCCTACCCAAACAAACTTGCAAGATATTACAAAACTCATTTATGCTACTTGGTATGGTTTTTATTCCTCGAGCACAAATTCACCAAGTGTCCCTAAAGTACTCAAGGAGGTTAGTTCCAACTCACTGTAAAACAATGACTGGGCCTCAGATCGACAAAATATTGATTCCGTTGGCAAGGAAAATTATAGGGGTGAAATTTCGCCCATGGGCGAAATTTAAGGGGTTTCCAATTTTTGTTGGGCAAATATTTTATATGGTAGTAATTTATTATTATTATTATTATTTTGATTCTCCCCCAATTTATTTATTCTAAATAAATTATTTGTAAAGGTTTAGCCCATGTTTATTTACAAAGGATAGGAAAAAAATGGTTTTCGCCCATTAAATTTGATTCGCAAGTTACCATTCGCCCAAATTTTTTGGATTGGGGATTTTTAGGGGGTTATATCGCCTTGATTTATGGAATAACTTACGATTCACCCACATTTTTAGGATTGGGGATTTTTGGGGGGCTATACCGCCTTGATTTATGGAATAGTGGTTACAGGGAAACCATCCATCCCTATATAAAGCATTTGGATGGAATAATTGGGAATGAGTCTTACTACTTTAAGTTTGACCACTAAGATTGAAAAACTAATGTATATGGGTTTTCTACCTTTCTACAATGACAATGGTTGTTACATTGCTTGGAGAAACCAACAGTTCGAACATGTGCAAGATTTGAACCTATTGTTGGATCTAGAAGAGGCAATAGTTGTATCTAGAAGAGGCGATAGAGGGATGTATTCATCCATCATATCAATAGTTTACTTGAATTCGTGCTAAAGATTGTTATATTGTTGTGTTTTCCTGCAGAACAATGCTTTATACGCTTGCAGATTGTGCTCATCTTTGCAACCAACCCTATGTCAGAGATTATGGATCTAACTAAACTAGATTACCTATCTAAGCTAACAATAGCATATCAACATAAATAAGAACAGAAAGAGAACAAGGAAAAGAATACACCAGATATACGTGGTTCACCCAATTGGGCTAAGTCCACGGGAAGGTTGTCTTCTATTATCTCCAAAAATCTCCTTCAATCTTACAAGAAAGCAACTACAAATAAACCCAATACAATATAATAAAGCTTGTGATCACAATACCATGTGTCAATACTATCTATGATCGTATACTACTTTATCACTTGAACACTTGTGATGTGACTCCCTTGACCCTATTATATACCAAGAGATGTGGAGGAATTACTCTCACATGTTGCATGTGGGATAGTATAATTCTCCATAATAACATCTCTTTATATAATGATGGATATCAAGAGTATAATTTACCATAATGAATATGGGATATAATGTATTACTTTGTTACATAAGATTGTGGATAACTTCTGACATAATACAAAGACATTATTACCTTCCAAAGAATATATAAATTCCAACACTCCCCGTTAATAATGGCTGGGAGAAAATCCCTCACTAACACTAAGGAAAAAAGAAGTCATTACTGCTCCCCCTTGTTGAAAACTTCCAGAATATCCATAAGCTGCAAATAAGAAGAACACTTCGGCTAATGGAATTTGATTAAGAACAACCTCTTCTCAATGAATCATGAAATTTCACACCAACCAGGTTGTACGATGAAAAACCAACAACAAGATGACCAGATCTAAAGAGAAGCCTTATGGATACTAGATCCAACAGATGTCGAGAACATGTGACGGAATCCAACAATAAGGTGCCTAGATCTAAAGAGAAGCCGGCATGGCTGCTAGATCTGCAAGATGCATATATCACCACAAGAATCATCACAACCATAACTGATAGATGAAAAACTCTGATCTAACATCCACACCTGTGTACATATACCTTCGGACGGCTGATACAACATAACATGTGGCTAAGAACACCAAATGAGCAATACACATGCAGATAGCAAACATTATTCCAATCAAGGTGCAATATAAATATATGTAGAAGACCTCAAACATCAAAGAAACAAGACCCCAATGGTCTATACATCGAAAATGATATCATACAGATGAACATCATGACTGTAACAGTAGAAGATGGTGCTTCATTATTTCTAGAATAAGGTGATAACAAAGATCAAAGATTAATATGCTCAGGAAGGAAGTACAAAAACCAACTTCTCACAACTTTTCACATAAACAGAGAACTTTTCTGCACACAAGAAATTCAAGATTAAAGCATACAAAGATCATAAAACAAAATTGCTCATACATAAATGAAAATGCTTATACACCAAAGTTTAGCAAACATCATATAAAAAGAGGGAAACATAATACGATCAAATAAAATATTAACTTAACTTACTCACAATGAAGTTACTTTTACACATTAAGTGTCAGCCACAACATATAAATAGTGAGCAATAAAATAGTTCACACAAGATATGAGATTGCTCTTATAAAATTGCTCAAGAATATAAACATTGAGTAAAAGATTATCAAAATAAACATGAAATGATTAGAAATCAACATGATTAAACATGATCAACAAAGAACAATTTATTCATTAAACATTAGAAGAAGAATTACTAGACGAAAACAACAGATGCACTTAAAGCTACTTGTGATTCATCAGAACCTTTCTCTTTAGCTTTTAAACGTTTCACTTTAAAGCAATTCTTTTCAAGATTATTAGTTTTACCACAATGCTTACAAGGATTATACACTTTCTTCTTCTTACTATTTTCATGATGTGCATTAGAAGCATGACCACATTTATTAGTATGATTTGAAGTGCGTGAATTAGAACCTTTAACATTATTAGAACGTTGCTTAGGATTTTTACTATGGGCCATAAGAGCCTTATTAGGTGAGACTTGTTATGAAACAATTAACCTTTCTTACTCATTAATCAACCCTTTACAAAAATCATCAAAAGTAGGTTTCGTGGTATTTGAAGACAATTCAAGAGCTCTATTCCTAGTTTGAATGAACATATCAAAACAAGATGGCAATTTTTGTTCTACAATAATTATAAGAGCAGTGTCTGTTTTCTTGTAATCTTTACCACAATTATTTAATTTTTCATTTAAAGTTTTCACTTCAGCAAGATATAATTATACTCTTTCAAATTTACTAGGATCTAGCTCAAAAATCGTATTTTCAAGGTAATAAGCATAAACATCATCAGATTTATCAAATAAAGAAGCAAGAATTTTCCATACCTCAACCGGGTTGTCTTCTGCCTCAATACTTACCTGAAGACTATCTGAAACCGTTTTACCAATGAGCCCTCTTGCTTGATCACATTTATCTTCCCATATAGACACATATTTAGCATCAACAAGTTTTTGGTGTTCACCATTAACAATCCTCCATAGATTCTTACTCCTGAGAACATCAATCATTTTTCTTTTCCATGCAAGATAGTTAGGACCAACAAGTTCAGGAACATAAGCTACTTCTAAAGTCATAATGATAAAAATAATGACAAGAAACCCAAATGCTAGAAATGACAAGAGAAAAAAGTGAATAATAGAAAACTGATACACTTTACCGTACTGATCTGCAGAAACACAGTAGAAAAACAGTAAAGGAAAAGAAAATTTTACTTACAGCCCTTTTGAAAAGTGCCAAGAAAAGTCACTCACAGATCTGCCACAATAAACTCGTGGGTAAAAACTGATACTCGCGGGTTCTGTATGGTGCAGTCGTGGATACTCGCGGGTTGATGTAAAGGGAAGTCGTGGTTATGCCGAAGCACTCACGGGCCTCTACACAGCAGGGTAGCAAGTATACTGAAAAAAGCACAAGTTTACCAGTAGAGCACACGTGAGTATGACATAGCACACACGGGTCTATACACTGAATATTTGCGGGTCTGCAGTATACTTGCAAATTCGCAGTAGGGAAAGTCGCGGTTAACCATGGGTTCTGCAAAGGAAAAGTCGCGGTTAACCGTGGGTTCTGCGAAGGAAAAGTCGCGAGTGTCCAGTTTTAGGCAGAAAACAGTTCCGATTAAGCCAAACACGAAAACCTGCACAAAGTCTACCAAACTTGGACGAAAAAATGTCAATCTGACAACTAGAAGATAGATCTCCTTGAGGAGAATCCAAATATCATATAGATCTACAAAAAACATTTAAGAAACCCTTGAAAAATTCATGCAAAAATCTATCCAACAAGGTTAGGGCTAGAAAAAAAAACTTCAGAAATATGCCCAGATTTGAAGAGAAGCCTAATGGCTACCAGATAGAAAGAAAATCTACAATTCCTAGATGATAATAGTTATTGATAGAAAGCTATAGAAGTTGCTAGATCATAGCAACCTGCTCTGATACCATGTCAGAGATTATGGATCTAGATAAACTAGCTTACTTATCTAAGCTAACAATAACATATCAACATAAATAAGAACAGAAAGAGAACAAGGAAAATAATACACCAAATATACTTGGTTCACCCAATTGGGCTACGTCCACGGCAAGGTTGTCTTCTATTATCTCCATAAATCCCCTTCAATCTTACAAGAGAGCAACTACAAATAACCCCAATACAATATAATAAAGCTTGTGATCACAATACCATGTGTCAATACTATCTATGATCGTATACTAATTTATCACTTGAACACTTGTGATGTGACTCCCTTGACCCTATTATATACCAAGAGATGTGGAGAAATTACTCTCACATATTGCATGTGGGATAATATAATTCTCCATAATAGCATCTCTTTATATAATGATGGATATCAAGAATATAATTTACCACAATGAATATGGGATATAATGTATTACTGTTTTACATAAGATTGTGGATAACTTCCGACATAATACAAAGACATTATTACCTTCCAAGGAATATAATATATTCCAACACCCTAGCCACAGTAAATCCTTTGTTTCATAAATGCAGACTATATTACAATAACCTGTATGTTCAATCACACTCGTTTAGCCTTTTCTCATGATAATCATGTTTAATGGTAGATTTTGAATTTATTTATTTTGTTATGCAAGCTTCCAGTGCAACTGGTCTTATCTGTAAAGAGGACCATTCACTTCTTCATGTCTCCATGGTGATATGATTTGATGAATACCATTCACTTCCTCATATCTACATGCTGACAGTGATTTGATTTGATATGTGAAGTCTTGAAGAATTAATGTAATAAACATCCATGTAACTTGAAATTCGTTTCAAAATCAACTGACAAATTTTCTGTAGCTTTTTTCAGGAATTTGAGTTGAATTTTTTGAATTCTAAACTTGTATGGTAGAGATGGTAAGTCCAAAAATTCATTTTCAATGTCATACGATGGTTTTAAATATATATATATTATCAAATATTGAAAAAATATTTTATTAGTAATGTAATTTACATTAACGCAACAATAATATATAGCGCAATAAGTTACACCTCTAGCAGGAGTTTAAACCAGTGTTGGTCTCACATCTCGAACATTGCAGTCTTCTCTGGTAATCCATACAACAATAGTGAATGCAACAAAGTATTGATGGATGCACTCTATCCAGAGCATAGCACAGTAAGATTTCTGCACTAACAGCTCTTCAAAACGTTGAATAATGTAAATTTAATTATCTGACTTTCATATTCAATTTCAATTTTGAACAAGGGTGATAAAACCAGAGCTTCGAGTCCCTACCAAAACTAAAAGCAAAACACAGGAAAGTTACAATGCAACTGGCATAATTATATATGTGTGCTCAGTAAAATGGATTTCATTTGACTTAAACTCTTATTGTCATTACATTTTTTAACGTGGATCAATTTTAACATGGATCACTGAATTGTACAATACTCACGATTGTATGTGTCCAAAAAAGGATATGGTTTCAGAATGGAATGATCCTGTGAGCTCTCATGTCCCGCTGACATTTCTCTAATGTCTCGTTAACATGTTTATCTCACATTGATATCCATGTGTAATGTAAAAAAAAATTGGTAACTAACAATAACGTTCCTCCACACATTTTTTATAGCTTACGTACACATGTATATATTTGATATCATAATAAAGGCTCTTGTAATTTTTTCCCAATTTTAATCATAATTTATTTATTAACCACAAAGTGCATCTATTTTTTATTAAGGATTTATTATCGATTTCATAATACAAATATTTAAATATGAAATGGTCTTTTTTTAGCTCTAACTACAAAGGAATATGATTATTTTATTTATTAAAATCTCAAGTAATAAATGGCAAAGAAGGCCATTTCTGTGGCTTAATCTAGCATTGTAGATCTGTCTACGTCTTAGTTGTGTGTGGACAGAGATAGAGATAGAGATAGGGAGTTCGTAATGCATCTAAGATGATTCAACAACCACTTTGTATAGAAAATAATTATTTATTCAACCAACCCAGTTTAATGCAAAAGAGCCTTAAGCTTATATTGATGTGTATAAGGATAGGATTGATCGAAGAGAGATCTCTACTTCTTATATATTGAATTATGAACCATAATATTAGGAATTAATTTCTCTTTTATTCTCATTTTGTAATTGAATATTAGCTATGGAATTATGAACCATAATATTAGGAATTAATTTCCTTTTAATATAAACACATAAAACTGTATCTGAAATTTAAGAATTAAAAACACCATTATTATCATTCCTGGCATTTACAACATTTATTTAGAACTATTCCAAGGCGATGGCGAAGATATTGACGTATGAAATCATCCAAGGAAGCAAGGACATCTCCACGTAGCGTGTAGAAGAACTTCTAGCCAGCCTCGGAGCCCACCACCTCCGCAGTCCCGACACCGCTTATTATGACCACCCTGGCCAACACATCATATCTTAGTTTTTCTGTCATCCTTGGTATCTTTTTAACCCTACTTACATAATAAATCGATACCCACACAAAATTCAACATCCAGATTTAGGTTTTCAACCACAAGGATGGATAGCAACATCCAGATTTAGGTTTTCAGCCACAAGGATGGATAGCTTATAAGAGATATTCTCACTGAACAAAATAGAAACTAGATAATAAAAAAAGAATTGAAGATTGGTTTTCTTCCCGTTTACCTTTCAACGTGTCTCTTTGTGCAAGGACTAATCTTCGTCTAAGTGTTCTTTTTCTTTTCATGATCAGTGGTTGTTGTTGTTTTGCTGTTGACTTTGGTTAGTTCGATTTTGACAAATTATCCGCCCTTTTGCACCTGAGAAACATAAGCATTGGTACAGAGGAATAATCAACTTGACCTTCGTCGTCTCAACATCGACCTAAATTAAAGAGGGTTTATGTGTTAAACAAATTAAAGATATTTCAGGAGGAGAATATTATGACTAAGTACTGATTGCATTTAAATTTGAATGAAATAATACCAGCAGGTTTAACAAACAAGAGACAGTGGTGAGGAAACTGGTGGAAGAGTCTTTTCTTTGAGTTCCATGTCAGCCTCACATTTCAACTTCATGGTGCACCCTTCAGGTGGGTTTTCTTTGAGCTCCATGGCACCCTCACATTTCGGCTTCATGGCGCCCTTTAGGTACTGCACTAGAATCTTTATATCTTTAAATGCTTAAGAGAGTTATCATCCCGGTACATCAAAGACATAACGCCAACGTATTTGTTAGGAACCCAAGTCAATCCTTCTCTTTACTTTGTTAATATATTGTTGTTGGATGCATATGCTTTGTAAGTCGTCCCGTAGTATTTGTTGATCCATAGTTTGTATTAGCCCATGGTATTGACCCATAGCATTGGATGCATATGCTTTGTAAGTCGTCTTGTAGTATTATATGTTCCATGGTATTGACCCATAGTATTGGGTATAGACTTAGTATATAAGTGTGTGTTGAGGCCAATGAAGGCACCGTGAATTTATTTGTATTGAGCTTGCTCAAGGAGGTTGCCCCCTCAAAGTGGCCTACGATTAATAAAAATATTTTGTGATCTCATATATTGTGCATTTTATCAATTAATTGTTGCAGGTTCCTCACATCCAGTATCAGAGCACTTTCTTGGGCTCGTTGGGTCGAATTTTTGCCAAAAAAAATTTCGCATCTGTTGCAAGTTCGGATCTGGGAATAATCCCTATCCGCTTAACTATGGGAAGTACTTGGGCATAATCCCTAAAACTCATTGTGAGGAGTGCCACAGGAACCCCGAAGCAGCTGGCCCATTGAGAGGACCTGCTAGTGAAAAGGGAAACGACCCCTACCTGATTAACTAGTTCCCACCCGTGAGGTAAACCAAAAGTTCTCGTTTGTGGCAAAGCGGTTATCAGTTTTACCTGAGCCGTGGAGTGAGGGGTATTTCCCCAATACGCAAGCCGTCGGACAGCATTGGTGGCCGAGTGAAACCCCTCAACCATTAGGAAGCCGAGAATACCTGGGGTCCATATCTATTTTCAGCTGAACTGTTTTCGATCACTTTCACGTCGTTGCAGATCCATCTGTTGCCAATCACCTCCGCGTTGTTGCAGATCCATCTATTTTAGATCCATTCCGAGCTGTTTCATATCCATTCTGAAAGTCGTTTCAGATCCATCCATTTTCAATCCATTCGGAGCCGTTTCTGATCCCGTCGTTTCAGATTCATTCTGAAATATATATATATATATATATATATAATTCTGTTTTTTCACCATATCTCATTTGTTTTAAATATGTTTCCCTTGAAACTTCACTAACATCTCTGCAATCCCATTCTGCATATTTCATTCCTGAGGACCCTATCCCAAATTCCACTTCCCAAAGCCATATATCTCACATTTGTCTATTTTTAGGGTTTGCCATAACTTCCTCGATTTTCACCCAATCGCCTTCAAATTTTGTGACCATGTTCATTCCCTATTTCTGCTTCTTTGTCCCTCTTTGACAATTTTTCCCATTCTTTCACCCCGCTTCCGAAATCCTCATTTTTTGCTCCCCTGTCCATTCGAACATGTCCAAAACCTAGTCAAACCCCAATTGCCCATCAGAGTTTTTTCCAAATCCAAATTTCCCTTTACTAAATAAGCTTTTGTTTGTGTTTTTCTACCCATTCAAAAAAAAAAAAAATCTCCTAGTTATGGTTGTCACCTGCGCAGGAGCACAAATCATGGAGGAAGAACTTGCAGCTCTCAAAACCAAACTCCAAGATTTGGATGAAAAATTTCTTAGCCTCCATCTTCAACATTCCACCATGAACACTAGGTTCTCGTCTTCCAACAATTTTCGTGGGCTAAAGCTTGATTTTCCTCGCTTCAATGGTAATGATCCGACTGGATGGATATACCGAGCAGAACAATATTTCAGTCTACATAATACTTTTGATGTCCAAAAAGTTCCACTTGCATCCTTTCATTTGGAACAGGAAGCCCTTCAATGGTACCATTGGTACATCAAGGCTTATGGTGAGCCAAAATGGACAGATTTTTTCCAACTCCTTTTGCAATGATTTGGTCCTAGTGCTTTTGATGACTTCACAGGAGCACTCACTAAACTTTTCCAAATTCGCAATGTGAGAGTATCAGACAGAATTTGAGAAACTAGCCAATCACATGGAAGGCTTGTCTGATGAATTCTATAGGAGTTTTTTTATCAGTGGTCTTAAGGATGAAATCCGCTCAGAGGTTAAAATGTTATGTCCCAACACAATGATGGAAGTCCTCGGGTCGTCTAAGCTGGCAGAAGACAAGATAGCAGCCCAACAACACTCCAAATCCCCTTTTGTTCCATTCAGAAATATGGTTTCTCAACGACCTCCCATCATGCCAGCTCCTTGCACAACTCCTATCAAGCATTTGTCTGAAGCAGAGATGCAGGCACGTCGAGAAAAAGGGCTTTGTTATAATTGTGATGAGAAATTCACTCGGGGACATAGATGTGTTGAGTAACAGCTCTATCTCTTAGATGTGGATTCTATGGCTACCTTTGAACTTGGTGCTGAAGCTCCAGATACACTAGATGATCAGGTCAACATTCAACAGCCTCCTATTGACTCTGCGTCTCCGAACGACCACCCAAAGATATCTCTCCATGCTTTATCTGGAGTCACCACCCCACAAACAATGCAGATCAGGGGTTACTTCAAAAAGATCCCTCTTACAATACTCATTGATTCTAGTAGCACTCATAACTTCATTGACCCTCGGATCGCCAAATAGGCTGATTGTTTTATCCATCCTTGCTCCAACTTTGAAGTCATGATTACCAATGGGGGCACCTTACCTTGCAAGGGGAAGTGTCGCAATGTGCGTATCTATATGGACAATTATAACCTACACTCTTACATGTTTTCCTTATCCTTAGGCGGATGTGATGTGGTTTTGGGCGCTCAATGGTTATGCACACTTGGCCCCGTCTTATGGGATTTTGCAGAACTTTGGATGCAGTTTTCAGTCAATGGGAAACAACACACATTTAGGGGCTTACAACTAGGGTCTCTCCGCATCATCAGTTCCCATTGCTTGGAAAAGATCCTTAAGAATAATTCACATGGTGTCATCGCTCAACTCCATTCCATTCAGATGCACCCATCAATGGTCTCCACAACTCTCTTGGATAGATATGCAGGTTTCCTTGCTGAACCAGTGGACTTGTCACCTTCATGAGACCTTTCCGGTAAGAATTTATCCGCATCTACATCTGAGAAGGAAATGATGGCTATTTTGCATGCAGTACCGAAGTGGCAGCCATACCTATTAGGGAATTATATATGCATCAAGACTGATCACCAGAGTCTGAAGAATTTCCTGGAACAACGAGTCTCCTCCCCATCACACTTGAAATGGGTTATCCAACTCATGGATTATACCTATGCGATCACTTACAATATTGGTAAGGACAATTTGGTGGCGGATGCTCCTTCTTGCACATTTGATGCCCTAGTTTCTCTTTTAGATATTTCTCTGCTTGCTCCAAATTTGTTGCAATCTATTCAACAGGGCTATGTCTTCTATGAACTCCATGCTTCTCCATCGGCAGGGCACTCTGGGTTCCTCCAAATGTATGACTGGGAACAGTGTAACTTCTTTTGGCAAGGACTGAAAATGACAATTCAACAGATGTTGGTTGACTGTGATACTTGCCAGGTCAACAAGGGTGAAACGACACTCCTTCCAAGACTGCTCAAACCCTTTCCCATCCCTACACAGATTTGGACAGTTATTTCTATGGATTTCCTTGAAGTGCTCCGGTGGTACAATATCCCCTCTAACATGACACCATACGAAGCAATCTATGGACAAGAACCACTAGTTCTTCTTCCATACAGCCTCAGCAGTTCCCCGGTCCAGGCAATTGACTCGGTTCTTCGAAACCGCGATCAGATTCTTCTCATTTTGTAGGACACTCTTCACATGGCAAGAATTCGAATGAAACAACAAGCCGATCAGCACCATTCTGAGCACACTTTTCAAGCAAGTGATATGGTTCTTCTTCGTCTATAGCTTTCCAAGCAATCCTCCCTGCAACTCAAAAATTGTCAGCTTCTCTCTCAATCTATCACAGAGGTATTAATTCAATGGCACAGAATACAACCCGAGGATGCTACAGGGGAACCACTCCTTCAGATTCCACATCAATTTCCACATCTAAAGCTTTGAGGACAAAGCTTTTTCTAAGGGAGAGGGGATGTTAGGAACCCAAGTCAATCATTCTCTTTACTTTGTTAGTATATTGTTGTTGGACGCATATGCTTTGTAAGTCGTCCCGTAGTATTTGTTGATCCATAGTTTGTATTAGCCCATGGTATTGACCCATAGTATTGGACGCATATGCTTTGTAAGTCGTCCCGTAGTATTATATGTTCCATGGTATGGACCCATAGTATTGGGCATTGACTTAGTATATAATTGTGTGTTGAGGCCAATGAAGGCACCGTGAAGTTATTTGTATTGAACTTGCTCAAAGGAGGTTGCCCCCTCGAAGTGGCCTGCGATCAATAAAAATATTATGTGATCTCATATATTGTGCATTTTATCAATTAATTGTTGCAGGTTCCTCATAGTATTTAACAGACAAGATATGAAAAATGGAAGCGAGGGTAGATAAATGACAAGTGCCTTGGACGTAAATACAAGGGAGTGGCGTGGAAGAGCATGGTTAATTGGAGCTTACAATAAGCATAATTCTGTCAACAAGTAAGTCAGTATGAATCATTCAATCAAACCATTAACCAAGTACAAGCATGTATTTTAGAGCTCTCAATCACAGAACTTGAAATGAGAAACTTGCAGGAGAGAATTATACTTACATCCAAGAGACTATGAGGTAGAGGTGGAAGAATCTTCAATGTTGTTGGCCGAATATCTAACTTGAATCGATTTGGACTGAACTTTGTCCCTAAGGGTGAAACTAGAGATGGTTTCGAAATTTTTGGCATTGGGTGAGAGATTAGTACTGCAGGTGATAACGACCTTGAACCTTAAATTTGTTTTAAAACTCCTTCAGAGGTTTGTTTGCTAACTCCTTTATCATTTTTTATAATATTAATAGGTCCAAGTGCTAGCTCAAGATTCACCGAGTAAGGATTATTTGAGCTTGTAACAGTCTCTCTCTTTTTTTCTGATGCTTGGCAGGTGGATTTTTATCAGAATGTTCCACTCTGGTACCTATTCCCTGCAAGAATCTCCAAGCATTCTAGGCATTAGAAGTTAGAACAATAAAATTAAGGCAAACACATTGTGCATACTATCAATTGTTCAAAACGTATTAATGCATAGCAGCAAATATTTAGCAATATGCCTGTTTTGCTAATTTTTCCAGATGGTGATGAAAATATTCCTGTTTTTGGGCCAGCATTTCCTATTTTTTACGAAGCAGCTTTAGAGAGTCTAGAGTTTCTTGCTTATGCACAACAGTAGAAATGGTTTTTGCACATGTCTTGGCCTTGGCCTTGCTCCCTGCTTGCCACGCTCTCGCATCATGCAGCTTTCCACGCTCCTAGTCGTTGCCGCACATGCCTTGCCCTCCCTCCATGCTTGCCACGCTCCCTACAACTTGCCATCGACTGCCTTGGTCTCGATATGAGGCCAAATAAGGCTTCGAAACAGTTGATTGGTCCTAAGCGAAAAGCATGGCAAAAGCTTAGGTTAAAATGCCTAGAAAATCGTGCAAGATTAATACAATTTCGCCAAATCGATTTCTATAGTCCCTACTACTTGCGGGCAGGGACTAATAATGTAAATTCACTTGTAGATCTTATTGTTCTAATTATATATTTTATAATATTAAAAAAAAAATATCATTATATATTAAATTTACTCTAATTCCAATTCCAATTAGTACATTAAATATATTTTAATTCCAACTAGTTAAGAATTTAAAATAAATAACTAGTTTTCCTTCTTATAATAATTAATAATATTATTGAATCCAATAATTAATAATATTTTTGAATCTAGTATCATTATTATATTAAATTTGGATTTGATGATTCTTCGAGAACTCTGCATTCAGGCCTTGCATAACTATGTTTATTAGTATTAGCAATTGATAGGAGGGAAGAGCTTTGATGTTTTATTTTAAAATTAAATCATTTTTAATTAAAAAATTAATGGACTTGAAGAGTAATCCTTAAATTCATTAAATGATAAGTCATGATTTTTGAAGTATATGTTGTTGACATTGCATTATCCTCTTTCATTTTATGAACGATGGTCATGTTTTAATTTTTATGCTTTGAATTTTAGATAAAAGAGAATATAGCAGTAACATGAAATGCTTTATTGCTGAAACCCATATTTTAATATTTTCCATAATGGTAGTATTCTAAAATTGTATTTGTTTGAGCCTAATTTTACATATTTGGTGTGACTTCGAAGGCACTCGTTAAATAGGTAGAATAAAAACAAACATAAAACTTGTAATATATCTTTGTATGATAAGATATAGCACTATGTTTTATCCCCAACATGAGATGGTGTTTGGATAAGATTGTGTGTATGCATCATTTTATTTATTTTTTTACTGGAAGGATTGGCAACTGGTCAGTTTTGTACTCGCTTGATACGGGGTTGATTTTGACTGTTACCACTATAACTTCCAGGAAAATACACCTGTCTCATAATGCACCCTTAAAGTTTCAACGAGGTTTGAACCAACGACGTGCTTAGCATCCTATATGCCTTAACAAACACACGGTTGCCAACTGGTCTACACCCAGGGGCTGCATCATCTCATTACTATTGATCATTTCAATTTTTTGATTTACAAGATCCAACCTAATGATAATCAAACCAAAAATCCATGGACCTCTATTATGCATGGTTTAACACTTATCGATCTGCCTTTTCATATGGACCTCTATTATTGTGCCACATAAACATGCCAAAATACACCCTTTTAATTACTTTATTACTTGCCATAATTGGATCTAATTTCTTTGTACTATCATGCTAGCTTAGATATCTAAGTTTATACATACAGGTAAATCTATTATATTGTAAATGGATTAATTCGAGATTATGATTAATGGTTGTAAGTTGGCATGGTTTGTTAAAAGAAAACAGATTTCTTGGAGGCCTATTTTATAAATAATGCTAGCTTATATATAATCCTCTTGTGGGACACATGGATGAATACCAGTCACATAAGCGAGTGTGTAAGTATTTATCAGTTAAAAGCTCTTTGTTTTATCCATTGATGATTGTGTACAAAATATTATAATAATCATATCATTGCTATGAGTTTAACTCTTTGTTTTATCCATTGATAAGTGTGTACAAAATATTATAACAATCATATCATTGCGATGAGTTGAATTTTTTTTATGCATGGTATGTAAAGTACACTGAATTTCTTTGGATGCATAGTATGCAAAGGACGGTGTTAATTTTGTTTAGATTTAATAAATGAGATTGGTGTGTGAACGTATATTTTAGACTTATTTTCACATCAGATGCCATGCAACTAAATATGTTTGATTTTTTATTTTTCATAATTTAATGGTTATAAATTAATTAATTTAAATTAATATTAATAGAATATATTTATTTTTCAATGTTGGTTGAATACTTGTAACATGTTATAGAAAAGTTAGAACTTAATTAAGCCAACGTGTATATATATATATATATATAATCATTGATATCTTATTTAGTTGAGTGAGTGAATATATATTTATAAGTTTATATCATATATTGATAAAAATAATATATTTTTTTCAGCGGTATATATATATATATAATTGACATTTTAGTGAGTGTGTGAATGTATGTTTATAAGTTTATATTGGATATTGACAAAAATAATAATTATGATTCTCAAATTTGTACTTAAAAATATTTAATTTTATGTTATTTTGGTTAAATGAAAAAAATATGGTAAAAATCCCAAAACATGTAATAAGGATAACAAAAATAAAAAGTTAACAAGGATAAAAAAAAAGTTAGAATATATTTAATAGAGAAAAAAAATGTATATAAAATTGAAACTAATTTAAGATAAAAAATAATTTATTAGAACTTCATTAGAACTCTCGAAAAATTAGTTCAAACTTTTTTTATATAACGAATTTAATATGCATTTGTATAGGTTTACAAAGTTTTAAATTCAAAACCCTAGCTTATGTATACCACTAAAAATTAGAAACTAATATTATATGATAATGCAAATAACTTAAATGTATACCAAGTTTGTAAAAAATTAGCGCTTGCATATCTTAAATTTCAACAAGTATGCTAATAATTCGTAAGGTTTTATAGTTTAGACTCGTCAAGATTTTATAATCTTGTGAAAGATTTGGCAAGGTTTTATAATTCCGTCAAAAAATTGCTATGATTTTTCAAGATTTTTTTTATTCTGTGAAATATTCGCCCAATTTTTACAAGATTCTATAATTTGGTGAAAAATCGCCAAAATATTATATATACATGCTATATTATTGTTAAAATAGGCTTCACATTTTCCCATGTATCATGGAGAATAGTCCATTTATTATACATATAAATTTGGGGGAGGTTCTTAAAATTTTCCTTGGTTCTTTTTGGGATGGCTTTGGATGTTGTGGCTCTTTAAGTTGAGAATTTGTGTGCCTACTCGAAACCTTCCTAAATTCAAATTCCTTACTTAATAATTGCTTTGAGGGGAGGTTGCTTCTCTTGAATTTTTGGGCAAAATGCTCGTAAATTCCCATAAACATGGTATGTGTTGCACTTAAAAGGAATTTACTTGTAATCAAGTGTTTGTTGATGGCTCCACCCATCTATGTTAATTTGGAGAGCCTAAGGGCGACCCTTCTCTAGATCCACCTCCACACATATTCACATGTAAGAGAACAAATTTCTTTTTTGTTATGCTTAATTAATAAAACAATTGAGCTTGTTCCTAATGCCTTTAAGAGTTCTTTCTTTCTAGAAAATTAGAGCTAGATGAGGCAACCTAACTCACACATGGTTTTTTTCATTTCCTCTTCTTAATTGAAATTGAGAGACCAAGGAGGTAAATGCATTCCCATGGATCCCATGAAATAGGGTCCAAAGTAAAATATAAAATAGTGTTCTTCCTTATTGAAAAAGAGAAAAACAAAATACCCATGACTAGATGCATACGATAATACATGTTCTTATATCTTAGGTGTCCAAAGTAAAATATAAAATCATGTTCCTCCATATTGAGAAAGAGAAAAACAAAATACCCATGACTAGATGCATACAATAATGTGTGTTCTTGTGTCTTAGGTGCCCATTGCTCAACTACCCATGTTTCTACAACTCTTGGACTGGAGTAAAGGCTTGTAAACTTTCCTACCATAGCACATTGAGCCAAAATAAGGGCTGAAAAACAAAATACCCATGACTAGGTGCATATGATAATGTGTGTTCTTATATCTTACATGTCCATTGATTAACTACCCATGTTTCTGCAACTCTTGGACTAGGATAAAGGCTTGTAAGCTTTCCTACCATAGCACATTGATCCAAAATAAGGGCTTGTATTCTTAGTTCTGAGGATGGGAGATCCAATTGAGGGATAATTTCCAATCTTTTCACAAATCTCCTTTGCAATGGTTGGGTTCTTTCGCTCGCCTTTAGAGACCTGATCAAGGTACTAGTGCTTTAATCTTAGAATGGAGGTTGTCTTGCATTGTTTCTTTAGCACATCCATCCCCTCCATGCTAATCCAACTTGAAGTCTTTGATTGCGTATCTCAACAAAATCTTGCATATGACAACTAATGGTTGGAGTGATTCCATCTTGGGAACACACAATCCCCTTAACAACACTATGGACTCAACATCTACAAGGGTTTTTGCATAGAGGCTTGACGACAAACCTCGAGGACTACTAAAGTAACCCTAACTACAAGATAACCAAGCACTTTACCTTTTGATTTCCCTAAAATCATTTGCCTTCATTTCATTCTTAACCAAATCAAAATGAACCCTAAATTATATGAAACCACAAATGCATCTTGTCATGGTTCCTTCAATTTTGATCTTATATAGATATTACATAACTCCATTGAATTGGCATTAACTCATTTATAATTCTAACTTTTATGCCAAGATGGTTTAAAGCTAGAACCCATTTGTTTTAAGCCTATAACCATACTTGGGACAGTCCTATGACTTTGTCATGAGAGTTTAGTTTGGTTTCTTTTAATTTTGTTTTTTATTTCTTATATCATTGCATAACATAAAAACATTGGGAAAGTAAGATCTAGGACTCGCCAAGGCAATGACTTCCAAAAGATTACATATAAATAATTTTAAAATTAACTTATCAACCTTCTTGAATTTCCAAAAAGTGTTTCCATTATTAACTATGCTTTAATTTAAACAGGGTTGGCAGGTGCGAGGGGAGTCCTCTTGGACTCAGATGGAAACAAAGTGAAGGATTATGCATGGGGTATCGGAAGGAGGACCAATAACGAGGCAGAATGGCTCACACTAATCAAAGGTATGGATGTGGCAAGGAAGGAAAAGGTTGAGGACCTTGGAGCCCTTGGTGACTCTATGCTGGTAATCAAGGAAGCAAGGGCCTTAGCCAAAAATCGAAGGAAACCGGTCTCCAAGCTTCACCACCACTTCATCTATTTGCTCAATGAGTTTCACTCAGTCTCTTTCTTCCACACCCTAAGGCATAACAATAAGAGAGCAGATGTAATGACTAACAATGGTGCTGACCTTGATTGTGGCCTTAATATAAAAAATGAACAACATCTAGTTGAAGTTTTGGTCCCTTAACCTTCTACATCTCCTAGTTGAACTCCATGGTCTCGTCCTCATCTAACTATGGGCTAATCTTGTCTCTGATTTTGATTACATGTAAAATCTTTGTAGGATCCTCTCGAACAGCATCCTTGTCCTCTTGGCTCATTTGGCGGCCTCCCCTGACAAACACCATCTGTCTTGCATGCGGGAGTTCAATGCGGACAGTCCCCAAGGAAACCTCAATTTATATCCTGCTCGAAGGTGGCATTTTGAGTATGCAGCAAGCCTCACACTGCGACATTCCCTAGGTCGGTTATCTATGGTTTAGCATGGAGGATTGCAATGCCGGTCGGTGTCATCCTGCGCTTCAATGCCGAAGATGCAAAAAGCAAATTCATACTCACTTCGGGGGGGTTGGAATGAAACGCTATCTCTTTGATTTATTCCAGGGGCAGGGTACTGGTGGTTCTGAGCTTCAGATTTCTCCCGACGGCCTGATGAAGCGCACCTGCTGTGGACACTCCAAACTTGAAGAACATGGTAAGGGTAACTGGATTCCCCTTGAATTGGGGCAGGGTCAGAACAGAGGCTCTGCTCAGCTCTCCGTATGTGGACTTGATACACGCAATGGCAGGGGATGGTCGAATATTGATGTTGGTTTGGGCAAGGCTCAATGTGTTTCTCCTCAACGAGTTTGCGGCAGTCCCAGCGATATGGGAACCGGCAAGAATTGGCAACATAACAAGGGTGACAACTTGGGATCGTCAACTTGGACTCCCCTCACCATCAGGACAGTCCTTCTTCTGAAATTCTTACCCACGTCCAAGATTTGGAATCTCAGGTTCGCTGGCTTCGGGGGGAGAATTCAAACATGAAGAAAGCTATCTCACATCTCTCTACTTTCGTCCAAATTTCAACCACTAAAGTCAGGAGCAGCAGCTGCAAGGTGAAGGACTTCTATGACATGTTGGCTAGCAAGATTGACTCCCTCCACAACTGCCTTAGAATTATGGAAGCCAAGGTAGACTGCATCAGAACCAGCAGCAGGAATAGTCCCTATAGCAGAATAGGAGTTAAGTTTGAACTTAAAAGACTGAACTGTATAGAGCCTACTTCGACAACTCTGTTTTTTGGGGGGATCAGTCTTCCCTTCTCGTATGTAATCTCTCTCTTTTTTTAATATAAAAGTTCGTCACCCATTACTGTTAAAAAAAAAAACTCTGCTTTAATTTAAAGAGATTCACATAACAAAATTATTGTATGCATTTTAAAGATTAAAAAAAATAATAAATTTTAAACTAGCAAAAATAATAATAGTGAAACAAGTTATTTCTTCCAAAAAAAATTCTATGAAAAACGAATTTTTTTTTCAAAAAAAAAAAACATACGCCAAGTCAAAAAACCTAGACTCAGGAGTATCAGCTGATACCACAACATTACTAAAACTTTACAGGTATCAATATCCAAAACGAACAACAATTAGTAGACGTATGCAAGTCCTCATACATACAAAAAGTGCCTTACAGGCAATCTTCTCAAAACAGAACTAGTAAACTTCCGAAAGAAAAGAGTTTATAGAACCAGAATGAACTTTGTTATCCTCCACCCATTCTACCCAGTACAGCACCCCGGGAATACTGTCAAGTGCTTCTTTTGACAAAGAGTCGGCATTATCATTGTTTTCTCTGTAAGTGTGTTCAATAGAGAGATCAAGAAAACTATGCAGCAAAAATGAGGTTCTATGACATCAATGATGAAGTAAAGCATTTTCAAGATGAAACTGTTTGTTTGCCCATTTGATATTACCAAGGAATCCCAAAAAACCTTTAATGAATCCATACCACATATAGAAACCGCTTTTAATACATCCCATTATCATGACTATGTTTTCATTTAAAAAGATTCACATAACAAAAATAAATTATATACATATTAAGGATTAAAAAAATATAATAAATTTTAAATGATAAAAAATAATAATAAAACAAGCTATCTCTTCCCAATAAAACAATTGTATGAAAAAAATGAATTAGTATTAGCATGTGATGTAATCCACAAAACTATCAATGAAAGCACTAATATTATAGCATTAGCATATGATGTGATGTAATCCACAAAACTATTAATAAAAGCACTTGTTCATCCAGGTTAAAGATCATATGAAAAAACAATTCAAAATCGTTTCATTCTTTTAGAAAACTATTACTGTAAATCACTTATTAGTGCGCCACTATCTCAGTATTAAAACTTCCGGTTACTCCGCAATGCCTGTCATGACGTTGTCTCCGTTACCCCACGCCCCTTTCATGTGACCCTGCCGCTTTGGTCAACGACGGGTTCGATTCTGTAATTTTCCAACTTAGTCGGTATGGGAATACAATGTGACCAGAGGGTTAATGGATGGATATTTTTTTAAAATTTTTATATATATGTAGGGATAGTTATACAAATATCTTGTCAGTTAGCTTCTGGGATAATTTATTCACTGAAGGGACTATGGAGAAATTGGGGGCGCTCATCATCAAGTTGAATATGAGAACGTTGAAATACTGAAATCAGTGTGTGAGGTGGTCTGTCCCATAGGCTATTTTTAGCCTCGCAAACGTTAAAATAATTTCTTCTTCTTCTATATCGAATCATATGTTGATTTTCACATGGTTGCCCTTCTAAGATTAGTTCATTTTTCTGTGGTTTATAAATATAGGTTGCTTAAGTATTCTCTATGGTACGAAGCAAAACGCACTTGGGGATACAGTCTGTCAAATGAAATAACGAATATGGTTGGATGTTGATTGTTTCACACAACTGATCTCAAATCAGCCTTGTAGAATCTTTCGATATCGTCCTTGTAGAATCTTCAAATCGGTCTCATAGAAGCTAAATGTTAAATGTCCTAGGATATGTACTTTTTCAGTAATTTTTGTGGGGAATGTGGTTGATGATTGTTGAAATCGTTATTTCATTGTTTAACTTGCAAATTTTATTGTAAAAATGGATTCAGCTTCCGCAATGAGTCCTCAGCTTTCGATTACACAATTCTAACAACCTAAAACTGCAATTTCAACCAAATTTTCGCTAGAAAAATTGTGGTAAAATAGGTGCAAATCGTAAAGCTTATTTCTAGAAATCATAAACCTCCATCGAGTTTGAATGTATGTTGAGCACGGAGAATCCAATCGAGTGAATGGTACAACGACATTTGTCACTGGATATAGGCCTGAAATATTTACCTGGCATATGGTTACACCAATCCCGAAAAAACCGATCGCTCTGAGCATGTCCGGGCCTTGACTTTGGAGATTTTGTGATGACAATATGAGTCTTTTTTAAAAAGCATTGTTTTTATGGCTTGTTTTCTGATTTTGAAAAAATCAATGTAATTTTTCAAATTGCGGATATAAAGTGCAAAGATTTTATTATCTAGGTGTTACAGGAAGTTTTTAGAGTGTTGAATTCATTTTTTTTTAAATGATTTTTGATGGAATTGATGAAAAATGACCCAATCATAAACTTTTTATTAGTCATAATCCATTTTTATAGCAAAAATGAATTTAGTTTATAAAAAGGGCAACATCTTCTAATCTTTAAATTAAGGCAATAAAAATGGAGCAATGAAATGGGCAAACAAAATCCAATTAATGATGCAGTAATAATATATAGACATTTTATATAATAAAAAAATGATTCATTATTAAGATTGGGTACCGCTAAATAGACAATTGGTTATTTATAAATATTTATGTTCTGACAATTACATCCAAGTGAAATTAACAACATAGTTGCTTAATATCTGTCTCTTAAAAGAATGTAACAAAACTACTTAATACTTGCTTTTTAGAAAAAATTGGCAACGCTGCTAAGTACTTGCTTCTTAAAAATAGTGACAAGAATAACTCATTGTTTATGAATACCTTGCACTGAATCATTGGTAAGAAGAATAAGCTAACATGTTTTGGATTATATAGTTGTTGAAGTAAACATAGTTATATTGTTTCGTATGATACACTCTTCCATGTTCGACTACAATCAATTATAGGACCATAGTCTTCCATATTTGACCACAATCAATTATAGTAGTTGGGGAGTTAATGTCCTAGTAGTTAAACCACATTAGTGTGTTGGTTGGTTGGGTTAGGGGGCTTGTGAGTTAGTGGATAATGGTAAGGGGGTGTGTAGGTTAATAGATGAATGGTGAGTGAATGGTTTAAGGGATAATGGGATAGGAATCTATTTTTGTAGTAGATTTGTAAAAATTAATAATAAACATTATGTTTAAGTGAACTTTGCTTTCAATTAGAAAATAGTATATGCATTGTTATGATTTTCTTTATCTTTATTATTGTTATTATTATTAAACTTTTCTTATTTACTTATATATTATTTTTTAAATTAAAAAATAAATAAATAAATAAATAATCAAAAATATGTTTAATATTTCCAAAACCTAAATTAATTCTATATGTTATTTTAGTTAAATAAAAAAAGTTAATGCTTAGTTTTAGAATAATATTGGCTCATAAAATAAAAAAAATTATCAAAAATAATTAAAAAAATTCATGTCCACAAAAATTAATGTTGACTTATAAAATAAAAAATTGAAACTTAACCTGGATCTATCAAACAAGAGAGGAACATGAGAGGGATCAAATTTTTTATTTTAAAATTTTAAAAAAAATACGTCTCCAAAAATTAGATCTCTTTATTGCTTAGTAAATACTAATTTAAGATGGATAAATCCATCTTAATTTTATAATTAAAAAAAATCTTAATCTTTAATATTTTTGTTTTTATTAAAAAATTAACCAATATTAAAATACGATATTATAAAAAAATCATATTATAAAGAATTAACATTTTTAAAATATGATATTATAAAATTTTATACCATGGAATTTTACAATAATCTATTAAATATTTTAATTTTTGAAATTTCAAATATAAATATTTAATCACATTTTTATTTTATAAATAATTATTTAATTTTAAAAAATAAACATTTTTGTTATATAAAAATTGAATTAATTTTTTCAAAATATTAAAAATTACTCCCTAATTTTTATATATTATTTTTTAATCAAATTTTAATTATTCTATATTAAAACTCATCATCATAATATAACGTAATATTTTGTTTTAATATTAACATACACACTAAATACTTTAATCATAATATAATATAATATAATATTTTGTTATAATATTAAAATGCATACTAAATATTTTAGATCAATAAATATATATAATACATTTTCTTAATTTAAGAAAATTTTGTTAATTTAAGGAAAGTGTAGTTTAAATATTTTATGTTTTTAATTTTGAACATTTTTTCTCTTTTATTTTGTTCCAAATCAAATTGAAAATCTTTACAAAAATAGAATCACATATATATTAGAAAATGTTAAATCTATCTATAGCTTCAAAAAAGCAATTTAAATAATTCTAAATTTAAATTTTACAAAACAAATTCTCATTATATAATATGATTAAGGACAAGTACATCATTAACTCTCCGAGAAATGAAACCTTTAAATAATATATTGAAGCAAGTCCAGGTAATGTATTCAATTATAAATATATTGAAGCACAGAGTCGTGCCATAAAAAAAAATTAAAAATTAAACATACGGCCGAACCTGATTTTATTTTTTTGCATTCATCCGAATATGACATCCGCATACCTGTCTCCTCCACTTATAGTTATACTGTTGTATTGCAAATTTGCAATAAAAGCCCATGTTAGAGAAGGACGCCAGATAACATAAAATAGTTACTGTATTTTTAATAAATTAAGAGCATGTCAAATGATTTTTTTAATTTTATTTATTTATTAAAACTCTGACAAGAATAACATAAAATAGTTAAATAGATAATTGTTCAATAGGTTGAATTATACGCCGCTTCAAGAATTGCAGGAGTAAGTTTAGTTTTTCTTGGGGGGGGTGATTTGTTCGAGGTGAACGTCGGGGGCATTGAAGGCCTTGGAAGGAGAGTTATTGGGAATCGTAATGACCTCATCCTCCTCATCTAGTAATGATGGAGAAGAGCATTGTTTTGGTAGTCTTGAAGCGGAGGGTTTAGAGGCCTAGCTTATCGAGGAGCTCGGAACCTTTAGAGCGTCAGGATGTTAACCTTGTGAAGGATTCTTTATATCTCGGAAAGGAGGGCCGAAGAATAAGAAGATAATCAAGAAAATGGATTGGGAAAGGAGGGCTGAAGAATAAGAAGATAATCAAGAAAATGGATTCTTTGTCTGGGAAAGGAGGGCTGAAGAATAAGAAGATAATCAAGAAAAGGTAGGGGATAAAATTAACAGTCGGGGGAGGACATAAGGGTGGAGGGCATTCTGAACCTGGTAGGTAAAATGCTGGTTGGCAGGTTTTATGGTGTGCGTATAATGGAGGAACCCTTAAGGGCTTGGTTACTGTATCATTGGGGACTGTTGTTACATTATACCCTGGAGTTCTTTATCATGACCAAGGGTTGGCTGGGTTTTAAATTTAGGGATGACGCTGATGTAGCAAGGATTCTGAGAGGTAATTGGGTTTGGGGGAAGACTATTTTGAACTTGAAGTTATGGAACCCCTGTTTTAACCCACGCCGGGAACACAATAGCACTACACCGGTCTGGATTAAGGTTCCAGGGTTACCTTTAGAATTCTAGAATGGTGCTTTTCTTTCTGAACTGGGTAACAGTATAGGGAAAACGGTGCTGGTCGACCAGTCCTACAAGCTGCTAGTAAGGAGAACGGTGGCTAAGGTCTTGGTGACGGTGGATCTGTCGTTAGGGTTACCGGATGCAATTGATATTATTGCGGGAAACTTTAGTTACCATCAGACCCTGGATTATATCAATTTACCGTTTAGATGTGGGAGATGTCATGCTTATGGCCATGTGATTTTGGGATGCCCATTGCCCTTTTCCAAGATGGTGTGTGTTAAGAAAGAAGGCCAGGGGGAGGTGTTGGCGACTAGGGGTTTTGGTGTAAGGTCGCAAGCGATTGAACCAAGGCTTTCGGAGGACCTTGGGTTTTTACAGCATAATAGGCCATCACTGAGTTTGCATTCTGAGACGGCGATTGATGGGAATATTCAGAAGGATTCTGGACGAGTGGTTTGTGACGAGGAGGTGATGGTTTTGGTCATGAAGGAAAAAGACTTACCTAATGTTCCGGCGAAGGTCATCCAAGAGAATACAATGGCAGTGGATGATGAGGAACGGTTATGGGAAGTTGGCTCTCTGGAACAGGTGCTCCCTTCGGGTAAGTGCGATTTACTTAAGCCCTTGAGTTCTTTAATTAACTGTCCGTTGGTGAGGAAGTTACAATTTGATAGCCCTTTGACTAGCCTAGTTTTAGTAAGCCCTGGATTATCCTTACGGCGTTGTAAGTCCTTAATTCGTAATGGGGAGGTGTTGAGGGACTCTTTGGGTAGTAGGGAGGCACACAGGGTATCCGGGGAATCTACCCATTCATATGCCTTGAGATCTTTAGCTAAAACTGGGAAGAGTTCTGTCAGCCCGTGGTCAGGGACTAGTACTCTGAGTTTGGGTATTGGGGCTAGAAAGGACCTTAGGCTGGATTTCGGTGTGGATTTATCCTTGATTCCTGTTGACCGGGCACTTAGAGAACTGCCTTCTCCGAAGGTGTTCTTATGAGGATTCTCTCGTTTAATTTTCGAGGGTTAGCCAGCAACCCAAAAATGTTGGCTCTGGGTAGGGCAATCGAGTTGAATGGTCCTGATGTTATTGTGTTACATGAGACTATGTGTGGGGGGTTTGGGGTGGTGGATCGGTTGAAGCGAGTTCTAAGGGATTGGGACTTTGTTTGGCTGGATAGTGTGGGCCAATCTGGAGGATTGGTAATGGGGTGGAAGAGTCCAGTTACCCTTTTAAACAGTTTTGGTATTCGGTCGAGTCTGGGTACCACCTTTAGGTGCCGGGAAATCGGTTTGGATTTCAATTTACAGAATTTATATGGTCCTTATAGTCGGAAAATCCCTTTTTGGAATGATTTTTTTGGTAAATCTTTTCTGAAGGATTACCCGTTTATTATCACAAGTAACCTAAACTTCACATTACAAGGCCGGGAGGTTTGGGGCCCGGGTGCTAGGGTGGATCCAGCGCATAACTTTTTTAGGAAATATCTTGAAGAGAGGGATATTATGGATTTGGAACCATTGGTCTTGAAACCCACTTGGTATAATAGAAGATCAGGGGAAGCAGCTATTGCGAAGAGGTTGGATCGGTTCTTGTTCGCTGGGGAAATGATTCGTCGGGTGGACAGAGCTAAGTCATGGAGGGTGTGTGGAGGATGCTTTGACCATATGTCGATCTTGTGCAGTATGGAGAATGGGGGGGCTAAACCGGGGACTCCTCTTAAATTCAATCCTTCATGGATTCACAATGCAAAGTTTTAGCTTTCAGTTAGGTCGAATTGGCACCTTTTTTATAATACCTCTTTCTATATCTTGTGAGGAACAGTTTGTTAACAACCTAAAAATGCTGAAAGAAAAAACTGTTGTATGGGAGAAGGAGATGAGCAAGTCCTTGGATTCTAGACTTAATGGGGCTGAAAAACAGTTAAGGGACTTCTATGAGAGGCATGGAGGGCCTTTGGGGGAGGAGCTGGTTCTGGAGTAGTCTTGACTAGAGGCTGGCAGGAATGGACTTTTGATGGAAAGAGAAGGTGAGATCAGAATGAAAAGTAGGGCTGTGTGGTTGACACTGGGGGATGAGAATTTGGGATTTTTCCATAAGATGATTAATCATAGGAAAATAATAAATTCTATATGGGAGCTATTGGATGGTAGGAATGAAAAGCTTGAGGGTTTTGATCAGCTGGCAAGAGGTGGAGTGGAGTTCTTTAATGATTTTTATAAAGAGCCTATGGATATTCACCTTCCTGAAATGATAACCACGGTAACCAAATTTGATAGATGGGTAACGACTGATGATATGGAGGCTCTAGATGCTCCGATTTCTATGGAAGAATTACTAAATTTGCTATCCAAGCTCAAGAAAGATCGCAGTCCGGGACCAAACGGATGGACATCAGAGTTTTACTTGGCTTTTTTTGAAATTCTGAAAGAAGACCTTATGCGGGTGGTCAAGAAGAATCAGGTGACAGGCAAGCTGCTACCTTGTATTAATGCAACTTTTATAGCCCTTATTCCCAAGGTGGATGAGCCGAAGAATTTTGGGGATTACCATCCAATCTCATTATGCAATGCTTTATATAAGTAATTTCTAAACTCATTGCAAAAAGAATTAAACCAATATTGGCTAGGCATATAACAACGGAACAGTTTGGATTCCTTCCTGGGCGTAGCATCCATGAGGTGATTGGGAGTGTACACGAATGTATACATACGATCAAAACTCAGAATTTGCTGGCTAAGGTGATGAAGGTCGATCTTTCTAAGGCATATGATCGGACAAGTTGGCTCTATATCAGATTGGTACTTATTCAAACAGGATTTGGCTTAAATTTGGTTAACTGGATTTGGTCATGCATGACCTCGATCAGATTTGCAGTATTAATTAATGGGGCCGCATCTGATTTTTTTACACCTGCCCGAGGGCTACGGCAGGGATGCCCGCTGTCTCCATACCTTTTCTTGTTGGTAATGGATGGATTGAGCTGCCTAATCATTGAGGCAGCGGATGGTGGACTGGTATCGGGTATAAGGTTTGGTGACATTCTTTTTACTCACATTTTCTTTGTAGATGATGCTTTGATGTTCCTCGGGAATACAATAGCAAAGGTTCGAGTTTTTAAAGATATATTCTGGTTGTTTAGTGCGGCTACGGGTATGCAAGTGAACCTGAAAAAATCTACATGCTATTATCTTCATTTAGAAGATGCGGATCTGCATAATTTTATGGAGACAATGCCTATGGAGACTTACCCTTTAACTGAGGGATTCAAATATTTGGGTTTCTATCTGAAACTGAATTGCTATGGCATTAAGGATTGGAAGTGGCTTATTGATAAGGTGGAGCAGCGCATTCTCTTCTGGTGCAACAGATTCCTATCTAAAGGAGGTAAAGCTGTTTTAATTTCTAGCATCTTGAGTGCTATACCTGTCTATTGGATGGTTAATGCAAAGATACCTCAGGGGGTGCTGCATTCCCTTAGGAAATTATTTTTCAAGTTCCTTTGGATGGGGAAAAATGATAGGGGACTTTATTAGACTTCTTGGGTTTCTATATCTAAGCCGAAGGAGTTGGGTGGCTGGGGATTCAAGGACTTATTTTCGTTTGTAAAAGCTCTGGCGGCTAAGTCGGTGTGGCAGTTCATCTCTAAACAGGGGAAATGGCAATCCTTACTTCACTATAAGTATTGCGGTGAATTATCTGTGCTTGAATGGATTCATGCTCCTGGTAAGAGTAGCCGGGGAGGATCCCTGTTCTGGAAGGCTATTGTGGCAGCCTTTCCCATCATTGGGGACCGCCTGGTGTGGGCTGTGGGCGATGGCCGTTTGGCTAGAATCGGCAAGGACAAATACTCTGGTGTATACGGCTTACATGCTCTTCCTACGAAGTTGATTGCATCCTTGGCAGAGGATGGATTTTCGGTGCTTGCCGATATTTCTACTGATGGAAACCACCATTGGATGACAGCAGGGGATTTGGAGTTGCCAGCGAGATGGAAGGAGATCGGGGATTCCTGGATGATGGAATTGAGAAGAAGCTTTATACGCTTGGGACATGAGCCGGATAAGCTACTATGGAGGGGGGCAGTGGCTGGTAGTTCATTTACGATCAAGGAGGCATACTGGACTATTTGGAAAAATCATAACCATGAAGCTCCATGGTGGGGAAACAAACTTTGGAAGACCCGGGCTCCATACAAAAGTAAAATTCTGATTTGGTTAATTCTGAAGGACAGGGTTTTAACCTGGGAGCTATTGAAAAGAAGGAACATGGCTGGTCTAGGCCGGTGCAGCTTATGCAGATTGGCAAATGAAGATGCGGAACACCTCTTCCTGCAATGCCCTTTTACACAACAGATCTGGAAAGACGTGGGAGTTAAGTTGGGTTTGACTTTTTTAGGGGAAGGAGGTTCATTTGAAGATTTCTTGAAGTCGTGGTATGATAAACCTGAGCTGAAAATGCTGTGGTGCTTACCTTTTCTGGTGGCATGGAATGTTTGGGGAGCCAGAAATTTGTCGATTTTCGAAGATCGCCATATTCCTAGTTTCCAGGTTATTACACAGGTTCTCTCGACTTACAAATATAAAGAAGATCAAAATTCCAAAAGAGATGACCCATGAGGAGGGTGACACTATTGGTTTTTTTTATGGCGCTTGTGCTGATAATATTTGTGGTATGGGAGGTTTGTTGAGGTATGAAGGGCTGGAGATTAGTTTTCATGCTAATGGTGGGGAAGGTACTAATAACTAGGCAAAGGGCGTAGCGTTAAGAATTCTACTGCAGCAGGCTAAAGATATATCGGTTAATACATTAATAGTATATGGTGATTCTGAACTGTGGATAAATAGAATGCAAAAGAAAATAAATTTTAACAATCACATACTGCAGAATTTGAGAAATAGTATGGATATTTTGGTGGCTCATTTCAGGTTGGTGGAGTTTGTCCATATTTATCGACAACAAAATGAGAAGGTTGATGGCCTTTCTAAAGAAGGCTTACAAGACGAAGGTAAATGTAAAATTGTCTCTCAGAGAGTAGATATACAAGAGATTAGCTAGGAAAATCTGGACAGTTATATTTAGTTTTTATTTATAATTTTTGAAGTTTTGATGGTATTTTTGAATTTTGAAAATATGTAATGACTTATTACAGTATTAAACCGTGCTATATGCACCTGTGGAATGTATTCGATGCTCTTTTTGATCAATGAATATACTTTTTTCTTTGGAAAAAAAAACATAAAATAGTTCTGTAATTCTGTTTAATAAAAACGGAAAAATAATTTTAACATATTTTTAAATTATCATTTTTAAATTTATAAAGTTAACATGAGAAATAAAATATTAATTGAAAAACTAATTAAAAATCAAAAACATTTTGATTGCCAAACCGATTACAATATATCCAACTTCAACGGGCATAATAAAACTATATTGGTTATTTAGAGATATTATATAAAACCATATGAATATAATGATATTTTAAATTTTTGGATTTATACTTTGTTAAAGAGTTTTTGAAATCAACACTCTATCTATTATTAAGGAAACCAAAAATATAATTATATTATATATAATCATTTCATATATATTAATCAAATATAATCATTTCATATATATTAATCAATTAAAAATCATTAATTATATATATATATATATATATCAATTAAAAAATTCTTTTTCATATATATTAATCAATTAAAAATAATTTTTTCATGTATATTATTTAATTAAAAATAATTTTATATTTAAAAAAAATAATTTTAGTTTTTACAAATTATAAAAACAAAAGTAAATTAACTATGTTGTTGCATTATTGTAATGAAGGAAATATTGCAATGAGGGAGGCACGCAATACTAAAAATAGTTCATGCATTCTTAAAACAAGAACCACACGGTGGCAATGTCCCTACCTCTTGTATGAGAGATTATTTTGATTATTTTATAAAATATATGCTATTGTTTTAAATGTGGTAGAAGTCATTCTCTAGCTAAGAAGTTACTCACCTATTCACCATTATGAGTGAACAACCACCTATTATATCTACTTATATTTAAATAGTTTATAAATGTCAAACTCCAAACATATTTCGAAATTGCAGATATCATCACTTTGAATGTGAAGGAACAATCAAGATACTTCACAAATTACATTTTATAACTAATTAGAACTATATGCACCATCTGCAATAAAAACCCATTATTTATTTCGTGAATAGCCTAAGAGAAATGAAAATACTTACAAAAAAATGTCTTAAATACAATTTTGTGAATCGGATTACAACTATGATGCTTGCAGACATGGTTCTTAATTATATCAAGCTTATTCAAAATAGAAGAAGATGTTGCATAGTGTTCTCAATGACATCAAGCTTATTCAACATAGAAGAAAATGTTTCATAGAAAACGATGATGGTAAGATCATTAATGTTGAACAATTCTAACATTGGAAAATTGTACTCTACTAGTCAAACATCTTGGTATCTTGGTTAAACATATCCCCCTTTTTAGAATATGTTCTCCATTTTTTTAAGGCAATGCATTTTCTCTTCTCTGAGGATATGATGTAGTAATAGAGAAGATTTCTCTTCTTTTGCTACATGGAGCTCAATTATGTTCAAGGAGAAATTCCACAATGGAAAACTTACTGAGCATACTTATTAGTGGATGTAAATCTCCCTAATTGGATGGTATTCATTTTTTGTGAGTTAAATAGGAATCAATTTAAGTTAAGACAAGCGTTTGTTGCTTCTAACCAAATGACCTTGCACCCAGGTAACCGAAACTTCACCAAAGGCCACCCATCCCAATATTCCTATGACTCAAACTCTCTTAACTATAAAGTTTTCCCACAATGAAGCCCATTTATCCTTCTCCCCAAATTACAATTTGGTAAAGATGAATCTATGCTAATTTGACATTGAGGCAAAACAAATGTGATGTGCTTGTCTGCACAAAAGCAAAGATGAAACTTGAAATTGCTAACTGATCAACTAGAGCCTAAACATATAAAACAAAGATGAAGCATGAACGTGAAATCGCTAATCAACTAAAGGTAAACGAATAAAATAGACATGGAGCCTCGAAGTGAAAGCAAGATAAAAGTTCGTAAAGATGATTGTATACTAGTTTCACATAAAGGCAAAAAAAATGTATATGAGCTTGTGTGTATAAGCTAAGAATTCCCTTGATCATCTATAAAGACTAATCAACCAAATCCTCAATTAAAAAACAAATATAAAGCTTGATGGGTTAATAAACTAAATCCCATTTAATGAAAAATATAGAGATGAATATTGGAAGTGAAAGCGAGCTACTGGAGAATTCCTCTAATGGTAACTACTCCAATAGTTGCTTTAGTAAAACACCTATTATTTAAAATAATTTTTTTGTTGCTAGGTTGTAATGCAATAAGGACCCAACAAAGCAAAGAGGCAAACTACAAAGACATCAAGAGAGAAGAAAATACGCTAGACACATAGCATATGACTACTAAATTCTCAACACTGCCTTCTCGTTGAAAGAACATATATACAATAGAATTGTCAATTGTGAATGCTTGTATCTACTTAGTTTAATGTAATCATTGACCACTAACAACCATTTACACTTGGAAAATTAGCTTTAATGAGATCAAGGCTAAAGGTCAATCTCAGGTGAGGCGAGGATATGAAGGGATGCAAATGGAGGATTTAAGTAAAGCAACTTGATAAAGTGTTGGACATTCACCAAATATTCACAACACAACAAAGGACAAGAGGGGTAATCATATAATAAAGAGGACAATGCGTGGATTGTTGGATAAGACCGCCCATTATGCTAAGTGATACAACATCAAATAAAAGCTACTAAGTCTAGAGTTATGAAATGTGAGTTGCCACTCAAATATTCATATACAATTTTAAAAATGGATATGCTACAGGGTATGCAATTTGGGCCCACTACATGGAATTCTATTGTTTGTAACTATCTCATGTACAAAATGCTAATGCTTAAACAACTCCATAAGCATGCACTTTCACATACATATTTTGAATTTTATTATTGCATGTCCAAGTTATGGCGTACTGACCATGAAGATGATCTTCCAAAGATCCCATAGGCATATACTCATATACAAAAAGTTGTTAGTCACCATTAGCACAATAACCAATCAAGTTTATTAAATTACGATGGTGTAGAAGGCCAAGCATGAGCACTTCCACAAGAAACCCCCTGTTTCCTTGGAGTCCATTTCTATCTAGTTGCTTAACTGCAACAACCTAACACCACAAAGCCCAACAAATAGTTAATGTTTCAAAGCATTGCCTTACGCTAAAACACTACAAGAAAACTAGAAGGTACATGTAGCCTATGCAAATATCATGAGGTGTAACTTGTCTAGCTTATACTCTCTAAACACCCCTTGTACATTAGTCCAACCCACCTTCACCTAAAAGGATTTAGGTATGAATTTATTCTATGGTCTAAAGCTATGTCAGTTATCTTTTCACCCTTACCTCATATCCCTTAGGGTCAACACTCATTATGTCATTCTCTCAGGAAGATTTTACACTACGTAGAGTTTTCCATTGATGTTCATGACCATTACCAAACTGTGTATAACCTAGAAATTTGAATTTAGAGATAGAGCTGCATTTTTGGAAAGAAAAATTAGATGGTTGTAGGTGAGCAAAGAGGTTGGGAAAGCTAGGAACCCTTACCCATCGAGTTATGCTGCTCGTAGGTGCTTGAGAAGCCACACATTGAAGCTACATGTGGTTCTATAGCATCACATATCATATTGGAATTATTCTATGCACACACTAGAAACACTTGGCAATATGGATTGCCCAAGAGAACCGTGGATCGGTGAAGGGGATGTCTGATCCTAGAAGGTTGTTGTGTGGGGCAGGTATTGTGGAAGCCAAGGATGTTGTGGTGAGTGTGATCCCCGTAGAGCTCTATTTGAGCATTTGGTTGAGCATAGAAAGTAGAATGGGTTGTGGGATGAGAGAGAGAATATTGTAGCTGTTTCCTTCGTCCTAGTGGCCTCATAGCCCAGCTTGGGGGTGGCCTCTCAGCAAAAAGAGTATATGCTAGACAGAGTGCCTATGGTTGGGTGGAAAATAGCTCTTACGCAGCCAGTTGCTTGGATCTTCTTGTTCAAAAGAGAAGTATCATTTTGTATTCGATGTGCAATGCTTTAGTTTATATGCCTGTGATAATTATTCTTCGAATTACATGCTACGTGTGTGTAGACCAAGTTCTTTTCCACTTTGTGTTTTTAATTATGCATTTTCACATGCATTTTAGCCGTTATAACTCGTAATTATGTTTATGGGCGAACTTAGAGGTCTCGAATTTAATTAATGTCCCCCTCTGCTGGCCAGAATGAGGGTCAGGGGAATTACAGAGTGGTATATTCGTTTTAAATGACATAATAAATTCGTATTCATAGCTAAAATTACATGTTCAATGAATAATTTATAATACATCAAATGATAGAAGAAAGGTTGTGAAAATTGTTCTCAAGCCTTAGCATATTTGAATATTTATGTAAGTAGTTGCAGCTAACCATTCTAATTCAATAACTTATATTTTTTGGTTCATTGCAACTAATTTTTACTATGCAAAACCATGCTTGCATCCCAGGTCCTCTGCATCCCAAGTCCTCTTTTTCGCAAGTCCTTTTGTCACATGTACTCTACGTCCCAGATCCTCTTTGTCACAGGCCCTTTTGTCGTAGGTCCTCCGCGTCCCAGGTCCTCTTTGTTGCAGGTCCTCTGTGTCACAAGTCTTGTGTCCCAGATCTTGTGTCACAGCTCTTGTGTCCCAGGTCTTGTGCCATAGCTCTTGTGTCCCAAGTCTTGTGCCACAGCTCTTGTGTCCTAGGTATTGTGTCACAACTCTTGTGTCCTAGCTCTTGTGTCTAAGGTCTTGTGTCATTGTTACCTTGTGTCACAGGTTCTATGTGTTGTGAAGTCTGGTTTGGTTTGGTGTAGTGTGTGTTGATATGTTGATTTACTATGCTTCAGCAACAATGTTTATTTTGAATAGGTACTCATATAACCCTTATGCATGTAACATTTAATAAAAGAAGAAAAAAAGTTGTTATTATTATTGTGTTGTAAGTGTAGAGTAATATTGGGTGCGTTACAGAGTGGTATCAGAGCTTTTGGTTGCAATACCAGAACTGTATGGGCCATAAATGTGAAGTTACAGGAAAAGTGCGGAATTTGGACATACTTATAGTCATTGGAAAGCTTGTTCAAAGAGGAACAATTTTGCAAAGATGAATCCCAAATTGGTGATTCAGATGTTTCCATAATTTGATCAGAAAAGTGCCTACTTCCATAATTTGACAAAAATTGTCAATATGGATACTTTCCATAATACATAGAAATTGATTTTGATTTTTATGAGGATGTAATAAAAACTAACAATTGTAATTACATGAACACTTTTATAGATTATGAATCCTATTAGTGACTATTAAGGGTCAAGAGTGAGTATAGTGCAGTTGGGAAATCACTGGTCTCGGTTGGGCCAAGTGGGTCATCATCATGGATGATGCACATGATCCTTATGAAGTTGAGGAAGATGCATTGGGAGAGAATATACAGATTGAGAATGTAGCGAAAAAATCCAATTGTAGGAGAAACCAAGTGACTCCCCCAAAATTGCAAAAATAAATGAGGAGTCTAAGGGAGGAATTGCAAAGTTATAGAGCATACAATGAAAGGCTTATTAGAACTCAAGAAGAGAAGAATAAGTTGAATGCAGATATGCTTCAAAGTCTGGCAAACATCCAAAGGAATATTAACTCTGGACATCACTGAGAAAATCAAGAAAAGAGTGGGAGTAGCTCAAGGAGGCATTCTCACGAAAGGTCCCATAGTTCAAGAAGGATTTCTAGAGGCAGGTCCTATACTCCAAAAATCTCTTCTAGTGATTCATTTGAATATAAGGATCCCACTAAAGGATCAAGTTCTTCATCTCATAGGAAGAAGAGGAAGGGGTCTTCAAAGAATAACTCACACGAAGAATTTAGGAAGGCCAAACCTCCTACATTTGATGGTGAGATAAAATCTGGTCAAGAAGCTGAGGCTTGGCTTCTTGGGATGAGGAAGTATTTCCAAGTCCAAGACTACTTAGGAAAAATGAAGGCAAGAGTCGTTGTATTCAATTTGAATGGAAGAGCATCTATATGGTGGGATCATCTTAGGCAAGTGAAGAAGATCAATGAAAGGAAGATTGTGTGGAAGGAATTCAAGAAATACTTCAAGCAAAAGTACCTCTCCGATAGGTACTATCATGGAAAAATTAAAGAATTCCATGAGCTTAAATTGGGACAAATGACCATGGAGGAATATGAAAATAAATTCTTGGATTTGCTAAGATATGTCAAATATATCAGGGATGATAAAGTGAAGATTCAACATTTCCTAAGTGGGTTTCCTCAGTCCTACAAAGATAGAATTGAGCTTGATGAACCTTGAACTCTAGATGAGACCATAAGAAAGACAAAGTATTGTTATGATCAAGCCAAAATCAAGCCATATTTCCATAAGGCATGGAAGGACAAGAATAATGAGAAGTTCGACCAAAGGAAGAAGGGGTTCAAGCCTCCTCATTTCATAAATTGTTGATGTATATGTAACTTCGGAATGTATTTCATATATGTATATTGTACTCCTATAGAGATGGTATTATTCCTCTATACGGAAGTGTTGTCATTTATATTGTAAGTGTCGTAACTTATACTTGATGGGTTATTAGACCACCTTGTTGGAGTCGGCCCTGTATAAGTCATGTGGGTCGAAGGGTTATTAGACCACCCTATTGGGGGTCGGCCATGTGGGTCAAAGGGTTATTAGACCACCCTATTGGGTGTCGGCCCAGTCAACATTATGTTATGTGGTTAAGTTGAGGCCGACCTAGTAAAGGTTATTAGGCAAGTCAAGTCAAGTATAAATAGAGTGTGGGAGGCACTCTATTTGATCATTCTATTCTCTCACACACTCTTTGGAGAGTGGCGCACTTGTGGAGGAGGAGAAGTTACTGCTAGGAGATGTCTATCTCTTATGCTTGGGTTGTATCATTGCTCTATCTATCTCTGAGGAAGTTATTGGGGTTTTTCACCTTTATGGTTTTCCCCAAGTAAACTCTGTGTCTCTTGTGTGCTTGCATTATTGTGTCCATGATTGATATGCTGTACATGTTGTTCTCTCAGTTAAGATCCTAGATCAGATTGAAATTCCTGAAAAACTAACATGGTATCAGAGCTAGCCTGAAAGAAGGCATGGTATGGCATGTATGACACTTGTTGCACTTACGATGCTAGGGCTTGATATAGAAAAAACCAGTCATCGTAGCACTTTCGCTATAAATCCATTTTGGAAAAGTTTTCGGATCTGAAACTTTTACAGGTCGAAGATCAAATCCCCATGTACCTTTTTTCCAAAGGAAAACTTCTAATTTGTTGTACTTTGTGTTTTATGATCGGAAAGTTCAGAGTTACACTAGAAACAATCAGGTGCATATTTCTGTCAAAACATAATTATTTTTGAGCACCTTCATTCATGGCTCCGGGAATTAGGGTTTTGGAGAAAGTTGGTATTTTTGTAATCAGAGACCATGGATGAATGATACTCATCAAAATAGAAATTTAGAGACCAAGATCAAAGTTTTTGGTTGGGTAGAAGGCCGGGCTTGATCAAACCCTAGTTCGAGACTTTGATCGAAAAAATGGAAAATTAGGGCTTCTGCAAAAGTTGGAATTTTTGAAGTCTATGACCACGGTTGGAAGCTCCTCAGAAAAAATCGAAGTTTAGAGCTTTGGATCGAACCTTTTAGTTGGGAAGAAGGGTGGGCTTTATCAAACCCTAGTTCGGGATCCTGTCCAGAAGATCCAGAAGTTTCAAAGGCAATTTTGAGGGGTGAAACTTTGCAGTTTTCAAATTATGAGTATACAGGCTTGATCAACTCATCAATGCGCATCTTTCTATCCTTTCAGAAGTTTGAAATTCAAAGTTTGAATTTTTAGGGTTTCTCTGACAAACCCTAATCCAGCTCCAGATCCAGTTCCTACAAATCAAGTGGATTGGGTTAATCCTAGAAGAGTATGGATTGGTCACCTGCATAAGTGAAGAAGTTCCTGTTTCAAAGGGAGATGAGGCTAAGGCCTTACATATGAAGATTACAAGCAATCTCGACAGGTATGACTTATCCAAGTATGTTTCGAGATTTGTTCATGATTAAGTTTATGGTATGTTTTTCTTCATATTATTACGTTTAGTACAATCTTGATTACATTTCGACTTGTCGTATCACCTTAATAAAATTATGAATGCATGATAGAAGATATTCATTGATTAGGGTGTTGACACTTATGATTGTACTAATGCATTATAGTGTTGTATGAGGTTTATGTTGTCCGCTAACATGAAAGGTACACCAAGAAAGACAAATCATGTTCTAGTTCAAGAACATATGATCATGGTGACATGAAGACAAAGATTCATCCATTGTCATGGATCACTTAGAAGATCTATTTACAAGGTATGTATAACTTGGTTCTATAATGGTTAACTTATGAGATATGCAGGTTACTAGCACAAGTCATTGAAGAGAACAAGAAGACATCATGTGGGTAGACATAACTAGCTAACATACTAATCCAAGTATGTTTTTCCTATATCAAGTTAGAATCCTACCTTGTGATAGGATCTCTTATATAAGTATACATGGCATGATTGATAATGGTTATCCATAGGTTTGAATAATCATGGGTGTATGCATATTATGTTTCTTACCTTAATTGATGATATGACTAACCAGAAGAGTCATTAAAGTATAGGTTTGAGTAATCACGGGTTTAGGCATATTATGTTTCTTAGTTTAATTTATGATATGACTAACCATAAGAGTCCTTGAGTACTGATGCTTATTATTTCTGTTTGAAATGATCATGACTATACATGCTTAAGATTATTGTGTTTTGATAGTATTGAGAATATACTAATAAATGTATGATAATGTATGAGATCTCGAGGATATCACAATAATGATACTTGTAAGCATGCATAGTGATCGAGGATGGATATAAGTTCAAAGACAGGTGATCCAGGAAGCAAAGATCAAGAGGAAGCACACTCCAGTAGTCTCTGCAAGGATGCAGATATTCAGAGGGAGTCGACCACTTCTCACAATCCACATCAGAATGGAGTTGAAGAAAGGAAGCAAAGACTGAGAGGGAGTCAACCCAACAAACAAACAAAGATAAGTATTTGAATTATCATTTCTTTCATATTTGATTGTTTAAATAATACTATTCAATGATGTATATACTAATGTTCCTAGAATTAGGCTGTGTATTTTGGCATATTAGAATAATTGCATTAATGAACAGCATACTACTAATGTACATGTAATGGGTAAGTGGCCTATGGCACTATACAACATTCCATTGCTACTTATCTAGAATGAAACCTCTTTGCTGACATGTTGGGAGTAGTGCAAACTCTTAACAATGTTCTGGTAGAGATTGGAAGGCATCTAGAAAGTTACAGGATATGGATGAATGTTGTATTGAAGCATTGGCTAAAATAATTGCATGATTGTATGACATATTTCTTTATGTGTAAGAATTTGTTCTGAAAACTATGAGATGTTTCTAATCATGCAATTTAACTTGTTTTGTAGGAAAGATCGTATACCATCACTTACAAAAGAAGGACTACAACATTTGTTCCAGCAACAAAGTTATCTACTGAAGATATTGAAGTTCCCAAGATTCGGGAAGTATGTGTTGATCGAGGAGTACCAGTCAATCATGAAGAATGATGTTTGGGATGTGGTCCCAAGACCTAAAGGGAAGTCTGTTGTGACTTCCAAATGGATCTACAAGATCAAGCATGCTGCAGATGGCAGCATAGAAAAATACAAAGTGAGATTTGTAGCTCGTAGCTTCTCACAGAAAGAAGGAATCGACTATGAAGAAACTTTTGCTCCTGTAGCTAGATACACTTCCATTAGATCAGTACTTGCTCTAGCTGCAGTGATTTAATGGAAGATACACCAGATGGATGTCAAGACTGCTTTCTTGAATGGTGTAGTCGAGGAGGAAGTGTATGTGGAGCAGCCACTTGGTTTTGAGACACATGACAGGAATTCATATGTGTGCAGGTTGAAGAAAGCCTTGTATGGCTTGAAGCAAGCTCCTAGGACTTGGTATGGTAGGATGGACAGATTTCTATCCAGTTTGGGCTTTACCAAGAGTAAAGCGGATTCCAACCTTTACTACAAGGTTGAGGAAGGCAATCCAGTGATACTACTTTTGTATGTGGATGACCTGTTTGTTACAGGTGAGGATAGATTGATTGCCGACACGAAGAGGAAGCTTGCTGCTGAGTTCGAGATGAAGGACTTGGGGATGATACACTATTTTCTAGGCATGGAGGTGTGGCAGAGTGCAGATGGAATCTTCCTTGGACAAGGGAAGTATGCAGTAGAGATCCTGAAGAGGTTCGGGATGATGGACTGCAAGGCCATGGCCACACCTATGGCATCGAACCTGAAGCTTCTGTGTGATGCTTCATCTGAGCCGGTTGATGTTACTGTGTATCGTCAGATGATTGGGTCCTTGATGTACCTGACGAACACAAGGCCAGATATTTGCTTTGCGGTGAACACATTGAGCCAGTTCCTGACGGATCTGAGAGGTGTTCACCTGGTTGTTGTAAAGCATATTCTGAGGTATCTGAAGGGTACAGTTGACTATGGGCTCAAGTATGATGCGAATCAAAAGTTTTACCTGCAGGGTTATGTTGATTCAGATTGGGCAGGCAGTGCTGCAGATAGGAAGAGCACATCTGGGTGTTGCTTCAGTATGGGATCAGGTGTGATCTCTTGGTTTAGCAGGAAGCAGTCCTGCGTAGCACTGAGTACAACCGAAGCAGAGTATGTTGCAGCTTGTTCGGCTAGTTGTGAGGCAGTATGGCTGAGGAAGCTACTGTCTGAGTTATTTAATCTCTCATTGGATGCTACTGGTATATATTGTAACAACCAGAGTTGTGTGAAGCTATCTGAGAATCCGGTGTTCCACGACAGGTCGAAGCACATTGAGATCAAAAATCACTATATCAGGGATATGGTGCAGAGAGGAGCAGTGAAGCTCCTGTATGTTGCGACAGATGAGCAGTTTGCAAATGTGTTGACGAAACCACTAGCCAGAGTGAAGTTCGAGTACTTCAGAGAGAGGCTTGGTGTTCTTCAAATTGACGACACTTTGAGGAAGAAGTGATGGACACATTTGCAGGATCCATTCTAAGCATGGTGAGAGGAGGATCCTTCACATGGTTGTGGATGTAAGCACTGGATGATGAGCATCAGGACGATGCTCCAGTTACTGCTCTGTATATGCATCATGTTAGATGCTGGATATGATCAGTTGGATCATGTATATGTATATGTATCATGTTGTATGATCAGTTGGATCATGTATCTGTATATGTATCAGGTGGATACATTGTATGATCAGGTAGATCATGTATGATGATATGTATCAGGTAGATACTTGATATGCATCAGGTGGATGCATTGTATGATCAGGATGATCACAGATGACGAGCTTCAGGATGTTGCTCCAGATGATATGCATCAGGTTGATGCTATGATGATGATCAGGATGATCATATGTGATGAGTATCAGGACGATGCTCTGGACGACATGCATCAGGATGATGCAGTGATGATGATCAGGATGATGTATGGTGAGTATCAGGATGATACTCTGTGGTCGTGGACAAGTTGTGCAGATGAGCATATAAGTAGACCTGGGATATTCGACAGGTAGAGCTGTGTGCTCGTAACATCCTGGGATGCTCTTTCGAGGCATTTCTCTGGGAGGACATATAATAGATCCCTGGGAGATCCGACAGGTAGAGCTGTGTGCTTGTAACAGCCTGGGATGCTCTTTCGAGTTTTTGTCCTATGGAATGTAATGTGCTCCTTCGAGATCCGACAGGTAGAGCTGAGTGCTCGTAACATCCTGGGATGCTACAGCCAGGTTTTTCCATGACCACATGTAATATGCTCCTGGGAGATCCGACAGGTAGAGCAGTGTGCTCGTAACAGCTAGGGATGCTATAGCCAGGTTTTGTGGTGAGATCACATGTAATGTGCTCCTGGGAGATTCGACAGGTAGAGCAGTGTGCTCGTAACAGCCTAGGATGCTACAGCCAGGTTTTGTGATGGGGTCACATGTAATGTGCTCCTAGGAGATCCGACGGGTAGAGCTATGTGCTCGTAACATCCTAGGATGCTACATCCAGGTTTTGTGACGCACGTAATAAGTCCTGAGTATTCCACAGTATGGCCAGTGATGATGAAGACCTGCAGTTGGTGGGCCTACATCCAGTATGAAAAAGGACTGGCTCTGTAGAACTTCCTATGACGAGTAGATTCAGATATTGATTGAGATAGCAACAGCAGTGATGATGACGATGACTCGATGACGATTATCCAGCGATGATGATCCAGAGAAGAAGACTTGTGCTAGAAGACCTATGTCGAGAAATACCTTCCTAGTTAAGAGGGAGTGTTGATGTATATGTAACTTCAGAATGTATTTCATATATGTATATTGTACTCCTATAGAGATGGTATTATTCCTCTATACGGAAGTGTCGTAACTTATACTTGATGGTTATTAGACCACCTTGTTGGGGTCGGCCCTGTATAAGTCATGTGGGTCGAAGGGTTATTAGACCACCCTATTGGGGTTCGACCATGTGGGTCAAAGGGATATTAGACCACCCTATTGGGTGTCGGCCCAGTCAGCATTGTGTTATGTGGTTAAGTTGAGGTCGACCTAGTAAAGGTTATTAGGCAAGTCAAGTCAAGTATAAATAGAGTGCGGGAGGCACTCTATTTGATCATTCTATTCTCTCACACACTCTTTGGAGAGTGGTGCACTTGTGGAGGAGGAGAAGTTGTTGCTAGGAGATGTCTATCTCTTATGCTTGGGTTGTATCATTGCTCTATCTATCTCTGAGGAAGTTATTGGGGTTTTTCACCTTTATGGTTTTCCCCAAGTAAACTCTGTGTCTCTTGTGTGCTTGCATTATTGTGCCCATGAATGATATGTTGTACATGTTGTTCTCTCAGTTAAGATCTTAGATCAGATTGAAATTTCTGAAAAACTAACATAAATTAGACAAGGAAACCACCACAAGTTGTGACAAAGCCAGCTAGGATGATGGGAGACAAGCCAAGAGAGTCGATTCAATGTCAGGGATGTGGAGAGGACCATTTTCTTAGAAATTGTCCACATCAGAATGGTAGTGCAAAGCAAGCTCACAACATTCAAGAAGCTGAAATTGCGGGTCAAGTGGCAACAAATGTCCCTAGGATTTATGTAGCATTAGAGGACTAACAAGCAGATCATCAATCAACTATGGTTGAGGTTGAAGGTAAGATTGCTAAGCAATCTATTTCTATTTTAATTGACCCTGGATCTACTCATAGTTATATCAGTCCTAAAATTGTTGAGATTTGTGCTTTTAAGAAAACCAAGCATAGTAAATCATGGTTGGTTCAACTAGCCATGGGAACTAAGAGAAAGGTTAGTGAAATGGTGGAGAAATGTCAATTAGAAATGGGTGGATTGTCCACTTGTGCAAAAATGAATATTTTACCACTTGGTTCATATGATATTCTCATTGGAATGGACTGGATGGAAGCACACAGAGTTAAACTTGATTGCTACAATACGAGTTTTGAGTGCATTGATGATGAAGGAAACCCAAGGGTTGTAAAAGGAATTCTAAAGGAAATTTGTGTTAGCCATTTTTCAGCTATGCAGCTGGAGAAGTTCTGTAGGAAAGGATGCCAATTATATGCAGCCCATGTTTTGGATAAAACGTAAAATGAAATTTCCAAATTGAAGGACTATCATGTGCTACAAGAATTCAGGGATGTGTTCCCCGATGAAGTGCTCGGACTTTCTCCCAAGAGGGACATTGATTTCACAATTGATCTTGTGCTAGGAGTTGCACCAGTGTCTAATACACCTTACAAAATGAGTACACCAGAATTATTGGAGCTGAAACTGCAATTGCAAGAATTGTTGGAAAAGAAATACATAAGGCCAAGTGTGTCTCCATGGGGAGCATCGGTACTATTCGTCAAAAATAAAGATGGAACGCTTAGGTTATGCATTGATTACAGGCAGCTGAATAAATTCATAGTGAAAAACAAGTACCCATTGCCTCGAATTGATGATCTTTTTTATCAAATGAGAGGGGCAAAAGTGCTTTCAAAGATTGATTTGAGGTCTAGTTATCATCGGGTAAGGACCGAGGAAGGAGATATTCACAAGACATCCTTTAGAACAAGGTATGGACACTATGAATTTGTAGTGGTGCCATTTGGTCTCACTAATGCACTAGCTACCTTCTTTTGTCTCGTGAATAGCATTTTCCACAAATATTTGGACAAGTTTGTTCTTGTTTTCCTAGATGACATTCTTATTTACTCTAAGAATGAAGAGGAGCATGAAGAACATTTGAAAATGGCTTTTCAATTACTAAGGGAGCATAAGTTGTATGCAAAGCTAAGCAAATGTGACTTTTATAAAAATACAATTCATTATTTGGGTCACATTATTTCAGAGGAAGGAATATCAGTGGATCCGGAAAAGATTGAAGCCATTATGAATTGGTCAACTCCAAAGAATTTGACAGATGTGAGATCTTTTATGGGTCTTGTTGGTTACTATAGAAGATTCATTGAGGGATTCTCCAAGGTTGCACACCCAATCACTTCTTTGCAAAAGAAGGGAATGAAGTTCAAATGAACAAAAAAATGTGAAGAAGGCTTCCAGCTGTTGAAGAAGCTCCTCACAAGTGCTCCAATTCTAAAAATTGCAGACCCATAAAAAGAATTTGTTGTGTGTACAGATGCATGTAAACATGGACTTGGAGGAGTTCTTATGCAAGAAAATCATGTGGTGTGTTATGAGTCTAAAAAGTTGAAGGAGCATGAAAATAATTATGCCACACATAATCTGGAACTTACAGCCATAGTGCATGCTTTAAAAATGTGGAAACAATATCTAATGGGCAGAAAATTTGAGTTGAAGACAAACCATTGTGGTCTGAAATATTTATTTGAGTAGTCAACATTAAATGCTAGGCAAGCTAGATGGCTGGAATTTTTATGTGAGTTTGATTTTGAGATTAAACACCTAAAAGGAGATTAAAATAAAGTGGTTGATGCATGGCTGATGCACGCAACATAAAGGTGCATGAAATGCATGTGGCGGCCATCACAACTTGCCAATCAAATTTAAGATAACAATTTGTTAATTCTCTTGTTGAAGATGAATTATATGTGCAAATAAAAGATAAATTACAACAGGAGAATTTCGAAAAGATGTATGAAGGGTATCATTTAGAAGAGGATGGAATTCTTGTTTATAAAAATAGAATTTATATTCCAAATGTGGCAGACTTGAGGATAATTGTTATGGATGAGATCCATAAAATTCCATATTTTGCTCACCTAGGATATCAGAAAACAATTGCTACGGCTAGGAAGCAATATTTTTGGTCGAGGATGAAGAAAGATATTGCGGATTATATTTCCAAATGTATGAAGTGTCAACAATTGAACGTGGAACAACAACACCCAGCAGGTTTGTTGCATCCTTTTCCAATTCCAGAATGGAAATGGGAAGAAATTTCCATGGATTTTATTACAGGGTTGCCAATGACTATTACATAACATGATTCCATCACAGTGGTGGTGGACAAGTTAACAAAGGAAACACATTTTATACCGGTTAAGTCCACATATAAGGAAGATGCCATTGCAAATATTTTTATGAAGGAATTTTTTAGATTGCATGGATTTCCTAAGGCAATAGTTTCAAACCGGGATACCAAATTTACTTCTCATTTCTGGAAAAGTCTTTTTGTAGATTTGGGTACACAGCTGAACTTTAGCACTTCCTACCATCCACAAATAGATGAGAAAACAGAAAGAGTAAATCAGGTTCTTGAGGACATGCTTTGGATGTATGTGATGGACAAACCATCCAAGTGGGAAAATTATCTACGCTTGGTAGAGTTTGCATATAACAATGGGAAGTAGGCTTCATTGGGCATGAGTCCATTTGAGGCTTTGTATGGCAAGAAGTGTAGGACACCAATGACATGGGATAATCCGATGAACATAATTATACTTGGGAAAGAATTGCTTAAAGATATGGAACATGAGGTTGCAAAAAATAGGCAGAATTTAAAGTCAACCTAAGATAGATAGAAAAGCTATGCAGATAAGAACCTAGTGCATAGAGAATTCAATATTGGGGATCATGTTTACCTTAAAGTGAGGCCAAGGAAGAGTTCCTTGAAGTTTGGAAGTTGTGCCAAGTTGTCACCAAGATATTGTGGTCCATTTGAAGTTCTTAAAAGGATAGGACCAATTGCATATAGAATTGCATTGCCTTCTAACACTATAGCTCATAATGTTTTTCATGTTTCTTTGCTTAAGAAATATGTACATGATCCTAACCGTGTGATTGATTGGGATGTGATTCATGTGGAACCCGATGGAGGGTTCCAAACTGATCCATTATGCATCCTAGACAGGAAGGTAACATTGCTCCATAACCGAACCATCGAACAGGTAAAGGTGCAAGGAAAGCACTTCGGTCCTGATGAGTCTACATGGGAGTTGGAGGATGCCATGAAAGAGACATATCCATTTTTGTTCTAATTTTGAGCAAACACTAAGGACGGTGTTATTCCAAGGGGGAGGGGACTACAATATCCACAATTTTGACTTGGAATGTATGTAACCAAAATTATGTAAATATGCTAGTATGGATTCCTAGTGCGGAGCTCAAGGCCAAGGCCCAACTAGTGAATGATTTCGCATGTATGATGTAAATATTGTTATTTGGACTGTATGGTTGACTTATCACGCTAACTCGAAATATATGTAAATATTATGTGCATAAATAATAAAATGGTCCAAGAATGGTTGTGTAAAGAGTACCAAAGGGGTTATGATTCCACCAGAGGGGAAGAGGAAAGGGGGGCACATGGGAGACTAATCCTATTTTTTCCATGTGAATCAAACAAGCCAATTATCTTCATTTGACTATTTACCAATAATTGAATGCATGTGTGAGGTTGGTGGGGAAAGTCACTTCTTGTAATTACTAAAGCATGGAGGTTGTGCCAGTTATGTCAACTGTCAGTCGTCTTATTTCTTCTATGGTCAGAAGTTATGTCAGTTGTATTTTCACCCTTACCTCATATCCCTTAGGGTCAACACTCATTCTATCATTCTCTCAGGAATATTTTACACTACGTAGAGTTTTCCATCGCTATTCATGACCATAACCAGACTGTGTATAACCCATAAATTCGAATTTAGAGACATAGCTGCATTTTTGGAAAGAAAAATTAGATGGTTGTAGGTGAGCAGAGAGGTTAGGCAAGCTAGGAAACCTTACCCATCGAGTCTTGTTACTTGTAGGTGCTTGAGAAGCCACTCATTGAAGATTCAGGTGGTTCTATAGCAACAAATATCAGATTGTACTTCTTCTATGCACACACTGGAAACATTTGGCAAGATGGATCGCCAAAGAAAAACGTGGATCAGTGAAGGGGATGCCTAAGCCTAGAAGGATGTTGTGTGGGGAAGGTATTATAAAAGCCAAGGATGTTGTGGCTGAGTGTGATCCATGTAGAGCTCTAATTGAGCATTTGGCTAAGCATAGAGACTAGAATGGGTTGTGGGATGAGAGAGAGAATCACGTAGGTGTTTCCTTCGCCCTAGTGGCCTCATATCCTAGCTTGGGGGTGGCCTCTTAGCAGAAAGAGTATATACTAGACAGAGTGCCTATGGTTGGGTGGAAAATCGCTCTTACACAGCCAATTGCTTGGATCTTCTTGTTCAAAAGATAAGTATTATACACACAATAATATTAATTTATCATAGTTAAAAGAATAATTATTATTATAATACAATTTTAATAAGACAATGGTCGATAAATACACTATTGTTGAAAGATGATTTAATATAAAACAATCTTATATGAAGAATTATGTGGTGAAACTTCCATACATATGATGATTATAGATAATAAATATATTTAAAAGAAATCTAAAAACTAACAACTGTTTAAAGAAGACGGTTAGAGTTTTCCCTTGAAAACAGAACTACAAAGATGGAGTAGGAGTTACAGAGAGTAAGAAGGGAGAGCACAGGTTCTTCTCGGTACACATATCTCTGGACGCTATTCATTTTGCGTCAAACCCTATTCTGGAAATGGTAGCATTTGGGAGAAAGGAATTTACTCTAGAGAATGGTCAAGAAAGTAGAGAAGAAGGCGACAACCTCTAACTTTATGGAGAATCATAAGGTGCGGCCTCCACTGATTTCGACTATACGCAATAAGGTCGAGGCTGAGATTAGAGGGAATCGGTCTCATTTACATATGAGATGTAGCTTCCAACTATATGGGATAGGATTCCATTGCATTCTACATTCAGTAATGACGTAACTTTGTAACCTTCTATTTCTCTTTAAACAAATGAAATGTTGAATGAGGAAGGACAGCGTCACACGGGTGAGATGCCTTCACTGTACTTTTTTAAAAGAATGTACAGTCCCTTTATTTACTGTCAGTTTCATATGTTATTTGGTATCTCTTGTAATGATTAGAGAAGAGATTGTTTTCTTTTGATTAAGTTTACTTGATAAAAGTGTGACAACAACTTGATAAGGATGGTTCCTTTTTGTTTTTTCATAATATTTTGTAATACGGGAAATTGAACGCCACCCCACCCCATACTTTCTGAATAGCCTGGGCCTCCTTCACTCACCAAGTGAGCTACAATATTTTTCCCTATGCAAAAAAGCTGTAAGTAACTGCTTTTTATTAAGTGAATGGAATTCCCTCTTTAGGACGATACACCAGTGTTTAAAAACTATAGGTTTCCTTTTCTTTATGCCCGAAAAACTTTTATTTTCTAAGGGCGTACTTATGCTTGGATAATAGTGGCTACAGTATGTCTATGCATGGAACAAGCAGTGTGTATCTCTCTCACGTATGCTCTTTTCCAAGGGCAGACTTAAGCTGGGAAAAATAGTTGAAAGAATTATATCTTTCTCATACTATGTTTATTGGCAAGGGGCAGTTCTAAATGAGCATCGTGCCATGTATATCTATTGTTAGAAAATTTGGGTGACTTGTTTTATGACACCCCTGTTCTTAATGGGTAGTAATATTTGTGTGGGTCAATAAGATTCTTTGCTTTTTTGTTTATACTTAGAAAGTTTCCTTCGTTATTTCTACCGACCTATATCTTAATATTTGGTCAACTGGTGTGACCTTTTTTTCATAATGAAAAAAACCAACTTTATTTTAAACACAAAGCTATATCGTAAATTACATGAACAGAGCGGAGCAACGAAATGCTAACTCATCGGTCATCACAAATCAACCGATGACTCGATTACTAATCAAAATACAAAGATACTCAAAAGTTTCTTAGAGATACTACTCATCGTCAACACATAACAAAATGTATCAAACATGATAGTCTTAGAAAACACGGAAGGTGTTGATCCCCTATGAGACATTCTCCAAGAATTCCTCAGTAACAATGTCTCCCTTAGGCTGAGCCAACGCTTTTTTTGAGAGGTGATCTGCTACCGTGTTAAATCTACGTGCAATGTGCCTGAAAGAAATCTTCCCAAAATAGTTGATCAACGACTGAGTATTGTTGGCCCAATGCTTAAGATGGAGAGTTTGCAGGACCACAAGCTCTTTTTCCCAATCCACAATACATGCAGAATCACCAAACACCTGCAGAACATGGATTTTAAAATGACGAGTGAACCATAAGCGCGTTCATAAGGCTAGTAACTCGGCCTAGGTGTTTGTCCCATCACTTATCTTGAAAGAGAGAAGGTAGAGGTGACTATGGCTCAGCTTGATCATTCCACCAACCCCACACACCCCACCCTGGGCCGCACCATCAAAGTAACCAAGAGGAAATGGGAAATCACCTTCCAGAAAACAATGATGCACCTTATCATTGATACTGTGTTGAACATAAAAAAGCCGAAAATAAGCCACAACTCTGGCACTGACCAATGAATTCGGGGGCTTCTTATCTTGAAAAATAGAGGCGTTTCGAGCCCGCCAAACCTCCCAAATCACAAAAAAGATAAGGGAAGGCCATTTTGATTGATGAGATATCCAGCATTGAAGGTTTTCCAAAAAGGAATGATGCTTCCAGGAAAACGAAACACCAAACTCGACCGAAATATCCCTCAAAATCAATTGGAATAACAAACAGTCACCAAATAGATGGTTAATCTCCTCCTATTCAGCATGACATAATGCACAGATTTGAGGACCACAGAAACCCCAGCGTTGCAAGTTTTTCCACGTAAGGACTTTGTTGTGTATGCATAACGAGCTAAAACAACTAATATTCACAGGGCAGTTGGGAGACCAGAGTTTATTATCCCACCAAGAGACCACAGTTGGGGCCTCCTCCTCAAGGATACAAGAATAATCCAGATGAGCGTTGACCACCCTGTTTGACATTTTATAAGCCCATACAAGTGAATACTCCTCCCCTATGATGGATATGTCGGCCTTACTAAGTTTAGCAGTAAATCCATTCCATTCCGACGCCATAATACCATCCAAATTGAGATCCTCCGTCGACTTCCAAATACCAACACCACCATCAAAGACAGACACAACCTGTTTTAACACATATACCCCCTCGGCATGAATAAGGGATATAAGATAACTTGAGAGAGTGTACTCATTTCCCAGACCAAGGATAGGATTTACACCAATGTAAACATGTGTACCCCGCCCAGAAGACCAGCACATCAAATGATTAATAATAGGCAGAGTTTTAACAAGGCTACGCCAAACAGGAGAGCATCCAGCTAAGCCTTTCCTCGAAGTTCTTAACCAATATACAAGAGGTAGACGCTTCAGATACTTAGCCTTTATAACCTTTCCCCGGAGGCCTTTATCAAAAAGGCAATGCCACAAACTTCTAGCGCATAAGGCGAGATTGAAACATTTAATATTTTTTATGCCCCACCCACTCAAAGACTTCGGTCTGAAGAGAGAATACCAGGAGGACAAATTCTATTTAGATAAGCCTATGATTCCATCCTAGAGGAATTGGAACATCATCCGCCTTAGAGTATCAATTACCATGCCAGGAACAAGGAACAGTGAGAACCAAAACACTGGGATGCACTAGAGAACGGATCGAACTAAAGTAAGTCGTCCCCGCAAAGACAACCAGAGAAATGTCCACAAACCAATCTTCCTCTGATATTTCTTAATGAGCCAATTCCAATCACTCTTATAGTAGTTACCCAGTTTCAGAAATGATCTGAGGTATTTGAACCCTTTATCCAACTTGACTAGATGAAAGGGGATACCTGTTCCAAATAGTTCCAACTCCGTCGGGTTAAAACCAAAATGCATAACGCAAGACTTAAGTAAACTTACCTTCAACCTAGTGGGCTTGCATAAGAGCTTGATGAAGTGGTGATAGTGATTCCATTCTGCCACTGTTCCCTCCCCAAAAATGAGGATCTCGTCTACGAACAGTAGATGAGAAATACGCAGAGAATTTGCCACTTTGATCCCAACAATGTTGCCACACTCAATCGCGTGATTGATCAATAAACTAAGGCCTTCAATGGCCAAAATGAATAAGTAGGAGGATAGGGGGCAGCCCTGCCTTAGTCCCTTATTTCCCTTGAAGTACGAAAATGGAGAACCGTTAAGAAGAACCGCATAGTTAGTCGAGCAAATACACACCATAGTCCATTTAACAACATCCGCCGAAAGACCAATTTGGATGAGAATGAACTGGATATAGGTCCAATCCACCCCATCGTAGGATTTTTCCTGATCCATCTTAAATATAAAGGAGTAGAGCTTCTTTTTTTTCACTGAATGAATTCCTTCTTGAGCCACCCCCACCACATCCAATATCTGACGATCCTTGAGAAAAGCAAATTGCTCATCCGAGATGAAACTAGCCAGACAGGGTTTAATCATCTCCACAATAATTTTGGCAACCAGTTTATAGAGTAAGTTGCATAATGAGAACGACCGAAAATCATTGAAACTCAAAGGTTTTTCCTTCTTAGGAATCAGTGCAAGATAGGTCGCGTTAAGATTGACAGGCACCAAACCCTTAATTCTAGTCTCATTGACATCATTTGTAGTCTCCTTTCCAAGTAGATCGAAAAAGAAGAGAAAAAAATCGAGGGTCCACCCATCCGGGCCTGGGCTCTTATCAGCCGAGAATAGCTTTAGGACCTTCATCACCTCATCGATAGTGACCTCACGACCAACTTCAAGGAAATATTCATTAGAAAAATACCTGGGAAAGTTTTTAATAGTTTCCAACTGACTCTCCAAACACGTAGTGAAATCGATGGTATAAACACTTTTAAAGTGTTTCACGACCGCATCACAGAGAGAGTGCTTGTCATAAATAATATGTTCTTGTTTATCACAGATATCCCAAATGGAATTCACTAAACACCTTTGATTAGCATACCAATGAAAAAAAAAGGTATTGTTATCCCCTGCCTTGAGCCATGTAGCCCGGCTCTTTTGACGCCAAGTTTCTTCCAGCTGAAGAAGGATCTTCTGTTTATCGATCTCCAGCATCCTTAAGTAGGATTTGCGCTCCTCCGAGAAGAGGTTCTCATCCAGGGAAGTAGAAAAGACTTGAATCTTTGATTCAAGCTCCTCTAATAATCTGTGGTTCTCCTTCTTCTTCTTTTTCTCCCATTTGATAACCTCCTCCCGCAATAACTTCAATTTCGACATCAGGCGCCCACAGGGAGAATGGGACGTAATGCTAGTGGCGAGCACCCACTGAGAACGAACCAACTCACAAAACTTCAGGTCCGCCAGCCAGACCGGGTTAAATTTAAATGGGTAGAATGAGAAACTTTTATCCAGATCCAACTCTAGTATGATGGCCTTATGGTGTGACCTCTTAAAGGAAGATGAACACCAGTGAAATTAATATGCTTCTCATATGTTGAACATTATCGATAAATTGTTGGGTGTTCTCTTTGTGAAAGATAATCATATTTCTTTTAATAAGTTATTGGTAAAAGGGGGAGATAGAGACCAAACCCTACTATTCCATAAATGGAAAATATTTCATTAGTTATGGGAAGAGGCAATTTGCTACAAGCTATAGGGGTTAAGCGAATAGTCGAGCTCTTTTATTGGAGCTCAAGATTAAAAAAAGAAGTGTGAATTAATATTTTGGAGCATTACATTTGTTAGTTGATACCGAACCTTACAAGTCAAAAGCCAAGAGCTTTAAATATTAATTTAATACTGAATTCAAGGTCATTTCATTATTAACATGTTATGAATCAACTATTTTTAATTAGCATTCAATCATGGAAGCTATGGGGTAGTCTTAATGTTCGAAGCATATTGAAGAACCTTTGGGATAAGATTTTTGTTGATTCTTCAATCTAGTAGATTCGTTACCCAGCTCGGGGGTGGCCTCTCGGTAAGAAAAATATATGCCGGACAGAGAGCCAAATGGTTGGGTGGAACGTTGCAATCAAGCCTTCAGTCACCTACATTTGTACAAATCTACTTGATTCAGATAGGTACTCCTAAACTATTGTACTATTATTTATTATGTTTTGTAAAAATTTAATTATGATGATTAAGATAAATGAAATACATGTAAATGTGTAAGAACTCTTCCTTGTGATTTAAGACTATAGGAAATGAAGTGTTGGTATAATAATGTTATTGAATGGTTATGGATTTCATATATAATCGTGACTTTCAAAAATACAATGAAATAATCTTACCTTCTTATAATTAAGACAAAGTATTATTTTAGAAATACTTTGGTACCTTTAGAAGAAGACTTTGAAAGGGAACTTGATACATTAGACTAGTATATTTAAGTTTGATCTATGAACTCATCTATATGATTTTACATTAGATGATTGATTTAGCCATATTATACATACATGAAGGAAACTAAAAGGATATATTGCTGATGTAATGTCAATACAATAGGTTTATGGTCCTCGCTATGACATTATAACTATGTTGTAATTACCATGATTTCATTATACTTGTGATCTCTAGTAAGCACATGAAATATCTTCTTATAAAAAGTATATTACTTCGTTATAATGTGTGGAGACCTTAGTAGGGAAGTTAAAGTAGTCTCACATTATGTTGAATAACAATTTGCTTTAAAGAAAAAGGATCAATACCTTGTATTAGAGTATTATCATTGAAAGCTACAATGCTTCCAATGTAGAGATGAGTAAGCATACATAATGGATTTAAGTTAATAATTAAAGATTGAAGTTATATTGTATGAATAGTCAAAATTGATTATGTTATTATTTAAGAGTATTTTAACTAAAAATAATGTTATTGTAATCTATGGTATTATTGATGAAAAGGACTATTGTAGTCATGGAGTAGCCCTACTCCTAACATTCTTAATGAATAAGTATACTTATTTGACAAGTATTATGTGGTGATTAAATTGAAAAGGAATGTGTTATGTTAACCAGTATTTGATAAGCATAAACCAAGAAAACTTTAAAAGTCATAACACGTCTTTATAAGGTTAGGAGTCTTAAGTTAATCCTTGATAGAGGTAAAAAGATTAATCAATATATGTCTTTATATGTGTAAGAACATGGAAGTGTACCTTACCAATAACCTATAAGGTCACATAATCCTTGACTCTAACATATTTGGTTTGTTTAAATGTAGTTTTTATAAATAAAAAATCACCCCGTTTCCCAAAAGGAGTAATGAGGAAATTGGGTACATGACAAGTGGTATCAGAGCAGAGTAACAACACTACGGCCTAATGGACTCGCCTACGTGCAGGTAAGTTGTGTACTCTGTGAATTATAGTTTATGTGAATACAAAGTTGTTTCTACAAATAAATTAATGATGACATATTAGAATAAATTAAATGATACGACTGATAGTCAAAACGTGCAAATTGTACTCCATAAACTAGATATGCTTAATTGAATGCATGATGGCTTGCTTGAAAATGTGAATGACCCATGAGACATGTTCATCATCATGCATAAATATATAAAGAAATAACGAAATTTCAAGTTTTGAAGCCTGTTCTAGTTATAAGTAAGTTTTATGGTAGTGAATATTTGAGTTAATTATTTTTCTTAAAAAATAAGAAGGATTGTAGTATGCTTAAGCACAGCTAATAAGGAAGACTAGATTTTATTATCTTGCCTACTTTTATGTTGCATAAAGATAAACATAAAAAATGAAAAAGTGATTAGAAATACGTGCCAAACATTAGTAAGATGTTGTTAATGATTGATTTGGTTGATGTATATAAAGCTTAAAATTCTAAGGACATTGTTGACATGTTTTCCTTCTTGTAAGCGTGGAAAGAAGAAGCTACGACCACAAGGAAGCAGATATGCATTGAAGTATGAATAATTTTAATTATGGTAGAGAAAGAGAATGACTTAAAGGAATATTTTAGTAATTAGAAATTAAAATTCAAGATTGATAGTGGTATGTTAAGGGTTTTCGAAAAAATTGACATGGGTTGCAAGCCATCATGGGTGTAGATGTTTAACCTAATCATAGGGATTTGAGGTAATGATTATTTTGTTTATCTCAGCATGAGTGTTAAAAGAATGATTACAATAGGTTATAGACACCATGATTGCATCTTAAGTTTGTAAGTACCAAGAAATAAACGTAAAAGAAACTGAATGCAGTACGTTGTTAATGGTAATATAAATTGGCATACCTATCCAAAGATATGGTCATGTTACTTTCACATGCATAATGTTGTGCAAAACGCAAGTCTATGTGTAACTTGTTGAGATTATGTTAGGTTAAGTGCATGATATTTGGTTATTAACACATTGAGTTAACAAAGTCATAGGAGAGGACATGATGTAGTAAGGTTAGCAGTAGCATTACAAGTATGAAAGCTTATAACAAAGTAAGGTATATATTATGCTTTAAGTGCAAGACAATGAAAGTACATGCAAGTATACTTACGACTAGGTTTGTCAAAAAGTAATACATTGAAATTAAGCATAAGAACATTGTTGGATCAAGAGTTTACGTGCACTCAAAATAAGAACCGATGTTATATTTTGCTTATGATAAATTGTGAGTGAAGCATGCAGATACACTCGGTAGAAAGGAGTTTCGCCAAACTGAAACTAAGGAAATGGACAGCAATGCATGAGGTAATTGTTGGTTAATCATAAAAGATAACAGGATGCTATTGAGAGTTTTCTAAATGATAATCAATTGCTTAAATGATTTGTACAAAGTATTTATGAAACAAATTGGTAATATGGTGTTTAGCATACTTGGTGCACATTTTTGTTAACCAAGTCTTGGAGGACTTAATACATTTGTTGATGTTGATCTAAAAGGCTCTAGAGCATCAAAATTATTTAGATTTATTATGTTGATTTGGTGTTGAGTCGCAGGAATATGGAGCATCAGTACTATTTATGATAACTTGATGTTGAGTTGGGGAAACTTTGGAGCATCAAGTATATTTTGATGTGATGATTATGACATTTCATGTTCCTTTTTGAAAAGTATCTATTATATTGTGACTGACAGCGTTTTGAGGTTATTGCAGGTAATGGGTTGTGGCATCCCTAGTAAGACCATAACTTAAGAATAGAATGTTAAATTACGAAACCTGCAATAAGAACCATAAGCCCAATACAAACAAAGACTAATCGAACAAAGAATTAAGAAACTTTTGAGCTAAACACAGGGGATGTTGTGGGTTATAAATCTCTTTGAACTTTTAAGAAATATTTTTTACAATAAAAAAAACTCTTTATATTGGAAATTGACCAATTAATAAGAAGGAAGAAGGAAATGAATAATAAAAACATGTGTCTAAGCAAGAGAACCTAAATTTGAATACAAGCCCTCTCCTAAAAAGAATTGCAGAGAAGGATAATTCAAGGGGTGATATTGGTCCATAATTCACTGGAAGGTTCAGTCGTAAAACCTGGAGCACTCCCTAACCATGGATATAAAGGAACATGGTAGTCCTGGATGGACTGTGAACAAAAGGATTTGAAGGGTTTTTTTTTTAAAGTGGCCTTACATAGGGCTGGTTAAATACCTTGTGAGTACTCTAGATTAGTAATAAAGATAGAAAACAACCTTAAAATTTGGACCAGGTCCACAGCAAAAGGTAAGACACTTAAAAGTACCATTCTTATATTGAATGATTTACTGAAGTACTTGGCATACTATGAGTACTTGATGTTGAGCTTATTGGATCCTGAGCACCTAAACTACTTAGACTCATCATGATATCTAGTGTTGTTATGGCATGCTCTGGAGCACCTAGATTGTTTAATACTTGTTTGGTGTTGAGCTGGTATGCTCTAGAGCACCTAGACTGATCATAATTATTTGGTGTTAAGCTGGTATGCTCTGGAGCACCTAGAGCTGGTTGGCCTAAATGATTTACTAAAGTACTTGATGTAGTGTGAGTACTTGATGTATGAATGATTTGAACACTATGTGACTTCATACTTTGATTATAAGCATGTTATGCTTATGTTATGCATATGTTATGCATATGTTATGCACAGAAACATCAGAAAGGACGAGACTCACCCCAGGCATGTCAGTTATGGAAGATCATGTAGATCAGAATCAACGGCTCACGGTGCTTTAGGCCCTTGACATGCACAAAGGATAACAGATCAGCACGACTCTGAAGCGATAAAATGCCCTATGACATGTCACTCTCTTGTGCATTCAGGCTCACAAAAGCGGGTCCAGGAAACCACTCTCCTCGGACCCTGAAACTACTTTCGACCTGACGGGAAGTGATGTGACGTGAGGCCCAGACATGATGTGCGGAGATGTTAGGGGTGATGGGACCCGCGGCGATCATGTTAGTCTGGGAGAATCATGCAGATTTGATCAACGGATGAGAGTGATTCAAGCACATGAGCGTGCAAAGGTTAATTAATTTTCACAACCCTGAAAGAAAACAACCCCATCTATGTGTCACCCTCTCATCATTCAGGCACGTAAAAATAGTTTCAGGAGACTGCTCTTCTTGAGCCTGAAACTGCTTATGAAGGACAAATGGTAAGTTGATGTAAGGGGCATCTGAAGGGTGCAGATCACAGAAAAGGCAGGGTTTTCACACTGATTTTTGGGTGCCCGAGATCTAAAAATGATAGCGATCTCATGTGCCAGATTGCGTGAAATCGAAGGAGAAATCCCCCTTGACCCCCACCGTCCCCCCTAAGATGTCCTTGATTGTGAGAAAATTCTGTGATTTGACAGAAATTGTCAATATGGATTGTTCCCATAATGCATGAAACAAATTTTATAATTTTCTGAGAATATAATGCAACTAAAAAATGTGTTTATAAACACTTTTGCAGATTCATAAACCTATCAGTGACTATTAAGGGCCAACATTCAGTATAGTGCCATAGGGGAATCTTTGGTCTTGGCTGGGAAAAGAAGATCATCATCATGGATGATGCACAAGATCCTTATGAAGTTGAGGAAGATGCAATGGGAGAGAATGTACATGTTGAGAATGCAGAGACAAAATCTAATGGTAGAATAAACTAAGCAACTCCCCCAAACATCACAGAAACCATGAGGAGCATAAGGATGGAATTGCAAAGTTGTAGAGCGGACAATGAAAGGATGATTAGAGCCCAAGAGGAACAAAATCAGTTGAACGCAACTATGCTTCAAAGTTTGACAGACAATCAAAGGAATATTAAACATGGGAATAATTCAGAAAATCAAGAAAAGAGTGGGAGTAGCTCAAGGAGGCATTCCCACAAGAGGTCCCATAGTTCAAGAAGGATTTCTAGAGATAGAACATATACTCCAGAAATCTCTTCTAGTGAGTCATTTGACTCTAAAGAATCCATTGAAAGTTCAAGCTCTTCATCTCCTAGAAACAAGAGAAAGAGGTCTTCCAAAAACAACTCAGATGGAGAATTTAAGAAGGCCAAACCTCCTACATTTGATGGTGAGGTAAAATCTAGTCAATAAGCCGAGGCTTGGCTTCTTGGGATGAGGAAGTATTTCCAAGTCCAAGACTATTTGGGAAATATGAAGGCAAGAGTGGCTATCTTCAATCTGAATGGAAGAGCATCTATATGGTGGGATCACCTTAGGAAAGTGAAGAGGATCAATGAAATGAAGATTGTGTGGAAGCAGTTCAAAAAGTACTTCAAGGAAAATTACATTTCTGATATGTACTATGATGGAAAAATCAAAGAGTTCTATGAGCTAGAATTGGGACAAATGACAATGGAAGAATATGCAAACAGATTCTTAGATCTACTAAGGTATGCCAAGCATATCAGAGAGCCCAGTGGGCTAGCTCAAGTGGTTGAGTGTTGTAAGTTGTGAGCAGAAGGTCTCAGGGTCAAATCCATGGGTGGCTATACATTGCTATATAAGGGCCTCACTTGATGTCCCCATCGGGTTAGGCCCCATAATCAAGGCCGATGGTTTACCTTGGGTACCATCCTCAAAATGAGGGGAAGTACCTGAGGGTTTCCCATGACATGTTCCATTGAAAAAAAAATGTCAAGCATATCAGAGATGATAAAGCGAAAATTCAGCGTTTTCTAAGTGGACTGCCCCAATCATATAAATATAGAATTGAGTTTGATGGACCTCGAACTCTAGATGAGGCCATAAGAAAGGCCAAATATTGTTATGATCAAAACAAAAGCAAAGCATAATTCCATAAGGCATGGAAAGACAAGAAAAATGAGAAGTTTGACCAAATGAAAAAGGGGTTCAAGCCTCCTCAATTCAGGAATCATCCAAGGAATCCACCACATGGTGTGACTAAATTAGCTAGGATGATGGGAGACAAGCCAAGAGAGCCACTTCAATGTTGGGGATGTGGAGGGGACCACATGCTTAGGAACTATCCACATTTGAATGAGAGTGCAAAGCAAGTTCCCAACATCCAAGGAGCTGAAACTATGAGTCAAGTGGCAAGGACAATCCCTAGGATTTATGTAGCACTAGAGGACCACCATGTAGACCATCAGTCAATGGTGGTTGAAGTTGAAGGTAAGATTTCTAAGCAATCTATTTCTATTTTGATTGACCTTGGATCTACTCAGTTATATTAGTCCTAAAATTGTTGAGATTTGTGATTTTAAGAAATCTAAGCATAGTAAATCATGGTTAGTCCAATTAGCCATTGAAACTAAGAGGAAGGTTAGTGAAATGATGGAGAAATGTCCATTGGAAATGGGTGGACTGTCCACTTTTGCAAATTTGAATATTCTCATTGGAATGGATTGGTTGCAAGGCCATAGAGTTAAACTTGATTTCTACAAGAAGAATTTTGAATGTATTGATGAAGAAGGAAACCCAAGGGTTGTAAAGGGAATTCCAAAGGTAGTTTTTGTTAGGCATATTTCAGCTATTCAATTGAAGAAATTATGTAGGAAAGGTCGCCAACTGTATGCAGCCCATGTTTTGGAGAAAACATAAAATGAAATTCCTAAGTTGGAAGATCATTATGTTTTGCAAGAATTCAAGGATGTGTTTCCCGATGAAGTTCCAGGACTTCCTCCAAAGAGGGACATTGATTTTACAATTGATCTTGTTCCGGGAGCTGTACCAGTTTCTAAGACTCCTTACAGGATGAGTACACCAGAATTATTAGAGCTTAAAATGCAATCACAAGAATGGTTAGAAAAGAAGTACATTCATCCAAGCGTGTCTCCATGGGGAGAACCCGTACTTGTTGTGAAAAAAGAAAGATGGAACGCTCAGGTTATGTATTGATTATAGGCAACTAAATAAAGTGACAGTGAAGAACAAGTACCCCTTGCCTCGAATTGATGAACTTTTTTATCAAATGAGAGGGGCAAAGGTATTCTCAAAGATTGACTTGAGGTCTGGTTACCATCAAGTGAGAATCAAGGAAGAGGACGTTCACAAGACAACCTTTAGAACAAGGTATGGGCACTGTGAGTTTGTGGTGGTGTTGTTTGGTCTCACCAATGCACCAACTACATTCATGTGTCTTGAGAATAGTGTTTTCAGGAAGTATTTGGACAAGTTTTTTCTTGTATTTCTAGATGACATTCTTATTTATTCCAAGAATGAAGAAGAGCATGAAGAGCATTTGAGAATGGATTTGCAATTGATAAGGGAGCATAAGTTGTATGCAAAGCTAAGCAAATGTGACTTTTATAAAAATAAGATTCATTATTTCAGTCACATTATTTCAGAGGAAGGAATATCAGTGGATCCCGAGAAGATTGAAGCCATCATGAACTGGCCAACTCCAAGAAACGTGACAGATGTGAGATATTTTATTGGTCGAGAAGAATTTGTGGGAGGAATTGGAGTCCTGCCAAGAAAAGGAAGAATTCCATGCCTTAGCCACCTGGATTCAAGACCCAGGAGACACATGCTCGCATTTGGTTTTGTATGATAGATCTATTGCCTCTTACTGGGTTGTCACATGCCTTCTAGTAAGAAATTTGATGGACATAAACAAAGTTATAGCGGAGTTAACAACTGAGATTAACGAGATGTAGGAGCAAAGGACAAACTTGCATCTCATGAACAAAAAGATGGAGGTAATTGCCAAGCTCCTGGGGGTCCAATTTGTTCCAAAGACATCGACGACAAGTAGTTCACCTAGCACTCCTTGGGAGGTTCAAGTAGAAGCCACCACAAATGGCCATCCAAATACTTGATCATGCTCATTGGAGGTCTCGTAGGTTCCTAGGTTTTGACATGTCTTTGTTGTTTATTTTGCTCAGTTGTGTTAGATACAATATTATTAGCTCTAAGTTTTGGTATGCAGTCATAGCTCAATTTAGTTTCTCAAGTCTCAAATTCATTATAGGTTTTAATCTTTGGAACTCAGACTTGAAACAAATCCTGTTACTTTGTTTTGTGAACTCCCAGTTGCCCCTCAGGACAGATATGATTACAATTGTTATAACTTTAGAATATTTTATGCGATGGGGGATTTACATAGTCTCCCCCAAGTTTGGCTTGTTCTATGCTATGTACATATTTCTAGCTTGTTATTAGTATAATGTTTAGTACTTACTAAAAAAACATTGTATTCATTTCATCTAGTGCACCCCTCAACAAAAGTGAATGTTTTTGCATATGACCTTAAATGAACCTTTGCAAGCCAAATCCAAACCATGTGATGAAATTAATGAATATTTCTCTCTTAACTAGGCCATGAAGATTTCTGCCTTAACTAGGTCGAGATGAATTTGTAGGGACATATAACCATCGTAAAAAGGCCAACTTACAAACCATAAATGGCCAATGTACATAAAGTTGACGACAACATGTTGCCTCGTCCTAGGCTACAAAATTAGAGGAAAACGTCATCATCAAACGACCAATTGTATTTCAATTAAATAGTTTTTCATAAAATTTACTTTAATAAAAAACATATATCAAACTTTATAAACTAACATACAAATGCATTAATAACCCAAACAATCATTATATGTCCCTACTATATAAAGACATAATAAAGATAATACACTAAAGATGATACATTCCATTTGTAATCTATCCTTACATAACTTAACCAAAACAATAATGCCATTACGAAAGATAATGATTCCTTTAGAATAATGGATATACAAATGTGTATACTCATTATTCTACATAAACGTAACACGTTGTCCAATTTTAGGAATAGAATAGTAACATTCCAACTTTTTTATCAAAATTAATTGTGTTAAAAAGAAGCATGAAATGTTAATAAAATTTGTAATTTACTTATTTTTAAGTTTTATATTTATATTAAAAATAATATTATATTTATTTTGACTCCACATTATAAAAAAACAAAAAAACAAATTTATCAATATTTAAAACATTTTCGTTAAAGTAAATTTGTGTTGATTTATTTTATTTTCCTTGTGAATTATTATTTTTAAATATCTTGTAATTTAAATTATCAATATTACATATATGTACATCTACCTAAATTGTATATATGTTTTCTTTTTTTAAGAAAAGAATCAATATAAAATTATTTTAATTTTAATATTTTTTTATTAAGAAAAGTTTTATTTATTTAAAAAGAAATATTTAATAAGCTCGCGGAGATAGAGCAATATGTATGAGTAATTGAGATGAGGAGTTGCAAATGGAAAGTCACAAATTCAAATCCCTGAAATATTTATTGTCACACTCAAAAGTTTAGAATCACATCTTCAAATTATTTTCATTTTTTAAAATGTTAAAATGAATTTTTTTAATTATTATTTTATTGTCGTTAATTCTCACTAGCTCACTTGGTTAAGGTGTGGGTCTCGTCAACAAGGCGACCTGAGTTCAATTCCCCTTAGGGGTGACTTAGTTGGGAGGTGACCCCCAAAAACCTAGTCAAGTTGAGGCTGGTGCGATCTAGGCCGGGTGCAATCCCTGGGTGATTTTGACAGCTTAGATGCCCCTGGGTAATGGTTTCTTAGGCCATAGGCTCCTGTAAGGGAGATTCGAGCAAACAGATATATATATATATTAGAATGATGATAATTGCATCAAAGGTGGTGAGGTGTTTTACATACTGAGATGTGCTTTACATTTCAGTATGGGGAGATGTTGTAAGGTTACATAAAGTTACAAGTAGTCTAAAGTTTAAATGGTTTCGTCCTCGTTTTTTACCATTTTTTCCTAAAATTCAGTCTAAATTTTTTGAATCCCAAATATAAATTGTTGAGACTTCAGAATTTGGTGCTACAAGTGTTTTTGAGAGCGATGAATCCGTTTATGTAATAAAAAATGGATTCTGAGAAATGAAAAACTACGATCTAGCCATTTTCTAAATGTCGGATTCCATCGAAAATCAATCGGAAAATCAAAATCATCTAATTGTTAGACAAATCCCCTAAAGTTATGTAACATAAAAAAAATTATAAAAATTAAAAATTAGATGTAACCTTTAAAAGAAATTAACATACTAGGTAAAGTTGATGTGGCAACTATAAACCCACATCACAAAAGAATAGTATGTTGATCCATACAAGATCTACCAAGTAAATAGAATGATCTATTCTCATGTAATTTTTTTTCTTAATGTAAAATTTAAAATAAAAAATTTATATCTCAAGAAATTTGATCCCTCTCAATACTTGGTAGATTCTAATTTAAGGTGGATCTATATTCTTGATATGTTGTAATGTTGTAATGTAAGATCTATCAAGTACATAGAGGGATCAGATTTCGTCAGATGTAATTTTTTCTTCTTCTTTATGTATAACAAAATTATTCAAATTTAAGATAAATCTATGATAATGTTGATTGCGGTAAATTGTAGACATGAAGCATAAATTAGCATCAAATCATGTCGCGCTCTGAGCTGCTCCCCTAGGGTTTTTGTGTATGCTCTCTTGCTTTCTATTTCCCATGGATGCTCCTCTGGACGTGGAGCCGGAGGAGGCTGCCTCCCTTGATGTGTGCTACAGAAGGGTTATTGATGCCGCAGTGGCCACTGGTGAAAAATTTGATCCATCTCTTGAAACTAGGTTTGTTAAGCTTGCGACGGATCCTGAAGTAAATCTCTCTCTACCTCAACTAAGAACAAAATTGTTGCCCTCTCAGAAAAAGGTTTAATAGGCCAATTTGCGGGGCTTTGGCCTTCCTCGAAAGAAATCGATGTTTGGCTCAACAAAAACTAGAGGCCTTTGATCAAAGTCAAAGTCATCCAAAATTTATGTGGCAAAGGTTTCTTCGTCTTTTTGTTTGAGTTCAAAGAGGACAAGGACCTGATTTTTCGAAATGGCCCATACTTCATGGGCCCAAGAGGTATGTACTTGAATCAATGGACTGCTTCCTTCGATCTTTAAAAATACATTCCATCGGAGGTCTTGGTTTGCGTGAAACTCCCCCATCTTCCGCTTCATTGATGGGGGGACGAGGACCTTAAAGCTATCAGGACTCCTTGGGCAAGTACATTGATAGAGTTGAACCTAAGCCCCCCTTTTTCTCTTGCGCTAGAATATGCGTGGAGGTATATTTGGAAAAGGGTCTTCCGGAAGAGATAAAACTCTCAATGGATGGCTGGAACCACCTTTAGAAAATCAACTACGAGAAAATCCATTTCAAATGTAAGTTCTTTCATGAATTTCGCCATTTCGCCAAAAAAGTGCAAAAATAGAGCTCAGGAAGAGGATCTCAACAAGGACGGTGACTCAAACATAGTCACAAAAAAGGGAAGAAATGTTGCAAAGCAGAACCAACCCCCCCCTGCTCAACCCAAAGAAGGACCATCTACTCAGCCTAAAGAAGGACCCTCTACGACCAAATTTCAAGCTCTATCCAACCAATTCCCAAAACCTAAGGAACAAGGGGAAATAAGGGAAGAAGCTCCAAAGGAGGCTACATAAGAGCAATCGGTGCTAATCAAAATTGGTCAAGAAGGTAACTCTACATCAATTCTAATAGAGAAACCGATCATGGGAGTTAGATCAAGAGCCTTAGGCTCGGTAACAAGGGCGAGAACCAAGTCTTCATAGGAAGAAATGACAAAATAGTAAGAGGATGTGAAAGAGCCCCCAAGAAAGAAAGGAAGAAAACCCACAAAATCCATAGAGAAGAGCAAGCAAATAAAGAAAAAGCGGAAGGAAAGCAATCTTGCCTCGATCAACATCTTAGAATTCCTTCAGGAAAGCAGGCCACTTGCGCCAATGAGAATCATAAGGAAAATAACACCCCTCTCATTCCTAGGAAATAATGAAAGTTGTCTCCCAGAACTGTAGAGCATTGGGAGGAAAATCAAAGATGGAATCCCAAAGAAATATACTAAGAAGTGAAAAAATATCAATCCTTTTATTTTAGGAGACAAAAATGAGTAAAGAAGACATCAGAGAGACAATGATGAAGTTATGGAAGAATGGAGAAGGACTCTCAGTTGGAGCAACAGGAATCCCAGGAGGCATTATGAGTTGGTTGAATAGGAGGAGGTTCTCCCTTTCTACAAAATGGAGAAACCCCAATTGGCTGATGGTAGAACTTGAGGACACTAAGGAAAATGAAAAAATTAAATTCTGTAATGTTTACGGGCTGTTTCTTCACCACAAGAAGCTAGATTTTTGGAGATCTTTGGATGACCTCAGAGAAAGTGGTTTGCACCGAAGATGCATTGTTGCGGGAGACTTCAATGCCACCATCTCCTCTTCAGAATAGAGGGGTGGATCGAAGGTAAGAGACCCTTTTGGAGAACAATTAGAAGAGTTTCAATCTTTGTGGAACCTCACTGACGTTAAACCAAGGAAAGGAGTTTACACCTGGAACAATAGAAGAATTGGCCCAAGACACATAGCAGCTAGGCTCGACCGGTTCCTGGTAAGTACCTATTTTTTGTTGAAAAAAAGCATTCCTTCTTCTAAGATTATGCCCTCTTCTGTCTTGGATCATAAGCCCATTCTTCTAGATTTCTTGCTTCCCATGAACTTGGGACCCAATCCTTTCAAATTTGTCTCTACTTGGACAAGAGGGGAAGCTATCTTAAATATCATCAAGCAAACTTGAAAATTTCACATGCAAGGAACCTCGAGTTTAATCTGGGAGTCCAAGCTAAAGCCCATTAAAGGTGCTCTCAAGCTCTGGGCCAAGAAGCTCTCAGTCCCAAGCGCTAAAAAAGTATTCTCAAAGAAGAATTGGGAAGACTGCAAGGAGACATGAGAAGTAGTGAGATAATGGAAGAGGTTTGAATATGATCTGGAAGAGAGAATTCAAAAGTTGGAAAGAAAAGAAGAAGAAGAATGGCTAATAAAGTCTCGAATCCTTTGGCTTAAGGATGGAGACAAAATTACAAAATATTTAAATAACCATTATAAAGAAAGGATGCAAAGAAACGCCATTTTTGAGCTAGACACCGAAAGAGGGGAGAGGATCTCAATGTCCCGTCAAATAAAATAATAGGCTTTCCACCACTTTCAATATTTGTTCCAAGAAGAAGGAGAAGAAAACCTTGCCTTTGCCCCTTTGCGTGATAATATCCCCAATGTTATGTCAAGTGAAGAAAATGATCTTCTTTTAAACTGGATCACAAAAGAATAGGTTAGGGCTGCGGTTTGGTCTCTTCAGTCGGATAAGTCTCCATGACTAGATGGGTTTCCTATTAGCTTTTACAGGAAGTATTGGAACATAATCAAAACATACTTGTGTAGAATGCTTAAATGCTCCATGGGAAGGGAGAGTATTGGGGGAGCTACTAACTCATCCTTCATCGCTCTTATTCCCAAAGAGAAAAATCCCACCTCCCTTAAGATATTCAGGCCCATCTCTCTATGCAACTCGTCCTATAATATTCTAGCAAAAATATTTGTTGGCCAGCTTAAAAAGCTCCTTCCAAATATTATTTCAGAAAACCAGGGTGGTTTTATTGCTAGCAGACATATCATTGACAACATAATCATTGTTCAATAGGCCATTGACTCCAACTTCGAAAGGACGGAAAAAAGGATGGTTGTCAAGTTAGACTTGGCAAATGCCTTTGGTAGAGTAAGTCGCAACTTCCTCTTCAATGTCATGGAAAGTTTTGGACTTTCAGACACTTTCATAAAATGGATAAGAGCTTGCATTGACAGCCCTTGGATCACTCCATTGAAAAAAGACCGTCCTACTTACTTCTTTAAAGGCTCTATAATCCTCCGTCAAGGTTGTCCTCTATCCCCTTTCCTATACATCATTGTTGTCAAGGCCTTGAGCAGGTTCCTTAACAAGAAAATTGAATACGGGAGAGACCTCGTGATTATAATGGTTAGAGGAACCAAGCCAACAAATCATGCTTGGTTCACAGATGACACCATCCTCTTGGGGAGTGCCTCGAAATCTATAGCCAGGAATTTCCATACCTCTTTGTCCACCTTTTTGCAAGCTTCGGGAGGGGAAACGAATTCTATGAAATGTTGTATCAGTTTGTGCCAGAAATTGTTTCCAGGCTATAAAGAAACAAGCCAACACAATCTCAAAAAACTCAATAAAATAAACTAGGTTTTAGGGTTTCTGAAATGTTTTCTTGGTTGTAAATTTGGTGACTGAAGGGAATACATTCATGAGCCAAACAGGAACTGAATCACAAGCAAAAGAGAACAGAGATGCATAATATAATTACCAGTATCCAACAAAATATGACATTGAAGTTCATTCATAAAAGACAAGCATTACCAGCATACAAACCATAAACCAGCAATGAATTTATCAGTTATGTAACTAAACAAGTTAAAAATGAAGCCAAAACACAGACTGAAGGGTGGAAAGGGTCATATATTTCATAATTCTATTCAGCAAATACACATGAGAGTTATAGTACTTAGCTCATAAACAAGTCACAGACCTCCTTAAGCCAGCCAAAAATCGAACCTCCTTTCTGTCTTTCTCATCTATCTAAATACTATTCCTCAATCAAAAATCAGTTAGGGTTTAAACCCTAACTGTCTTTAGCTAACTACTCGATGAAATAAAGTTAAATTACAATTTTACAAAATAAAGTGTTTCTTCAAAAACATAACTAATAACTAACTAACTAACGTATTTCTCAAAAGATCTAACAAGTAACTGACTAACAAACTTCAAAGGTCTTTTGCAGCTTCAGCTATCAAGTCTATTCCATCCAAAGCTCGGGCTTTCTTCCTGGTTCTCTTCTGCTCAACTTCCATATCAGCTACCCTTCTTGTGAGTTCTTCATTCTTCTGCTGCAAGTATCTGACAGTCTGCATATTGCACATCTGTGCTTCTCTTTCTCTTCAGGGCTTCCTTAGAAACTGTTATTAGCTCTTATAATTCTCATTTACTTCTTGTAAATATTCCCTGAGCCTTTTATTTGCTAGGATCAAAGCATCATTAGTCTCCTGCATGCAATCCATTTGATGCCTGTATTGTTTGATGGTTCTTTGCAGGTTCTCCATGTCTGAGTCAAAAGCCTTCCCTGTTGTGGTATCTTGCATCTCACTGGGCAACCATGGGATATTTAGTCTTCTAAAAATGTCTTCATCCTCCTCTAACAGTGTTGAAGACACACCATGAACAATAGGGTTTTCCTGACTTGCTCTGCAGAATTTTGAACAAGAAGAAAGGAAGGTTCATTTTGGATTCACCAACCAAGTGCTGTAAAAACCTAAAATGGTATTTGAAGACATAGGCATATCTGCCTTCACAGGTGATATAACTTTGTAAGATTCTAATGGGCTCCACCCACTCATCTCTGCAATTCTGGATTACTACTCCTTTGCGCCAGTCTGGAGTAATACCAGGTAAAAGGTACCTTTGGGCATTAAAGGTGAAAGGAAACTTCTTGAACCACATTTCACCTTCATTTCTGACTCCTGTAGCTTCAGCAACTAGCTCCACAGTCAACTTAAACTTTAGAGTATCAAATACTATCATATCCTGGTTATAGCTTTGGGCAAATTTATACGAGACCTCAGTGTTATAGCCATCGATCTTCTTGAAGAAATCCAACCAACCAGCATTCTGAAAAAGATCTGCACAACCTGGAAATTGATCAATCCAGCTTAATTCAGTGGGCTCATCCCTATTTGTTTTGCCACTTTTACCCATCTACTTTCAATAGCTGAATTCTGTGTACTTTTAGAGCTCTGTCAATGACCTAACAACTGCTTTCAAGCTTTGAAAAGGTAGTGGTTCAATGTACTGCTACCTTTCAACTTTCCACTTGCCACAACATCTCCAAACCTCTTAAATTGATATCTCTTCGACAGGAGTTTTGTTTAAAACCTACATTTATGTTTTCCTTAATGAATTTTAACAAAACAAGCTTTACTGGGAAAACCCCAATTTAGCAGCCACTATCAGTTTAACGCGGAATACCTTATTCCTGTCTTGCTGTAGACGTTTAAAATCAATCCTTGAGCTATCTGATTGTCAAATTTAACTGTACAAGTGTCTTCGGGTCTCCAATTTGCTTCCAGCTGGCAGGACGAGAAATCCCTAATTTCTCTGTAACTGTGAAAACCCAAAAATTCCTCTGTAACTGCAGCTTCTGGTTTTTAGGCAAATGTCCTCGCTCCACTTAGTCTCCTGTTTCATAATACATGTATGGAAAAACTTCCTTCACATCAAACTCGGTCTATGCCTCTATCTGTCATGATACGTTGTGTTCTAGCTGATGATTACCACGATCTCTTCCACGACACAATCACACCTGCTTTCATGATGATTACTGGAGCAACACATATCAACACCCTTTAAACATGCGATTAGTCACTTAGAAATCGAACTCATGCGAAAATTCAGCTTGAAAAAAGCTGATTTCAATGTGCACGATATTCTTGTAGTGCCTCTGTGTTAATTTTTTATCGTTGTGCTACAAGAATGATTTGAATTTGGTTTTGGCACCATTTTAACCATTTTTTCCATTTTGAGTGAGGTTTAAGTGAGAAACTATAATCATGATGTTATTTGTGAATCCATTATTCAACATAATGACCTTTAGAACCCTTCAAAAACCTAAAAGAACAAAAATAGATAAAAAAAACCTGAAGGCAAAACTTGAAAATTTCACAAAAATCTAAAATTTTCCATAGTAAGTAAAAGGACAAACTCAAGCAAACAAGCAAACTGGAATAAAAATGACAATCAAACATAAAATAGTAAGAAACAAGTTCCTAACTTAACAGTATCTACAGTTGGAACTGCCCTCAACTCCTCAACTCTAAAATTTTAAGGATTATGGGCTTTAGAGTGAACGAAAGATGGTCTTCCTTCAAATACCTGGGAATCCCTATCTCTCTCAAGCATAGCAAGGTGGAACATTAGGGTGAAGTCATCCAAAAAATTAAAATTTGGATCCATTCTTGGGGAATATAATGGATAAATCTCCTAGGGAAAATCACTCTAATCAAATCAGTCCTATCCTCCATGCATGTCTTCATCAGCTAAATGATTCTAGATTCAACAAGAGTTATGAACAACCTCAACAAGGAAATTAGAAATTTTCTCTAGTAAGGGGGGAAGGAAGGGAATACAAAATTCCACTTAGTCAAGTGGGAAACTGTTCGCAATGAAAAAGGGAGAGGAGGATTAGAAATCCTGAAAACAAGGTTGATGAACATAGCAATGGGAGCCAAGCTTTTGTGGAGGCTCACTTCAAGGTGGGAGGATTGGTGGAAATATGTAATTTGTAAAAAATACATGAGAAGAAATAGGATCCATCGCCTCGATAAGGATCTTCATGGGAATGGTTCCAAGATCTGGAGCTTGTGCAAAAGAGCTTCAAAGCTAATCTGGGACAACCTCCATTGGATTCTTGGGAATGGAAAGAGAATCTACATATGGGAATACAAAATATTGAATCACCCCCCTTTGAAGGAGAAAGAAAATTTGAAAGGAATTAAGGACTAGCTTAAGGGGGAGGGTATCTCTAAAATCTACAATCTCTTTGTATGGTCTGACAATGGAACCTGGAAAGATTGGAAACAACTAGACACTCCTACCCATCTACGGGAAGAATTCAAAATGCTCCTTCTTGAGTTGAATGGGAAATCTCCTTCCAGACTGAGAGAACGGGACGCTAAGGGTTGGGGGCTTAAAGGGAAGTATAGTGTGAAGGAAGGATATGAAATTTTGTTGCGTGAGCTCCCCTCCCATCCCTTATCTGATGTGTGGAAGAAGGTCTAGAGGCCTAATTTGCCCCCCAAAATTAATGCCTTCTCTTGTATTTTGGCACACCATAAAATATTGACAGTAGAAAATCTTAGGAAAAGAGGGGTAGAAGGTTCGAACAGGTGCACCCTTTGCAAAAATTATGAAGAATCCATTCTCTATATGTTCAAGGATTGTTCCTTCTTCAGGAAGGTTTGAGAAATATCCTTAAAATATCTCTCGTTCAATTTTAGATTTCCCAACCAGGTTGTGGGATTTTTCAGTGGGTGGTCCCAATGTTACTCTAGATCCTTCTCTAGGAAGGGATCTTTGTTTCAATTATGGTGTGAAATACCAAAATTCATAAACTAGCAAATCTGGTTGGCTAGGAATTGGGAGATATTTGAAAGGAAGGTGGCCTCCCCATGTAGGGATGCTTTGAAAGCCAAGATAGAGATGAAATAATTCCTCATGGACCAAGGTTGGACAGTAAAAAACTCCCTCCTCCTCTCTCCTCATGAGCTCTAGTGGGCCTCTTAATTCAATGGGACCGGCTCCCTTCAGTACAAATGGTCTATATAAAAGTAGAGATGGACAATTAAACTCCCCTCAGATGAATTCCACTTATGGAGAAGCAAACATGGAAAGATGGCTTTATTCTTTGATGGTGCCTCAAAAGGCAACTCGGGGGAGGCAGGTGCGGGAGGGGTCATCTTTGACCTCAGAGGAAATAAGATCCAATCTTTTGCATGGGGTTTGGGAAAAAGAACAAACAACCAGGTGGATTGGGCTACACTAATGCAAGGAATAAAAACAGCGGCAGATGTGAATATAACAAGTTTTTAAGTTTTTGGAGACTCTCAAATAGTCATACAAAAGTTGCGAAACCTCCAGTTCGACAAAGACAAAGGGGTTGGGAGAGTGCATAAGAGAGTTCTGGACATCTCAAAGGTTCAATTTTTCCATGTCAAGGAAGCTAATCATTTTTCCAACATTGGCTCCATAATTGGACAAGGCGAATTAAATATAAACAACTCCCACTCCTTGACCAAATGTACATCTTGCTTTCAAATTTAACTAGGGTCCTCCAATTTTGGCGGACTTGGGCTTAATTTGGGGGATTCCTTTCCAGCCTGGCTCCCTTTTCTAGTGATCCTTCCAGACTTGCCTTTTGTGGTAGAGTGGCATGCCGTAGGCCGTTAGAGCGGGGGAGGAGATGGACATTTAATAGATCTTACTGCCTTTGTCTGGGGCATTTAACTTGTGCCTCATCATATGTTATTCCTTCTCTCGCTCCCATAGAAAATTCTGGTATATGGGAATGGGAAACCCTTAGTATGCTCCAGGTCTGGCTTATAGCGGAAGTGTCGAGAAACAACTTAGTATTCTAAGCATCCGCGGGAGAGAAAGAAGGAATTGGTATTTTAAGGACCATAAGGAAAGCAAGCTTGTCAAGTTTGGAAGCTGCCTTCCCATGGCTGTAGAGGAAAGTGTTGTGGAGAAGATGCTGTGGGAGATAAGGGACATGAAAAACATTATGACATATTACAAGAAAATGATGAGGCACGTCTTTGAGGTCTCAATAGCTGTTATGGAAGAAGACAGAAGAATTTCAGTAGACATCTCATACATTGATTCTCGCATCAATGATATAGAAGGAAGCACTCGGGTTCAGGCTGGTGAGGTTGAGGATATTCGACGCAAGCTATAGGAGATGGAAAGAACTCAGTCCTCATAGCATAAAGAAATATGGAAGGCCATTGTTGACATGAATATAAGGTTTTAGGATCAAATCATGACATCAAATCAAAGGAATGAGGCCCGCTTTGTCCAACTGAAATATATGCTTGGCGAAATTCGGGCTAAGATGGAAGGTTTAGGCAGGGGAAACAATGACCCACAACTAGAGCAAGAAGAATCCTCCCCAATGGAATAAATATCCTCTGTTAAACTATATATGGCAGGTGAGAAGCCCTATAAATGATGTTTTTAGTCCCCCTTGTTAAATTTTGCCATGTTTTTCTGTCAATACTTATGTGGTCAGTTTATCATGATTTACAGTGTTGGAGGAAGCAATATATGACCTTGTAGACACAATTTTTTTGATAATATGTAGGAGTAGGAAGTAGCAGATCCTCATGAACTATTATGTTCTGCTCTCATTTTGAACTGCCTTTAATGGCCTACAAGTGATGCATATTTTTGTTTTGTAAATATAAATTCCACTTCTCGTTTTTGCTATTAAAAAAATTAAAAAATCTATGATAATTAATATATAACTTGTACTCAAATAAATAATATGAACTTTACGACTAAATAATGATGTGTTAATAAATATGTTCCATTTCATTCTTTCATAAAACTTAATTAATATGAAAAAATAAATAATATGAGCTTTACGACTAAGTGGTCATGGGTTCATAAATATGTTGTAATTCATTCTTTCATAAAACTTAATTAATCTAAAAAATATGGAGTCCGCCTGGAATAACACTGATGAAAATGGTGGGGGGGGGAATTGACCTGGGGTCCATTCCGAGGGGTTATACAGGCTCCCTTGATTCCAAAATGGAATATCAGGGAGCCGGATATTCAAGGAAAAAGAAATAACACTAGATGATATTGGATGTAAGATGTACATGTGTGTGTGTGTGTGTGTGTTAATTTTTTATTATCTTTTATTCAGAAATGCAATAGTACTTGAAATCAAATAACAATCATACACATAAGCTATCACATTCGACACATGAATTTACCCTGAGGAAACCCTCTATGACTTGAGGGAGAAAACCCCAACAAAACCTTCCTTAGTATATTGATAGATAGCAGAGAATGTATTTTACATCAAGCACCCCCGATGCAATTATAGAGTAAGAGAAAGATAAAGAAGAGAGACTTAGAATGATATCCTGCACAAATAGAAGCACATTTCCTTCAAGGGAGAAGAAAAATCACTTCACATTGAATTCATCAATCCTGTATAACATATTTATATATTCTTCACATGCATCATCTTCTATTTTTATATTCTAACTTCGTGCTGACCTTGCCCTCTATCTGAATGTATCAATCTTGCATGAAGAAGAGCGCCCCACTTCTCATGCAATGCATTAACTCACTAAATTGAGTCTTAGGATGAACTCACCCCTTAACTGAAATCTTTCCCACTTAGTTATGTGGCTAACTTAAGTGCCATCCTGCAAGTGTCGCAACTCAAGTGTCGTCTTTTAGTTTAACATAAGTGTCATCATGCAATAACACTTAGTTAACAAGATATCCTTTGTTATCACTTAATTAACTCTCTTAATTGATTATTTCTAGTTAACATCACTATAGTGATCAATTCGAGTTCTCCTTTAATTTACTGAAGTCTTCACTGAAGTTTAACAATTCAAATTCTCTCTTAATTAATTCTTTTATGTGCAATTCGAATTCTCTCATATCTTATCACATCTTATCTTTATCTCTTGTCTTATATGCATGGTCCACATGTGCCAACTTAATTATCATATCAAATATACCAAGGAGATTTTCCCATTGATGCGATCATATTGTCCTACTATCGTTCCAAGTGGTTATATGCTAAAGTAATTCACTCTAGAGGTGGCCAGTCTCTATAGGAGACTTAATAGCTCAACCATGGTTAGTAGTACATCACATGCCATACATGCTTTGACATGCAAAGTGTCACCTCAACACATGAGCATTTGTCTTGGCACACAAGACCTTAGCCTTGACTAGCAAGACTGTACAACACCATCACTTTGACAAACAAAGCTCTTAACACATGAAGCTTAACCATTCTTGAGTCCAACTGAAGATTCTTCTCCAAGTTTCCTGAGTCCAACTCAGGATCCTATAAGGCACTACCTCGACACATGAGGCTCAATCTTGACACACAAGATTGACCTGGAGAATGACTCATGATGCTATAACTTTAACATGGAGAATGACTCATGATGCTATAACTTTAACTATATATATATATATATGCCAACACCCGTTATTCCGGAGAATCAATGTATGGCCAGAATTACATAGTTAATACATAGGGAATCAACAAGAGCATCATGTCACTTACAAGAATTGAACCTGGATGGGGAGGGTAACAATCATTCCTCCCAACCACCCAAACTACATCCAATGGATTATATATATATATATATATATATATATAATCGTATTATTATTATCATTCTATTTTAAATTTCAAATTTTTATAAAATCATTTTTGGTTTATATTGAATATTTTATAAAGAATATAAACATTTATTATAATGATTTTTTTTATTTAAATAAAAATTATTTAATCAAATATTTAACTACAAAATTAAAATATTAAATTAAATTAATTTTTTAAATTAAAAATATGATATTTTCTAGAAGCCTAATTCGTAGGGATTATGGTTTTATCTATAAATATATTGTAAATGTTTTTGCCTAGTTATTTAAGAATAAAAATAAGGTGAAGAGTCACGTACCTTTGGAAAGTGAAAGCCATGTCATGTGGTATCAAAGTCAGTCTTGCCATAACTTCAATTCCTCCTCATCATGCCTTCTACTTGGCATATTCTCTCCTGCCAGGTCCCAACCCTGCCCATATCTACTCACTAAGGAATCTCAAACCCAAGCTCATGCAAACTTCAGCATCCACAACATATTTCCTGCTCCTGCTCAGCCTACTCCTGAGATGTTTGAGGAAAACCCTAAACCCATTCTCTTTAATGTATCATTCTTTGCATTCTATGTGCTTCCACAACTATCTGCATCCCGTTTCCACAACCTTCTGTGCATATTCACCTGTGCCTACCCTAAACCTGAGCAAACTCCTGCGTATTGGCATACTCCACACAATTTTTCCTTATAGACCCTATCTAGGAGAATACACTCTCGTGGATATGAAACAACTCAAATGCACATTTTATAATTTTAGGTAATGTTCCTTTTGGTTACCTCATCGTGAATCGACTGCGAGAGTTCAACCATTTGTGCAATTTGTTCCAAACATTGCTTAGGGTTAATGTTAATTGTCCAATGATTCAGGTAAAGTGGTGTCCATACATGGTGTAATTGTTTATCCCCAAAGACTATATTGTTGCAAAATTTGACATCATATTTCTATTATTGCTTAGATTGCATTGACCTGTAGTGCAAAGTTTGAAGACCATATTTCCAATTGCAACAAATTGTATTGTCAAGATTGTATTGCTATCATTGTTATCACATTGCAAAAGACTGTATTGTAGAGGTTGATATTGCTTTGATAAGTAGACTGTTGCAGAGATTGTATCATAAGTCTCTTGCAAACTGTTGTAGAGAATGTATTACAATTATATTGCAAACTTTTTGAAAATATTGCATCCTTGTACACAAGGATTATTGTAGTGCATTGTATTGCAAAGATCGATCTATTGATTGTAGTGTAGCTTACGTAATCTCTTAGAAGATAACATTATATTAAAGATATTATATTTTATGCTCAAGCATTTTCCTATAAAAGATGCATTCTCTTGTCTGTATTGTTGATGTGGTGCTCAACAACAAAGAAAACTATCTATAATGATCAAGGAAGATCAGGAACACCCTCATCTGCAACGATTTGTGGGATGAAATTTGTGAAGAATAAGGTGACGCTATGAGAAAAACTTGCCATATGGAAGAATAGATATAAGAAGGCATATACACTAATAACTGCCACAATAAGTGAAGAGTTGAGTCAACAACTAATTTCCGCTAAAAATTTTTATGATGCTGTAAATAAGTTGAAATATTTGTATGACTGACATTCTGGATTGGAGCTAATTCAATTGTGTTTGAAGCTCTTCAACCTAGAGTTGAAAGATAAGATCCCATGGTTATGGCATCTAAGATCAAATCCATCATGCATGAAATTAATGCCACAGGTGTGAAGGTAGGCCTTCGTCTCACTACTTTCATCAAGGTCCTCTACCTTACATATTTGCATTATCTTGAGTCACTACAAGCTAGTATCCAACTGAAAGACCTCAAATTTGACGATCTCATGGAGAAGATCGTAGAACAAGAGAAAGCCTTTGGAAAGAAGCAATTTCATCCCATTGGAGAGACTATGTGTCTTGCTCAAGAAGGGAAGAATTAACCCCATGATTCTTCTAGAGGAGATGGAAGCAAAAGCGGATGTGGAAGAAATAACTTCAGAGGCAGAGGGGGTTGACACGACCATGCTAAGAGACATGATCTTCAATGTGTCTATTGTGGCAAGAAAGGACATGAAGCAAAGACATGCATGAATTAGTGGGAGAAGATCATAGATAAGAAAGAGGTGAAAGAAGACAAATGTAAATCTCATGAGTTTGGTAAATCTCTTCAATCTACTCATTTCATAGTTGCACTCTGTAATTCTATCATAAATGAAGTTATGTTTAATACTTTATTTGCATCTTGGAGAGATATTTGGTTGCTTGACACTAGTGCAACCTACCACATGATGTTTAGAAAATACTTCTTTGGAGAATTGAATGACAATGTAGATGGTGTAGCATATTTTGTAGATAAATCTAGCTTTAAAACCAAAGGCATTAGCACCATCAAGCTCAAATTTCTTGGATTCCCTAACTTTTTGTTGCATAATGTTCTCTATCTTCTAAAGTCGCAGAGAAACTTGTTGTCTCTTGTGCACATTCGACAGTGAGGCCATTCCATCCACATATTCGAAGGGCAAGTTGAGATAAGGAGATCCTTTGACAACCAAGTCATCATGATTGGATGGGAAGATTAGAGATTGTTGAAGCTAAAAGGGACATCTACAAAAGCTTAAAATGTTGTATACAACTCTTAGCATGAAAAAGGAACATTATCATCCAATATTTTGTGGCATGCTAGATATGGATATATCAATTATGATAGTCTTTATTCGTTGAAGAATAATGGCGTCTCTGATTTTCACACCATTCTAAAGAAGTTGAAACAATGTGATGCTTGTATTCTTGGAAAATGTAGTAAGCAACCTTTCCATGATTCACATTTCAAAACATGTAGAAAATTAAAGTTGATACACTATGACTTATGTGGCCCCATGCTTGTTTCTTCTGCAAATGGTAATGCTTACCTCATGACCTTTATTGATGATTGCACTAGGATGTGTTGGATTTATTTATTGAATCACAAATCTGAAGCATTTGAAACATTTAAAAAATTCATTTGTGGATTGAAAATGAAGCACAATCTCGTATTGGCACTCTTCGTAGTGATAATGGAAAATAATACACTTCTAATGAATTTGAAAATTATCCTTGTCAACATGGTATTATGCATCAAAACACTAAAACATATAATCCTTAGCAGAATAGTGTAGCATAAAGAATGAATAGGGCATTCTTAAATATGGTATGCTCCATGCTATTTTTCAAGAATGTGAAATTAATGTTTTAGGGTGATATGGTTTTATGTGCTATCTATTTGAGAAATAGAAGTCAATCTCATGCTCTTGGAAACAGGACTCCATATGAAATGTGGTATGGAAAGATTTCTTAAGTGAGACATCTCAGGGTCTTTGGTTCCACATGTTGTGCCTTAATTCCAAGGGAACAAAGAAACAAGCTAATTGGTGCAAGGAGTCGAAAGTGCATCTTCTTGGGGTCAGGGTATTTTTTAAGGATTCTAATAGTATACCTAAGTATAGTATTCTAGGTGATTATTTTGGATTGAAAAAATCATATATTTAGATATGTAGGAGAGTATTAAATGAGAAACATACATTTTACTACTGAAACCTGTAAATTTTGGCGAATATTATAATAAAAAACATATTTTATGTAAATAGAGGCGATATTAGAGAGTAAAAATGACCAAATAGCGAATTAAAAAAAAATAAATCCAAGAAATAGTCAATTGGCAAAATTTCGCCCCTCAAAATTACCCTTCTTGGGGTACTCAAACACCAACAAGGCATATCGTCTTTACAATGATGCAAATTAAAAGTTTATACTTTACAGAGATGTCATTTTTCTTGAAACGAATAAAAATTACAAGACAATTGAGAGGCAGCTTGATCGTTTGGATAAATTTACTCATGTAAAGACATTTCATGAATTTGATAATGAGATTCCACATTTTGAAGGGGGGGACTCTATTTTTTGATCAATCTTTGGAATCTCCTTTTGCAACACCATATCCTCCTCATGAAGACGTTCTTGCCACTTCACCAAAACATGAGGTTCAATTGGATGATGTAATTGAGAGGATTGAAAGATTGAATCTTGAAGAAAATGAAGCACCAATTGAGCAACCTAGACCCTCTTATAAAGTTTCAAAATGGGTCATGAAGACACTTGAAAGTGTTCATCCTCTTGAAGTTGGAAGGACAAGAACCATAATTTCAATAAGATGATAAGATGGAGGATGTAGATAATTTAAATTAAGGTGATGTAGATGATATAGATGTTTCATATGACTGTGAATTGAATTTAATTGCTAACCTTGAACCAACTTTCTTTGAATAAGTTACTTCTCTTGATGAATGGAAATAAGTCATGTAGAATGAATATGATTCTCTCATTAAAAATGGGACTTGCAAGTTGGTGGACCCTCCATTTGGAACCGAACCACTTGGCTGCAAGTGGGTCTTCAAGAACAAGTACAAATAAGATGGCTCCCTTGACAAGCATAAGGAGAGTCTTGTGGCAAAAGAGTTTGTGCAGAAAGAAGGCATTGATTACGAGGAGACTTTCTACCCCACACCAAAATGTGACACCATCTGTACTTTATTATCTTTGGTTGCTCAAAATGGGTGGAAAGTTCATCAAATGGATGTGAAGACTACTTTCTTGAATGATGGCTTGAAAGAGAATGTCTTCATGTCTTAGTTAGAAGGTTTTGTTGTGAAGGGACAAGAACATAAGGTATGCAAACTCATCAAGTCTTTGTATGTCCTAAAACAAACACCTCATGCATGGTACAAAAAGATAACCAAGCATCTTCTGAAATTGACTATCAAACACTTTAATCTTGATGATGCAACATTGTTTCTCGAGAAAGTTGGAAGATATGTTGTATATCTTGTGTATAGATGATCTGTTGATGACATGGAATAATGAAATTTACATTGCATCCATTAAGAAATCATTAAATAAAGGCTTTGAGATGACAAATTTGGTTCATCTTCACTACTACTTGGGAATTGAAGTGACATAGAATCCAAAGTACATATTCATCTCCCATAAGAAGTACATTGGAGAGTTGTTGAATATGTTTGGCATGACATAGTGTAATACTCTCTCTACTCCAATGGAATAGAATTTGAAGCTCACATCAAAAGAAGGGAATGAATTTGAGGATGCAATCAAGTACACACAACTTGTGGGGAGTCTTATCTACCTTACCACCACCATAATAGATATTTCATTTGTTGTTGGGATCCTTTCTATGTTTTTGCAAAAACCTTGTGAAGGACTTTGGTTTGCTGCCAAAAGAGTTATAAGATACTTAAAGGGGACTCAAGACTTTAGAATCAAATATTCTAAGGTGGATGGCTTCATGCCGATTGGATATTTTGATTCATACTTTGATGGCGACAAAGAAAATGGAGTGTCTACTTCAGGCTACCTCATAAGCCTTGGATCAACAATTGTCTTTTGAAGATCACACAAACAGTTTGTTCCAACAGATTTCACAATAGAGGCAGAATATGTGGCTACTGCAGAAGCAACAAAGGAGATTGCATGGCTTAAGAAGATACTTGAAGATTTGCAGGAGAAACAAGTAAAATTTACTCTGCTTCTAGTTGATAATACTTATGCAATCAAATTGACCAAGGATCATAGATTCCATGATTGAACTAAGCACATCAATACAAAGTATTTTTTTTATATCATGTAGAGGCCAAGACTATTCATTTGAGGCATTGATCCACAAATTGGCAAATTGCATACATCTTCACTAAAGCGCTTGGAAGATAAAAGCTTGAAAAGTGAAGAAAGATGCTTGGACTCATGAATAACCCTTTGGATTAAGGGGAAAATGTTGGAAACCTAATCCATAAGGATAATGGTTCCATTTGTAAATTTATTGTAAATATTTTTATTCACTTATTCAATAATTAGATGAAGAGTCATTTACCTTTGGAATGTGAAAGCCCAAAGATCACCTCTCCTCTTATATTAATGAATAAATGAAACTCAATCCTCAATCCACCCTGAGAGCCTATCAATATTAATATAATACTATAGAAAATTTAAACATTAAAATCCAAACTATTTATCCCAAACCAATGTTTACAATTTTCTTTTCAAAATTATGTTTAAATTAATTTTAAAAACATAAAATTTTACCCCACCTTTATTGGTCTTGATTGGAATTCAATTCTAATATAATGTAACATGAATCTAATCACCTTAAATCTTTTAAGAGATGTATATTTTTAGTTTGTATTTGTTATTAAGTTAATATTGTTTTTTATAACCTTTGAAATGAATGATTATAAATCAAAAGAAAAAAATCGTTGTTTTTCTATTTCATAAAATAAAAAAAATTGAAAGACATACAACCATATCAAAGTAGTAACAAACCACTCTAATCTAATAGCCTTTGGTATACATAAATTTTATTCTTTTTAAAAGAAGATACAATTTTTTATGAATTGAAAATTTTCTCATTTATTAAAATTTTGCTTATAATTTTTAATATTTTTTTTACAATTTTTATCAAAATTGTCCATAATTTTTTTGTCTACAATATTAATCAGAATTGTAATTTTAGATTGATAAAATTATTACTTTTTAAAACAAAATGAATTTCAACACTCACTTTTGAAACCCACTATTCCAACCAAATTATACAATATTAAATTTGATATTTACAACTTTAATAATCCAAAATGATTCCCAAAAAATTTCAAACTAGCATTTGCCCTTTGAGGAGCAAAAATGGACGTCGGTAGGGAAAGATGAAAGTTAGAAGGAACAAAAACATAGGCACACGCAATGAAGTATACTGATAGGAAAAGAGGAAAGTTGGTAACAATCTCAGATTACAAAGACATAGGCACTCAATCCATAACAAAAAATAATGTTAAGTTCATCAACGAAGTGAGCCAACTATAATTGCTTTTCTCACAATCTCTATAGTAGTTGGAGTTCTTGATAGGTCAACACACTTTAGTGGTGCCTACTAACATAATGGTTGATTAAACTTTAAAGTATAATTTCTCTTTTATTTATTGTTAAATAATTATTTCAACTCTTTTTCAATTTAATTTAATTACTTTTCTTAAAATAAAATTCCATTTACTTAAAATTTCAATAGATATTTAAATTATTCTTTATATAAAAAAATGCAAATGCAATAAATAAGCTTATTACTCTTACTTCCTAGAAGCATTGAAACTATTACTCTTACTTCCCAGAAGCATTGAAACCATTTAATAATATATGTCTTAAATATATGCATTCTGCATAGTGGGAGGAAATGAATATGTTACTTCTTTGCTTTTGTTTTTATCATTTTTGTTTTTGCAACAATGAATACTGTTTCAAATAATGCTTTCATTATTTTTAGTATTGAAAATAACGTAAAATACATGATATCATAAATTTAGAATAGATATCATAAATTTAGAAGCTTTCCCTAATTTAATTACATTTCTTAGTTTAACTTGCTCAACAATTTCAATACATATTTAAATTATGCTTTCAATAAAATGTATAAACACAATAAATAAACTCATAATTCTTGCTCATATAAACTCAAATTTCAAATTAAAAGAATCAATATTACTTTGTTCAAAAAATATCAAATCCATTTCTTTTTCATTGGAAGAGGACTGACACCTGACCCAACCACCCAATTTACCCTAACATGACATAAAATATTGAAACCACACGACATAAAATATTGAAACCACACAATTTTAAACTGGAAAGTATGAAATATTTTTTATCAAAATAATGAAACTGTACTGTTCTAAACTGAAAAGTATGAAATATTTTTGATCAAAATAATAAAAATCATTCAAACGTAACTTTTATTTTTATTTTTTCTCACGCCTACCATTAAAAACATGCGCTAACTTTTTATTAACATACCTTTGAACTGGCAACGTTCCTTATCCTTAAACAACCGTAATTCCGTGTATCTTATCGTCCAGAGATGCAGCGCAAGCACCAGGTCCGTCCGTCCAGAGCTGCAGCGCGAGCACCAGAGCCGTCCATCATCATGTTCAAGCTTCAAATCTCATCACCGATTTGGCTTTTCTACACTTTTATCAGTATTGGGTGTTTCACTTTGCTTCAGCAAGCTCAATCAGCAGCAGTCACGGACCCAATTGACGGTAAGCAAGGAATATAATTCCAAAAAATAATCTTATGCCGCAGGCTGCAATAATCTTCTGATTTCTGATTTTATCAATGATTATTTTGTGGATCAATCCCTTTGCTTTTCCCGGTGGCAGTTGGTGTATTAAAGTCACTCGTTCAGGAGTGGAGTACCAGTTCTAATTCTTTTACATGGAGTACATGGAACCTTACTGGAGATCCATGCACTGGACAAGCCACAAATGGCACGGAAATTATCGATACTTCTCAGAATTCTGTCTTCAAGTGTAATTGCAACTTCAACAACGGATCCACTTGCCATGTTGTTCAAATGTAAGTTCTCTCGCACAGTTTGATTTTTTAGGTTCTTAAATTATCTGCTTAAATTAGAAGTTTGATTTTTTAGGTTCTTAAATTATTTGCTTAAATTAGATTCAATGCACTGTGTGACTGCTACACTTCCAATGAGCATAAGTGGCCTTTATTGATTTTACATGTGAGCCCAACGTGGCCTCTTTTCAAGCCAGAATTGCTAAATTCAAGTAATTTAACCCATGAGCGGCCTTCTTTCTTGCAGAAAAGTTTATCAAATGGACATACAGGGACAAATTCCGGCAGAACTGGCTAACCTGACTTACCTTTCGTATCTGTAAGATTCTTCTGATTTTTCAGTGAAATTGAATACAATTCTGTCTAATAGATGCAGGGATTTGACTTTTTTTCAGTGAAATAAAGGAAAACCAGTGCAAAATAACCAACATATCATGGCTTTGGTTTCCAAAATCATTGACTAGTTAAATAATTTCACAACCACATTGTATGAACACATATTATGATCTGCATCTTGTACAGTCCATGCCACTTGAAATTCAAATAACCCTTGGGGTTTACTTATTCTATCCGTATAAAGTGAGATCTTGACAGAGCTATATGTGGAATTTTCATGGCAGGAACTTGACACAAAACTTTTTAACAGGATCAATACCTGCCTTCCTGGGTAACCTCACAAGCCTGCAGTACTTGTGAGATTCTTCCCCATTTGTTTTATATTCTTTTAACAGGAACTTCTTTTTCTTCTTGTGTTAGGCAGGTAGAGTCTGTTGATATGCATCTTTCATATAGGTCATACTACTTGAAATCATCATTAATCGATTTCATCTACAGGCAATTTGTACCACTGATGTTTAATAACATTGATTCAGGTCTCTTGGAATAAATAATTTATCTGGCCCTGTCCCAAAGGAGATTGGAAATCTTCGAAAATTGATTGTATTGTAAGATATGTCTTTCTCTCTCCCTGCGCACATGCATACTTATCACTGAAGGATAGCATAAAGATCATATCGAGCACTACACTAGAAAGGGAAAAAACTGAGAGCATAAACATCAAATTGAGCACTAAACTGGAAAGGGAAAAAACTGACAGCATAAAAATCATACAGTTTGACATTTTCCTGCTTAAATCCTACTGGTTTCCTTTTTGTATGGAATGCATATGTACTATATCTCTGTGAGTTTGAGAAGATATATCAGGCTATCAGTTCAGTTTCTTGTAGTCCAACAACCTCATTCAGTCTGTGGGTGCTTACATCCCTTTATATCATATAGAAACCACTGGTTTCCATGATCACTCTCACCAACAACAGAATAAAGAAAACAGGAATTATTTCTTACTAGCGGGGTTTTATCTTCAGGAACTTTGCTTCAAACAGTCTTAGTGGGACACTTCCGCCAGAGCTTGGGAACCTGACAGCACTGCAAGAGTTGTAAGTCTGAATTTTGTCATATTGATATACTTCTTCCGATGGGTTGATTGCATATAATAATGGACGTGTGCCTTTAGTAAAGCATATGATTTTAGCAATTTGTTCAAATGGTGTCAAACTGTAAAGTATATTTACATAAAATAATTCGAGCATTGTCCATTTGATAGGAGGCATTAACATTAAAAAATTGTAAAGTTGAGAGGGGATAGACAAATGGGTCAGTCTTTTTGAAGTGATACAAATAAATATAGGGAGAAAGGGAATGTAAATTTTTTAAAGCAAAATGATCTTATTTTTTTATCACTGAATTTTATAAACTTTCAATTATTACGATTACGATTTTAAGGTTATTTTAAGTACTTCAGATAAAGCGTTATTGGGTTAACCATTAATGTTTAGGTCTCAATTAGCACAATTTCTGGAAATTAAGTTATTAACTCTTAACCATTATGATTTTTAGATTGTGATTTAGCATCATCATTGAAAATTAAAAGTTGACTTTTAGATTGTGATTTAGCATCATTCTTGAAAATTAAGTTATTTACTTTTAGTTATTATGATTTTTAGGTTGTGATTTAGTGATTAGGTGTGTGGCCACACCAAAGATTGATGTTTAAATCTTACCTAATCAACATAGATAGATAGTTGTAAATTAAGTTATTTATTGAGTTTGTTGTTATTTGGTTGTATCCTTCTTTTAACTAAAAAAGTAACAAGGATATTTGATTCTCTTGTTCTAGGAGAAGACCTTATAATAGTAAGTAAGGTAGTGAAGTAAGGATGGTTGTAATAATGGTGATTCTTTGAAGCCTAGCTCTTGCCTTTTCTATCAAGGAGTTTTACCTCTTTTGTATGAAAATATTCTCTAGTGTGTTATTTCACATTAGTCATGAGGGTTGGTTCTCCATCCCATATAAATCTGAACACACCATGATCTTATAAGCCAATGCTAGTAATCAAAGGGTAGTGGTGTCTCCTACTAACGTAATAATTGATTGGGTGCATGATGAGTATGATTGCTTACTCGACCTTACCCTCTTCCCCTCTGAAACATACTGCGTGGGTGCATGTGTGTGTAACAACAATGGGATATGCCTATCTTGTGATGTTTTGTAATAACTCATACAACTATAAAATCTCCATACTATCCCACACGTTCAACAATAAAAGTTGAAGACATCAATGAAAGACACCTTGAAAAGGTTTATACAACTATAAAACCTCATATCATATATCATATCCTATGGCATGTTCTACTCCCTTGATCTAATGGGGGCTAGTAAGGGTTTTGGTCTCAATCACCATGCAATTTATCATTAAAATTCTTGATTTTATTTTTCTTTTTTATTTTGTGGTCAAACACAACCAAACTATAAATATCATATCAAATCTACTATTTCCTAGGCTTTGGGTTTTGTGACTATGAAATAGTTAGTTAGTGGTGAAAGAATTGCCCCTTTGAATATGTAAGACATTGTTAGTAATGATGTTAAGTATAGAAAAAACACAAAGTTGCATATGCAAAACTTGAATATGCATTAAATGCTTAAGGAGTTTCAAGTCCCAAGAGGGGTATATATATATATATAGAGAGAGAGAGAGAGAAAGAGAGAGAGAGATTCCCCCAAATTTGAACCCTCAATAACTCCTTAGTTCCTACTTTAGTTAATGCCTCACATATCTTTGTGTCACTTTATCACATATGCTTGTGCATATTTACAAAGTAATCATTACAACTAACATAACCCCTTACATGGGCGAAGGGGAACACCGAAAGGTATTAAATGTATTTTGAGTAATGATGGGTGGGAAGAAATCTTATGGTAAATTTTTCAATGGAAATGATGTGGGTGTTAAAATTGGAGGCCTATGAATAGAGGTGGGAAGTTTAACCAGGGTCAAGGAGGTTGAGAAGGAGGGAAACCCAAGTCTTGTATTAGCAAAGGAGGAAGACTAGAATGTGAAAGTGAAGAAACCATTCCACTAGATTCTCCATCGTTACGTCATGTAGTGCAAGGCTTGCTTGTAATGATTCGTGATCTAATGAGATGATATCTCAATGGGAACACAACTCACTATTTGGACGATAGGATAACAAAAGAAATATGAAGGTGTATATACCATAGATGTGTATTGTGAAGGCCATTTGTTTGAATGGCGAGGTGATTAATGATGCAACGTTTCATTTCTAGTGGGCATTACTATGAGTCATTACTTGTTTTTTCCCTCTAGAAACATAATAGTACAAGGTTAATGTGGATATATGGTGGTGCAATCTCAACATTGAATAAATGATTTCAATATCCCTTGACTAACATGAAGCGATTATTTTAATGAATATATGGTTGCTATTAGACTTATTTGTGAGAAGGAAGGCTAGATCTAAGAGACTTAATGTGAAAGACAAGTCTACCATTGCCATTGATATTGAGCCATTGGAGGCGAGGAACCCCATGTTGAATTGTTGTTGTCCATTATGTTATCCGAATAAGTTAACGATGTCGTCAAATTGCCTAAATAAATAGAAAAACAAGAATAAGATTCACATATTTCCATGAAGCATTCTTTAAAAAATCAATAACAATCTTGAATTCCTATAACATTTTTTTGTGTCAATGAGTGAAGGTGTTCAATAGATCTAGAATTAAGATGGATATGTTCTAATTTGCATTATAATTTAGTAGTTCTAAGTTTAATAGTAGCACAGAGATAATTATGTAGTTAGTTATGTTTTGGTTTAATAAGAGATTTAGTGAAAGTGTGTGAAAGTAGTTATATAGAAGTTTGGGAAAGTATGAGGGTAGTTATGTACTTAGGCTTTAGTTTAGTAATAGAAACTATATCAAACAACATTACACTAAATTTGTATGAATGTACAAGTTATTTCGTGTCAAACAAATGATGACCAAAATAAATATTTAAATAATTTAAAACAATAACTATGGTGAATAGACATGACAATTAATGATTAACTGACATCATTGCCATTTGGGTAAATTGCTATTAAAAAAATGCAAGGGGATCAAATAAATGTGTTATGAATATTTAATAAATTCATTAATCTATAATATATAATACATACCTAGACTATAGAACCTAGAACATTAATGTAATTATTAAAAGGTGAATCAAGTAAAGACACAACTTTACATGAAAGGTCACCATAAGGCTTATAAATGTCAAGGTCATTCGTTGTTGAGATGTTGTAACTTCAAAGAATATTATATTTGTACTTTATTATTCTGGAGATGTTTCATTCCTCCTTGAAGATCTTATTGTATATCCGGAGATGTTTATTCCTCCGTCGGAATGTGGTAACTTGGGTTATTAGACTTCCCTAGTGGGGGTCGGCCCTGTATGTGTTATGTGGGTCAAAGGGTTATTAGACCACCCTAGAGGGGTCGGCCCAGTCAGTTGTAGTGGGGTATTTAACCCATTGGTTAAATACGAGCCTACGTGTTCTTGTGTAAAAGACAAGTCGGAGTAGTGTATAAATAGAGGAGGTGTATTCCTCATTTGACACACACTCACTCACTTGAGAGTGGCGCACTTGTGGAGGAGTGGTATGCTATGGAGAAGGAGGAGCTTATGCTCAGGGTTACATCTTTGTATATTGCTGGTCATCTATATTGAGGAAGCTTTACTGGGTTTTCTACCCCATGAGGGTTTCCCAGGATAAATCTGTGTCTCTTGTGTTTATGCTGTGCTTGTTGTTTCTTCAGTGATCCTGTATATGCTATTATTGTTAAAAGGAATGTAATGCTGCTATTTTCTGTCTTAGCATATTAAATCTTAACATGGTATCAGAGCTAAACTGAAGGAATGCAAGGTATGGCACTTACGACACTTGCTTTACTTACGACAATTTGGAGGTTAGGGTTTTATATAGCAAAAACCAGTCATCGTGGAAATTTTGCTATAAATCCATTTTGGCGAAGGTTCAGGATCTGAAACCTTTACAGGTCGTAGATAACATCTTCAGGTATCTTGTGTCCAAAGGGCACCCTCAGATTCGTTGTACTTTGTAAGTTATGATCAGTACAAGTTAGGGTTTTTGCCTCTTCCAAATCTTAGTCAAAATCAGGTGACCTAGGAAAAAAGGTCATAACTTGGGCTAGGAAGCTCCAAATGAAATTTCGTAAAAAGTGACAGGTAGTACACAGACTGTACTATCTCAGGAAACGTTTTCAGAGGCCGAAGCTAAACCAGTGACACGTGGCACGCCGTACAAGTTCGCTCTCCTGTTTTATCCCATAAACAGGTCACCTTGCGACACTTGGCATAACTTGGGCTAGGAAGCTCCAAATGAAATTTCGTAAAAAGTGACAGGTAGTACACAGACTGTACTATCTCAAGAAACGTTTTCAGAGGCCGAAGTTGAACCAGTGACATGTGGCACGCCGTACAAGTTTGCCCTCCTGTTTTATCCCACAAACAGGTCACATTGCGATACTTGGCATAACTCTCTCTCAGAAAATCCAATTGAGGTCAGACCTGTCAGGATGGAAAGATGACAGGTCAGGCTACTGCAGAAAAAGTTTTCAGACCCTGTGGAGCGAAAATTTCGGAGTTACAGCAGAAACAACCAGGTACATATTTCTGTCAAAACAGAATTATTTTTGGAGCACCTTCATTCATGGCTTCCGGAATTTAGGGTTTCGGAGAAAGTTAGAATTTTTGGAATCGGAATTCACGGCTGAATGCTACTCAGGAAAATTGAAATTTAGAGTCCAAGATTGAATTTTTTGGTTGGGTAGAAGACTGGGCTTGATCAAACCCCAGTTCGGGATTTTGATCGGAAAGATGGAAAATTAGGGCTTCAACAAAAGTTGGAATTTTTGAAGTCTGTGACCACGGTTGGAAGCTCCTCAGAAAAATAAGAGTTTAGAGACTTGGATCGAACCTTTTGATTAGACAGAAGGGTGGGCTTTATCAAACCCTAGTTCGGGTTCCTGTCCAGAAGATCTAGAAGTTTCGAAGGCAAGTTTGAGGGGTCAAATTTTGGAGATTTCAAAATTGAAGTATGCTAGTTTGATCAGCTCAGCAAGACACATCCTTTCATCCATTCAGAAGTGTGAAAGTCAAAGATTGAATTCTTAGGGTTTCTCTAGCAAACCCTAATCAAGCTCCAGATCAAGTTTCAGGGGGAGTTGAGGCTAAGGCCTTACATAAGAAGACTACAAGAAGTCTCTACAGGTATGACTTAAGGAGGTTCAGGTATGTCTTGAAATCTGATTCTTGATTAAGTTCATAATGTGTTTGTCTTCATGTTAGTTATTAGTACAATATTGATTAAATGTTAGAATTGTCTTATCACCCTAGTAATATTATGAATGCATGTGAATGATCGAAGACATTCATTGATTAGGGCTATATAATTGTACTAATGCATTATGATGTTGTGTGAGGTTGATGTTGTCTGCTAACAAGATACAGGTACATCACAGAAGACAAATCAAGTTCCATGACCATGACATCATGAAGACAAAGACTCATCCATAATCTTTGTTCTACTTACGAGGTATGTATGACTTTGTTATATTATGCTTAACCTATGAGACATGCAGGTTCTAGCTCAGGATCTCTAAATCATTGAAGAGATTGTTTAGGTATGTTGTACATAACTAAGCAGGTATACTAATCCAGGTATGTTTTCCTATGTCATGTTAGAATCTTACCTTGTGTTAGGATCCCTTATATAAGTATACTTGGTATGATTGATTATGCTTATTCATAAAGTTAGTAATCAAGAGTTTATGCATATTATGTCTCGTATCTTGGTTGATGATCTAACTAACTAGCTCAAACAGGAATATGCATGAGTTAAAGAAGACTTCCTTGAAACCCTGAATATTAATGATCATGACTATACATATTTAAGATTATTTAGAATTAGAATGTTTTGATAATATTGAGAATATAATAATGAATATATGTTTGTGTATGAGATCATGAGGATGACACTTGAGCATGCACAATGGTACAGAATGAATAGAAGTTCAAAAGACATATAGAAGATCAAGCGGAAGGCAACCACACAAACATAAAAGATAAGTATTTGAGTTGTTATTTGAAATAGTAAATGATATTGCTTGTATGCATATTTGTATTCCTATAATATATCATGCTAAGTGTAAACATTCATAGAGCATTGAACAGTATACTACTAATATGCATATGATTGGTAAGTTGGACAAACATTCCATTGTTGCTTGTCTAGAATGAAACCTCTTTGCTGACATGCTGAGAGCTGTGCACACTCTCGATAGTATGTTCTGGTAGAGATGGAAGGCATCTAGATAGTCACTGTATGCATACAGGATATGGGAAAGTGTTGTGCCAAAGTATTTGTCAAAATAGTTGCATAACTATGTAAATGATATCTGTATGCATAATAGGTTATCATGTCAATATGATTTGATGATTATGAAGTATTACTAATCATGTACTTAATTTTGATTTGTAGGAAAGATCTGAACAAGCGATGGATGTTCAACAAAAGATTTACAAATCAAACACACTATAGAAGGCTTGTGGCTAGAAGATTCTCCTAGAAAGAGGAAGAGAATCATGATGAGATGTTTGCTCCAAGTGGCTAGATAAGACCATTCTCTTAATGGTGTAATTAAAGAAGAAGTGTGAATCAGGTTCTGTATGAGTTCCCAGGATCGATAATCAATTGATGAGCTTAATGATCACCATAGGTGATGTGGATCTCAACCTTTGCTACAAGGTTGAATATGGTTTCTATACATAGATGACATGGATGCAAGAAGGAACTCACCACAGAGTTCGAATGATATTGAGGCTCATATCAGTAGACCCATCTAACGAGAGATGGCACAGATAGATATGCAGAAGATCATTTAATGCAGAATGTGAATGATGTTCAGTCACAAAGGGAGAATTGACAGTCTCTTGATAAGATTGGGCTTTACCAAAAGTAAAGCTGATCCTAACCTTTACTTTAAGGTTGTGGATGATGAGCCTATCATACCATTATTGTATGACGATGATCTCTTTCTGACAAGGAATGAGAAACAGATCATGAAAAGAAAGAAGAAGATGGCTGCAGAAATGAAAATGAAAGATCTCAGATTGATGCATTACTTCCTAGGTCTGGAAGTATGGCAAGGCTCAGAAGGAATCTTTCTCAACCAGGGAAAGTATGCTGAGAAATATTAAAAGGACTTGATGTGCTGGAATGGCCACTCTTGAAGTTGTTAGCAGATGACTCATCAGATTTAGTGGATAGAACTTTGTACAGACAAAATATTGAGTCATTGATGTGTCTAATGAATACTAGGTCAGATATATGCTTTGCTGTGAACACCTTGAGTCAGTATCTAGTGGAAACTAGATGTGTTCACCTGTTAGTTGCAAAGCATGTGATACGGTACCTAAAGGATACAATAGACTTTGATCTATGTTATCTTGGAGATCATGACTTCAGATGGCTACACAGATGTTGATTGGGCAGGAAGTGTATCAGACAGGAAGAGCACATCGAGAGGATGTTATTGTCTGGGATCAGCCATGATCTCGTGGTTGAGCAGGAAACAATCTAGTGTGACTCTTAGCACAAGCAGAATATATGGCTGCTTGCTTTGCTAAGTTATGAAGCAATATGGCTTCAGGATTGTTTGACTTAGAGATAGACCCAACTATTATCCTATGTGACAAACAGAGTTGTATCAAGATGGCAGAGAATCTAGTGTTCCAAGATATGGTGCAGAAAGGAACCAAAAGTTTGAATTTGTAACAAGTTACCAATGTACTAACCAAACTTCTACTGATCCGATGTACTAACCTCTACCTCAAGTGAACAAGTTGCCGATGTACTAACCAAACCTCTACCTCAAGTAAAGTTTTCCGAGACAAACTTAATATAGTTCAGAAGGACCCTCCTCGAAAGGGGGAGTGATGTGATAACTCATGATGAGATTGCCCGCATCAACAGTGAGGTCGATGATATGGATACCTATATTGGTGATGCCGACAGAGAGGTTGGTGGATGGTCCTTAGACAGGGTCTAAGGTGACAAGGGGATTGCATCATCCTTGAACACATGTTCTAAAGAGAGCCGTAGACGTATGTCTTCGAGAATGAAGTCCTTGGTGGACATGATAGGATTGCATCATCCTCAAGAGAGCCGTAGACGTATGTCTTCGAGAATGAAGTCCTTGGTGGACATGATAGGATTGCATCATCCTCAAGAGAGCCGTAGACGTATGTCTTCGAGAATGAAGTCCTTGGTGGACATGATAGGATTGCATCATCCTTAAGAGATCCGTAGACGTATGTCTTCGAGAATGAAGTCCTTGGTGGACATGATAGGATTGCATCATCCTCAAGAGAGCCGTAGACGTATGTCTTCGAGAATGAAGTCCTTGGTGGACATGATAGGATTGCATCATCCTCAAGAGAGCCGTAGACGTATGTCTCCGAGAATGAAGTCCTTGGTGGACATTTGGGGATTGGATCATCCTTGGACTTTGGTCCTAAAATGAGCCGTAGACAGATGTCTCCGAGAAAGAAGAGGGATTGTATCATCCTTGAACACATGTTCTAAAAGAGAGCCGTAGACATGATGTCTCCGAAAATGAAGTCCTGAATGAACAAGTAGGGGATTGTATCTTCCTCGGACTTGGGTCCCAGAATTGATCCGTAGACTGATGTCTCCGAGAATTGAAGATAGGACTGCATCGTCCCTGGACCTCGGTTCAAAATGTACGTGACGGGATTGCATCGTCCCTAGACATGAGATTTGTCTTAAATGGATAAGGACTGATCATCCTGGAACTGGATCGGGATTGCATCGTCCCTAGACATGAGATTTGTCTTAAATGGATAAGGACTGATCATCCTGGAACTGGATCGGGATTGCATTGTCCCTAGACATGAGATTTGTCTTAAATGGATAAGGACTGATCATCCTGGAACTGGATCGGGATTGCATCGTCCCTAGACATGAGATTTGTCTTAAATTGATAAGGACTGATCATCCTGGAACTGAATCGGGATTGCATCGTCCCTAGACGTGAGACTTGTCTTAAATTGATAAGGACTGATCATCCTGGAACTGGATCGGGATTGCATCGTCCCTAGACATGAGACTTGTCTTAAAGTGATAAGGATTGATCATCCTGGAACTTGATCTGGATTGTATCATCCATGGACTTATGTCCTAAAGAGAGCGGGATTGATCATCCTGTAATATGATCGTGTGTGTTGCAGGGTATGCTGATAGATGTATTAGTGAGAATACATGCTTTTGATGATAGATGTATTAGTGAGAATACATGCTTTTGATATCAGATGTATTAGTGAGAATACATGCTTTTAATGTTAGATGTATTAGTGAGAATACATGCTTTTGATATTAGATGTATTAGTAAGAATACATGCTTTTGATGATATATGTATTAGTAAGAATACATGTTTTGATTGGTGTGGATACTAATACAGATGATCTAGATGCTGTAGATCGTGATGATCCAGATGCTGTAGATCGTGATGATCCAGATGCTGTAGATCGAGATGATCCAGATGCTGTAGATCGAGATGATCCAGATGCTGTAGCTCGTAATGAACCAGATGCTGTAGATCGAGATGATGTGACGATGCTGATCGTGTTGATCTAGACGACGATGTTGATCATGTGATGACGATGCTGATAATCGTGTGATGACGATGCTGACGATCGTGAGGATTCAGATATTGATGTTGCTGTAGTTGTTTGAGTGCTGCAGAAGATAAAGACTCAGTACTGAAGATGTTGATGTTCCAGTATTGAAGATGTTCCAGTAACTGGTTGAGTTACTGATGATGTTGAGAAAGCTTCCAATGATTTATAGATGTATTATGTATGATGTTGATGACTCCTTGATCGTGCAGATGCTGTTATAATATCCTTCTCGTTAAGGGGGAGTGTTGAGATATTGTAACTTCAAAGAATATTATATTTGTACTTTATTATTCTGGAGATGTTTCATTCCTCCTTGAAGATCTTATTGTATATCCGGAGATGTTTATTCCTCCGTCGGAATGTGGTAACTTGGGTTATTAGAATTCCCTAGTGGGGGTCGGCCCTGTATGTGTTATGTGGGTCAAAGGGTTATTAGACCACCCTAGAGGGGTCGGCCCAGTCAGTTGTAGTGGGGTATTTAACCCATTGGTTAAATACGAGCCTACGTGTTCTTGTGTAAAAGACAAGTCGGAGTAGTGTATAAATAGAGGAGGTGTATTCCTCATTTGACACACACTCACTCACTTGAGAGTGGCGCACTTGTGGAGGAGAGGTCTGCTATGGAGAAGGAGGAGCTTATGCTCAGGGTTACATCTTTGTATATTGCTGGTCATCTATATTGAGGAAGCTTTACTGGGTTTTCTACCCCATGAGGGTTTCCCAGGATAAATCTGTGTCTCTTGTGTTTATGCTGTGCTTTTTGTTTCTTCAGTGATCCTGTATATGCTATTATTCTTAAAAGGAATGTAATGCTGCTATTTTCTGTCTTAGCATATTAAATCTTAACATTCGTCAGTAGGGTATAGCACATATTGTTGAGAGGAGAAATTGTTGTTATCTCCACCCGAGTTCAAATCCCACTTGTGATATGTCTTCTTTTCATGAGAGGATCATTGATGGGGTTGGCAAGGTACCAACAATTTCACTCTCGCTTATGGGCTTAAGGGTGAGATAGATTGTATTCCAAGAAAAAATGCCAGTGCCATTCATCATTATAATCATCATCAATTATTCATCTATATTTATAATTTATATTTTATTCCAATTTGGAAGTTTTGCAAACATACTTTGGGTTTATACACTTTAATGGTATTAGATCCTAGCTTGGGCATTGGGTCAAGCTATTGTACAATCTTCACAACCAACTCTTCCACACAATTGCCTTTTTCTAGCCACCATTTCTCTTCTATACAACCATCACCGAATTTTTGTATAATTTCTTATCCTAGTTTCCATTTCTCTTATGTACAACCACCACAAATTATGTATGCCATACATGCCGTCATCAATTATCATACAATGTTAAATTAAAATCTCAGTCATATAGTGCCAAAATCAAAATAAGAGACATGTCCAAAATCTATCTTTATAAGAAGAATATCCTCTCTTACTGCTCTGGTCCATTCCACGCCCTTACCAAACTATCATTATATTGTGAAAGATGTGCCTTCATTGGACACAACTAGTCCACTCAATTCTCACAGTTTGAGGTGAGATGTTTTTAACTTACATTGTTAGTGCTTTGACTAAAATCTAAATTTTAATTTTTTTTTTTTTAAATGTTGATTGAATTCTTTTGGTATATCTAACATATTGAAACTCGAGTCCTATCAATAATATTTGGTCAGTAAGCGTATAATTATATTTTTCTTTCCATCATTTTAGTTCACTTTCTATAAACTCTTCTTATCTTATCTAACTTAACTCCTAATATTTGTTGCTTTATGGTTTCCACTTTTATTTTTGTAAGAAATTCCTTGAATAGATGGACTTCTTTTCTTGATTGAAGATTGTCGCCTTTCTATTTTTTGTTTATCTTTCATGGTATGATCAGATAACTCATACTTTCCTCTAGTTCACCTTCTTTGCATTGTTTTGGGTTTTTGGTTTTTCCTTGTTGTACTTCTTAGAGAACAAACAGAAAGGAAAAAATTCATAGCTTTATGTATATATGTAATAAAATTCATGGTATCCAAATATAAATCAGTAATCACACATGTATAAACTTTGGGTGGTAGCAAATTTAGATTTTCCAGAAGTAGTCCGGCATTCTGTATAAGGATGTTTATTTGATGCTTGAGCTCAGATATGTAAAGCTCTATAGTTGTTGCTCATATGTTTACTGGAAATTTCTGTATTAATATGGAATATAATTATCTCAATCAATGAATGGAAAAATAATTTTTCCTTGTCCACTCTCAAAGGCATAGGCAATGCAACTCTACTAAATGCAAAGAGGCATCCGTTTAAGGAATATTTTAAGAGAATATCAAAAGTTTTGATGAATATTGCTTGATTAGGTTATTGTCCTTCTGAATATATATTTATTATTTACTATTACCGGTAAAGTGTCTCACTTGATTAAGTCATTGTCAAAGAGGTATTACTTTAATGGCCTACCTTTGATTCATAAATAATCAGTGACTTACCAACAAATTCCGATCTTTCTATTTTTAGATGCTTCTGAGTGGTGGGAAGCACAATTTATCCAAATTATGCTTTGTGTTTCTCATTAGATAGAATGTTAGAAATCATTCCAGATTTTCTTAAGTTGAATTTTTGTTCTCTATTTTTACCAAGCAGGTACATCAATAGTGCGGGAGTAAGTGGAGAGATTCCATCCAACTTTCGATATCTACAAAAATTGACAATTCTGTGAGTTTTGATTGCTATTATTCTTGAGTCTTAGTAAGTTGTTCTTTCTTTTCATTTTTGGTATGCAGACCACAGAATGAGTTCGATACATTGGAAAATTGTTCTGCATTATGTGGTAACATGAGTGTGTTTGGAACTTTGGATAATGTTTCTTTGGATTTGGGATGCAGGTGGGCTTCTGATAATCAATTCACGGGAGTAATACCTTACTTCATTGGAAGTTGGAAGAATCTCACTGACCTGTATGTATGTGTGCACTGTGTAATTGAGTTGACCTATATTATTTGAAAATTTATAATGCATATGAATAGGTTGGTTCATGTGTATACTAAAGATGGATACCATCATTTATTTGTCTTTGTGAAAGGTGTTGGGTTTCATTCAACTTCATGCTCATTGCTAGCAACTTGCAAAACGCCTCTACTTAGCCTTGTAACCATTGTTGCAACATAGGCAGACATAGGCAAGAGGTTTGCAACAGAGAATCCTTCTTCTGGGATGGTCTGGATATTTATAAACTTTGGCATACTAAAGTGTTGACAGCATTCTTGGCATTGATAGGATAGAAGATGATTGCAGAGAAACTGCGAGAAAATTGGGCTTATTAGCACTGCCTGATTGGGTTTAACTGTGAGATAACTGGGCTTACGAGCACTACCTAACTGTGTTTCTTAAGGATCACTGTCCAAATCTTAGATTTCTTTAGAATACTGGGACTTGATTAGAGGGTACTTATTGTATAGAAATGTGTCTAATTGATTAGTCACACAGTGGGACTTGAATGACTGGCAGGAAGAGTCCTTGTTTCGTGTTATTATTTTTCCATCAGGGGTATTTACAAGATCAGTCCTGGAGAATGTTATAGTGCAGGAAGTTGCCACATCAGCACACCTAGAAGTTAACAGCTACATTTCAAAGAGATTTATAATTTGCTTGTAAGATAAATAGCAGGAAACTCAGGTCTGGCACCTGTTTCATCCCCAGAAACTCGCTGAAACTCTGAAACGCGTTTGGTACTTGACGGAAATGTGTTTCCGTTCGTACTGACATGTTTCCCATACGGGAAATGCGTTTCGTACGTACGGAAACGTGTTTCCGTTCATACTGACACGTTTCCCGTATGGGAAATGTGTTTCGTATGTACGGAAACGTGTTTCCGTCACGTTTCCTCGCATGTACGGCGCGTTCTCCTCAAGTAAATGCTCCTCACTTAAAAAACCGGCTCGTCACTTAGAAGTGGAATTGGAAATACTTCTTCCACTCTACATTCTGCTGTTGAGTGTGCTTCTTGTTCTGTTTTTGAGGAAGACTATGAATATGACGATGACTATTAGTCTTAGATCATGTTTTACTTTTATTTCTATGTTAGTATGTTCATTGTTCATAGTTTGAAACTTTGATACATTGTACTTGTAGCCTCATACATAAAGGCTAATTTTGGATATATACTATATAGCCTCGTTTATAAAGGCTGTTTTTGGATATTACTACTTGCATGAATGAAATGATATAGACTTGGGTTCATGAGTAAAATGTGATGTTACATGTATGATTTAAATTTTATCTATATCATTTTTCATTTATCACCTGGCAATGTTGCTAGCAGCTAAATGTAATTAATAATTTCTGGTTTATGTTTTATAATAATTTTACCCTTGCTCATATATATATATATATCGCGTTTCCCTGTTTCCAAAATTTGGGGGGGTCGCGTTTCCCCATTTCGTGCAACTTAGCTTGTAAGTGAGGAGGTTGCTCAATGTTACCGTTCCAACTATCACTTGAGATCAAATTCCAAGATCAGTGCTAGCCAAATGGCAACTCGAGGGATGCCAATGTCACCACTCAAATCCTCTTCTCAGTTTAGGCCAGCTTTCCTCCAACACAAGAGGGGCATTCCTAAGATTGGGATCACTAAGTCATCCAATGGAGGCTCAAGGTGAAGTGAAGAGTTAGCTTTAGCAAAAAAAACAATAAATTATAGCATAGGAAAATACAAGGTGATGGAGGACCAAAACTAGTGCATATCAAAGTCAGGAAAATCGAGTCAATAAACAATAATGTAGGCTGCAAGTGGGTGGTAAATGGGTCTAGTGATAGCTGTTACAAACATGCATAAAATTAAAGATGGTGCAGAGTTATATGGCTGGAAATTTATGAGAAAAACCCCTTCCAAAGATGACTTTGTATTTTCTTTAAATATCAATTTACTTAACAATATGCCCTTTTACTTAGGCCCAATTAGCAAGATCATCAATATATTTAAATAGCAAAATCTGAAGAATACATGTAGCTGAAAATCAAATTTGAAATTGACACAAGATATGTATGGCTGGAAATTTCATATATAAGCTCAATGATGAAGTACATACCATAGCGTCCTCTCAAGGCTAGACAATCCAACCATGCAAAATGCCCTAGCTAGGGTAAATCATCAAAGCCTAGCTCCACCAAGAAGAACAAGTTCAAGAATCCCTCCAAGACTATCTCCAAGGCAAAACATCTTCCTCTTCTCTTCTTCTTCACAAGTTCACCCTAGGGTTTTCAACTTTTCTCCCAAAACCCTACTCTTCAATCTCTAAGGGTGAAACCCTAATTCTAGAACTCCAAGATGCTCCAATAAATTGCAGAGACCAAGAAACCCTAGCGCCCAAGAGAGAGAGAGAGAAACAAGTTAAAGTGAAGAGCTAAAGAGAGAGGACAAGTGCACTCCTCTTTAAGGTCACATTTTTACTCGAATGAGAAAGAATGAACACACAAGTCATGAGAATGAAAGACTGTCTCCTTCCTTTATTTATATGAGAGGTAAGGGAGTCAACAATATTATGTGGGCACTGTTATCACACAACTTGTTGTTGTCCCTAAAGGTTATTCTATCTAGGACGGTAGAGGTGTTGGACAACTAGAGAGGTGACCCAAGAGATGCCACGATTCCCAATGCAAGTTGGTGTCATGCTAATTGAGGCACTCTTCACTTTAGATCTAGCTTAAGCAAGATCAAGGGGGAGACCCTAGCTATCCAATGAGGGCTAGCTAACCCAATCAAGAACTCTTAGGAAAATGTGATGATAAAAAGGAGAAGATCAAGATAGGATTAGATCTAGATCTAGGATAGATAAGTGGACCCAATGAGTTAGGGCTTGGTTGAAGAGGCTTAAGGAAGGACAATTGTTCAACCAAGGATGAATAAGGATCACTTATAGGTTGAAACAAGTAGATAAACATAGATCTAATGCCAAAGTTATAGATCCAAGTGGGGCCCACCCTTAAAATGAGGAAAATGGTCCAAATGGGGTCCACAAGGTGAAAAATGAAATGGTATGGCACTAGGGGGTTTGCTATGATGTAGATCTGACGATTAAACAAGGAAAGAGCAATACCCATGAACTGGATCTAGCAAATGGCCACCTACCCAAGGAGTGCGACTTCCTCAAGAGAGGAGTAGTGCCTTAGATCGGGGGAAAATGGAGTCGGATGTCCACCAAACTTTAGATCAGGAATTTTTATGTTGATTTTAGAGGTGGGTTTTAATTATTAAGCCCAGATATTTGCTAGATCCAAGTAGACCTGAAAAATAAAAAATGCAAGGGTTTTGATTTTAAGGGTTTTAATGACCAATGGAAAGAATGGATGGAACTAGATACATACCTTGTAGAACATACCTCAAAATCTTGTGGCCACTTTGCAAATTGATAATTTCCCCCCTGTGTGTATATCAAGAGTGAAATCCAAAGCTCCAAGTGAAATAACACTTCCTCCAAGATGGCTAGTTTGCCCTCCTCCTGCAAGAAAAGATCTATATGAGAATCAATCTAGCAAAAGAATGACAATGATGATGAAAAGGTGAAAGAGAGAGCATCAACTATGTCACTAAGATACAATAATGATACTCCCTGAGACAAAAGGCCAATCCAAGGTAGGATATGGGGTCTCCCCACAATAGCGTCCCTCAAAATCGTCCTCCTCTTCACCAATTCAGCCTCCCTGCAGAAAAGCGCTTGAAACCCCAATATCCATAGATGATACACAGAGAAAAAATTGTATATTCAACTTGCAAAAGAATCCATCAAGACACGAGAGGTAGATCCACAAAATAGTATTTTTATTCCAAGCTTGAAAAGCTCCAAAGGTGCCTTTATAATGAGGGGGGTCTCCTCCTTAAATAGGATGAGGGAGACCAAAACCCTGAACCACTTTTGAAAACTAGTGGTTGAGATCAAAAGATATAACGATATAATCAATGGCTAAGATGAGCCGATACAAAATTGACATGGATCACTCACACGAGGGAGTGCGACCTAACTAGAAGAAGACTAGGAGGGGTGTGCACTACATGGGGGTGGCTAATAAACACAAGTGCCACAACATAAGACTAGGACAAGTGACTAGGAGCACATGGTGGGGCTAGGAGGTATTATTCCCCTGCCCTAGCATGTCCCCATGGCACAATAATATAACACATACCTCAATGACATGTCCAAGTATACAAATGATCAAATCTTGTCCCCATCAGCAAAGAGAAGAATGCATGAAAAGACCTCCTGTAGACCATGTGGACCCCACTGAATGCTGCAAATTGATCTGGAAGGAGTGGGATACACCATGGATGACCTCTGAGCAGACCAAGTGCCAAAACCTTGCGTCAATTTCCCAAATCGATTTCCTTAATGACCATTTTATTCCATTTTTATTCCACCTTAAAATCCATTAAAATGCCGGAAAACCACTGCCTGGTGCCTGGGCACAAAATTTGACTGTACCATCATGTCTGGAAGAGGGGTAATATGGTAAACAAAAGTGGCTGGACCACCCCCTTCCCCTGTAGCGCCCTAGGAAACGACTTGCCTCCAAACACCTGCTGGATAGGCCAGCTCAGCGATGTCCAAACTGGTCAACTGGTGGAAAAATGCCCAAATCATCACTGGAAGTGTCTGAAATTGAAAATAAAGTGTCCCAATGGATCCAGGAGACCCAAATATACTAAGGATGAGTACTCATACACCCTGTGGCATCCTATAACACCATCTGTAGCATCCACCATACTTGCACAAGTATAATATAATGGTCCGGAGACAATAATAATCAATAAAAAGTGCATCAACCATCAACTGAAACCTGTGCCCACTATATGGAACCACAATAAGGTGCATCAAGGACCATACATCATCATCATACATCATCATAGGTCCAACTCATCACGGATCCCAAGGTTGACTTGGTCAAACTAGGTTTTACCAGGTCAAAATTGATCAAAATATGACCCAGGCTAGGAGAGCCTACTGCTGCAAGTGCAAATGGTTAGGACATGCTCTTTTAATCATTTTCATAGCAACACTTAAAGCATTAAGCGATCATTTCACTGGCAGTTAACATTTAATTATAATATTTCATTGAGTTATATAATATCTTACTCTCACAAAAACCTCTAGGATATGCTCATTTGTAGACATGATCAAACTGCTAGACATAGGGTGAAGGCTAAAAACACAAGGCTAGGCTAAAGGGGATGACTTGATTGACTCAACACTATGATACTTTGGATAAAGGATAGGGTGTTACACATTCAGGCATGTGTTGGACGGAGAATACACAAGGAATGGCGGTGTCTCACAAATGGATGAGTTGTTCAGAGAAGTGCTTATTCAACCTTGGAAAGATGTCTACTACTAGAACCGCCATGAACTAGGTGTCCGGCTAACCGTAACTTGAGGTTCTAGGGGACACTTTGAATTAGCCGTCCCTTACTCCATCTCAAATCATAACCCGTAGGCTCAATGAGGTACATTTCCATTTAAGGTCAGCAATCTTTAGATTTAGTATACATTTAACCACTACTTTATTTGGACCTTTTAATTTAATTTCACTTTGGCCAACAATCTTTAGATTTAGCATACATTTATCCATTGTTTTTAGGCCTTTAGGACCCCTTTGGGATTTTGCATGTGCTAATAAGCACAACTAATCGCATCTTTCGTCCAGGGTGCATTTGCATTTCATAGAATTTCATTGCATTTATATTTCACAGCCCTTTTCATTGGGATTCCATAGGTTCCAAGGTAGTACAATTTGCTTCAGGTTTTAGCCAACAACAACTCAAGCAACTAGGGGGAATTTTGCACAAAACCACACATCGGGGCAACCGACTAGAATGATAACGGTATAAAATCCAACTCACCAAAGGCAAGTTTTATTGCCAACTCAGAGCCGAGACACAATACTAACATGGATGTTGTCCAACACAGAGGCAAAAATGGGGAGATCCTCCATATCACAAGCTGAAGTGTAAGTCAGGGCAAATAACCAAAAATGTGGGGAAGGAAACGGGTGAATGGTGAAGGTGAAGGTGATTCCTAAGCTAGCAAGCCATATAGACTGGGAATGATCATGCCCACACTTCTAGGAGGGTAAAGGCCAACGAGCATAAGACAAGAGTTTCTAAATGCAAGTAATACAACCATATAAATAATCAATGTCGACCATGTTCATTTTATTAAGATAGACTGCCAGATCTAGATCACTATATACCAAGTCAAGCTATCAACATGACTAAAACAACAAGATAGAAATACCAATGCACATCATATACCTGCTGGGCCATATACCTGTACCTGCTACCTGGATCAAACTATAACCACCGAGACTACTGCTGCTGAAGCTACAAACACTAATCCATCCGTATGGAATAAAAGGTCATCTCAGTCATCAAATCTGAGGTCAAGAGGCTCAGCCTTTGCACAAGGTCTACTGCATGTCTGATATAAAGGCTGCTCTGATGTGTGAGTGATCATGAATAACACTGCTCATCATAACTGATCTCACTAAAGCTGTGTAAAGGAAAAGCTCAAAAATATGCAGATGACTGCTCTGCAATCATGGTAGCCTAGCTACTATGGTGTGATAACAGGCACAAGCCCTTATAAGCAATTTACATGAGACCTTGTAGGTCACACAAGTGAGGCGTCCACTCTAGAGTACAAGTGTCATGCTCCAATGATGATGTTGTTAATTTTAGCATAAAATTCACAACAAGAGCATAATAAGGATCACTGAAAGAAACACAATCACAAGATAGACACAGATTTATCTTGGGAAACCCTCATGGGGTAGAAAACCCAGCAAAGCTTTCCTCAATATAGATGACCAACAAATACAAAGATGTAATCCCCAAACAAGAGCTCCTTCTCCTCCTTCGCAGATCTCTGTCTCTCTCTCCTATGTGCAATTCACAAGTGAGTGAATGAGTGAGTGAGTGTGTTAAATAAGGAACACACCACCTCTATTTATACTTTACTTCACTTGAATTTTAACCCTAACTGGGCCAACTTCTCGTAGGAGAGTCTAATAACCCCTAAACACTTAACTCAGGGCCGACCCCACTAGGGAAGTCTAATAACCCTAGTTACAACATCCTGACGGAGGAATAAACATCTCCGGATATATAATAATGTCGCAACGGAGGAATGAAACATCTCCGGATGGAATATTCTTAGAAGTTACAATATTTCAACACTCCCCCTTAATGAGAAGGATATTCTAACAACATCTGCAAGAGCAAGGAGTCATCAACATGATACATCTATAAATCATTGGAAGCTTTCTTCAATCATCATCAGTAACTCAAACAGTTACTGGAACATAACGGAGGAATGAAACATCTCCGGATGGAATATTCTTAGAAGTTACAATATTTCAACACTCCCCCTTAACGAGAAGGATATTCTAACAACATCTGCAAGAGCAAGGAGTCATCAACATGATCATCTATAAATCATTGGAAGATTTCTTCAATCATCATTAGTAACTCAAACAGTTACTGGAACATAACGGAGGAATGAAACATCTTCGGATGGAATATTCTTAGAAGTTACAATATTTCAACACTCCCCCTTAACGAGAAGGATATTCTAGCAAGAGCAAGGAGTCATCAACATGATACATCTATAAATCATTGTAATCTTTCTTCAATCATCATCAGTAACTCAAACAGTTATTGGAACATAACGGAGGAATGAAACATCTCCGGATGGAATATTCTTAGAAGTTACAATATTTCAACACTCCCCCTTAAAGAGAAGGATATTCTAACAACATCTGCAAGAGCAAGGAGTCATCAACATGATACATCTATAAATCATTGGAAGCTTTTTTCAATCATCATCAGTTACTCAAACAGTTACTGGAACATAATCAATACTGGAACATCAACATCTTCATTACTGAGTCTTCATCTTTTGTAGCACTCGATCAGCTACAACATCATCATCATCTAGATCTTCCGATCAACAACATCATCTGGATCTCTCGATCAACAACATCATCATCTAGATCTTCCGATCAACAGCATCATCTGGATCTCTCGATCAACAGCCTCATCGTCTGGATCTCCCGATCAATAGCATCAACATCTGGATCTTCTGATCAACAGCCTCATCGTCTGGATCTCTTGATCAACATTATCATAATCTGCAACACACATGATTCAATTACGGGATGATCAATCCCTCTCACTTTAGGACATAAGTCCAAGGATGATACAATCCTGATCTACTTACGGGATGATCAATTCCTATCAATTTAAGACACCTCAACATGTCTAAGGATGATGCAATCCAAATCTACTTACAAGATGATCAATTCTTATCAATTTAAGACACCACAACATGTCTAGGGATGATGCAATCCAGATCTACTTACAGGATGATCAATCCTTATCAATTTAAGACACCACAACATGTCTAGGGACGATGCAATCCAGATCTACTTAAAGGATGATCAATCCTTATCAATTCAAGACACCACAACATGTCTAGGGACGATGCAATCCAGATCTACTTACAGAATGATCAATCCTTATCAAATTAAGACATAAGTCCAAGGACGATGCAATCCTGATCCACTTACGGGATGATCAATCCCTATCACTTTAGGACATAAGTCCAAGGATGATGCAATCCTGATCCACTTACGGCATGATCAATCCCTATCACTTTAGGACATAAGTCTAAGGATGATGAAATCCTCTCGTCCTCTTAGACAAAGTCTAAGTACCACTTCATCGACCTCATCGTCGGTACAGGTATCCTCATCATCGACCTCATCGTCGGAACATGTAACCTCATCAACGATACAGGTATCCACATCATCGATACAAGTATCCTCATCATTGACCTTATCGTCAGTATAGGCAACCTCATCATTGATACAGGTATCCACATCGATACCAGTATCCAAATATCATCATCGACCACATCACTCCCCCTTTCGAGGAGGGTCCTTTTGAACTACACCAAGCTTGTCTCGGAAATACTCAAACTTTACTCGAGACAGAGGTTTGGTCAATACATCAGCAACTTGCTCATCAATGTTCACATACTCGAGCTTTATAGCTCCTTTCTGCACCATATCCTGTATATAAAAATATTGGATCTCTATGTGCTTTGACTTATCATGGAACACTGGATTCTTCGTCATCTTGATACAACTCTGGTTGTCACACAGGATCACAGTGGGGTCCATCTCTAAGTCAAATAGTCCTGATAACAACTTCTGAAGCCATATGGCTTCACAACTAGCAGAGCAAGTTGCTATATATTCCACTTCAGCTGTGTTAAGAACCACATTGGACTGTTTCCTGCTAAACCACGATATCATAGCAGATCTCAGACAATAACATCCACTCGATGTGCTCTTTCTGTCTGAGATACTTCCAGCCCAATTTGCATCTGTATAACCATACAATCTGAAATAATTATTTCCAAGATAATATAGACCAAAGTCTATCGTACCTTTTAGGTACTGTTATCACATATATAGTAGCCGGGCTACCATACATTATTTTTCTGATGCCAGTACACTATTCAGCCAGTTCCCCTACATTTGAGATGCCGAGATGAGCATCTATATTGGATCACTATCAGATTGTGGACAACAGTTGTATTCCCCATGCCATGACTGAGTTTTAGGACACTCAGAGAGATGACCGATGTAGCCATTATACCATTGGTACAGAGCAGTCAGTAGTGCCCAGAGTTGCAGCAGCAGTTTCAGCAGACAGATGATGGTACAGGTTGATGATCTTTCAGGTATATGACTCAGCAGGTATATCATGGTGTTATGGTTAGATTGCTTTTATACTTATTCTTATAGCATGTCTTAGCACTTAGTGTCATGATCTGGCGATCATATAGATATGTGGACCTGGTTGATCTATTATATATATTTTATTGTCCCTACTCAGACTTAGAAGTTCACTATTCATACTCATTGGTATTTACCCTCCTTAGGGAGAATAGAGGTGATCATTCCACCATACCTTGGCTTGCTAGTGTTGGCTCCATTATTCATTGTCTTCATCCATCCATGGCCTACCTTTTAGATTATCACCCTGACTTACTACTTGACTAGTGGCATGGAGGACTTCTCCCCACTGTAGCCTCTGTATTGGATGAGCTTCCCTGTTTATTGTGTCTCGGCTCTGAGTTGGTGACAAAACTTACCTATGGTGAGTTGGAGTTCCTTGGAATTCCCCCTAGTCACTAAAGTTGTGTTGGCTAAACCTGAAACTTTTAGTGCTGCCATGAATACAAAATCTGGAAAAAATGAAATTTTATATCTTGTATGAAAAGCCCATTCATGCAATGTGTTTCTAAACACACATGAATGAAAGGCATGCCAAATGAAAATGGCCATGAAAATAAAATGTTATATCTTTTGGAAAAATAAATACCTAGGTAAACAAGCTGTCCATGACACACCTAGAAGTGCTCAGGTAAACAAGTGCCTTAAAAACACACCTGCAGCAGAAATCCTAAAAGAAAAAATGTAAATCTATGCAATGTGTTTGTAAACACACATAGATCAAGGCTATGGAAACTTCAGGCCCAAAAAGCAATGGAACTTAAATGCTATATCCAAACAATTGCTGGCCTTATTTGTATTATGGATTGTGCGCATCTGTGAAGGTGAATAAACCCTCTTTAAACAACTCATCCATTTGTGAGACACCTCCATTCCCTGTGTTATTGCTCATTCAGTATATACTATGGTGTGTATTCCCTTTCCCTTGCCAAAGTGTCACAAAGTCAAGTCAGTCAAGTCATCCCTTAGCCTAGCCAGTTATTTCAGCCTTCACCCTTCACTAGCAAATTGATCACAACTATGAAGTGAGTATGATCCTGAAAGTCTAGTCTGAGTAATAATAATAATTAACAACACTATATATTTGGATTTAGATCGCCAGTCATGATTACTCTGTGTTATAATTGTTATTTGAATAGGTTGTAGAGCATATATTAACCTTGACACTTTGCAACAGCTATTGATGATGGTCTGAGTTATATTTGGTCTTGTTTAGACCTAGTTTGACCATGGAGGACCATGGGACATGAGATGTTGGACCTTATGATGATATGGATAGATGATATATGGTCTATGTATACATACATGATGATTCTATGCAGCAGCTACAGGGTTATGATGATGATTCTTGGGTTACAGCAGTGTTTGTATATGTACAGCGCATTATTATTGGCCTTGTTCCGGTATATTGGATATTTATTTTGATCATGCAGAGATTCATATGGTGTATGAGTACACATCTTGGATGGATTTGGAACTTCTGAGTCCAATGGGACAGTTTGTTTTCAGTTCCGGGCACTTACAGTGATGATTGAGCCTCAGTAGGCTGTCCCAGTGCAGTTTTGGTCTGTTTGAGGCCCTGTCAAAGCAGATGTGATTTTTATCCGGTTGACCTAGGGCGCTGATGATGGAGGGGGTGGTCCAGCCACTTGTTTTTACCATATTACCCCCCTCCCGGACACACTGGTGCCCTCACCTTGACAGTGCAGGCACTCCAGGAGGCAGTTTGGGGCAGTTTCACGCTTCCCGAGGCATTTCAGGATTGGTAGAAATGGCTATTGAGGAAATCGATTTGGGCTACTGAGGCAAAGTTATGGCATGGGATGATCAGTGATGATAGATCGGGGTCTTCCACACCTTCTCCAGCAATTTCAGCTTCATCGGGGCCCACATCCATCACTTATGGCACTTTCTGTGGATTTCTGAGGTCTTTTTGAGGACCACGATTTGACTATGGAGGCACGATTTGGTACATTCATGATTATTTATTGGTTATTGTGCTATGGGGATTGACCAAGGAGGGATAAAATTACCCCTTGGACCCACCATAAGCCTCTTATGATATTTTGTTATCATGATTTGGTGGGATTCCCCTCTTCTACGGCGATTTTGTCCACTTACATAATATTTTATGTGTGATCAATGTATTTTATTGTTGAGCTCATCTCAACCATTGATTAGACATTTGTATCTTTTAATCTTAGCCACTCATTCAAAAAGTGGTTAGGATTTTGGTGCCTCTCCTTCCTATTTAAAGGAGAGAGCCTCTCATTGTAAGGGGTCTTTGGCTCTTGGATTATTGGTATAGAAAAATATTCTTGTGGAAATTCTTGTGGTCTCCTTTGCATCTGGTGTTCTTAGATGGTGATTGGAAAGTCTATTGCAACCTAGCATTTGGAAATTGTGGTAAGATCTATCTTTTGTTTGGAAATCATTGTTTGTCTACAGGAGGGCGACTTCAACAAGGGCGATTTTGCAAGGCTTCTTCAAATCGACTTTCTTGGCATTCGCTTGTATCAGGGGGTTATCATTAGCTTCATTGTGATCTATGCTATCTTCCTGTTACTTCTTTTGTGGCATTAGTCTTATCTCTTGATGCATCAAATCTGATATTGTTGACGTTTGTTGTGCAGGAGAGAGGGCGCATTGGCTTCTTGGACCAAATCGACTTGCATAGAAACTACCTCAAAGCTTCTCAAATTGATCGGGATTGCATAGATCATCATCACCAAGGCATCTACAAGGTTACCCAGGTAAGATCCACAGGTTTGTTTCTCTTTCCTTTATCCAATCCATTGACATAGCTCATAAATTGTTAAAACCCTAAATATTTCAAAACCCCCATTTTACATTTTCTCAGATCTACTTAGATCTAGTGGGTTGTTGGGCATAATACTGAAAACCCACCTCTATAGCATCCAAGGCATCCCGGATCTATAGTTTGGTGAGGATTGGCTTCCATTTGACCCCCTTCCCAGGCCAACTTAGCCTCTCCCAAGCAAGGCGCACTTCACTGTTTGAGCAAGTTGACCTAGATCTAGGTGGTGGGTGTTTGATATTCCACTTGATTAGTCATCTACACATCAAATAACATACACCCAGGTTGTTACTTTTCTGAAATTCACCTTGTGGGCCCTATTCCACATTTCAAGGGATTTAACCCCATTTTGGACCACTTGGAACACTTAAACTACGATCTAGTAAGATCTAGCCATCGGATTACCGTGAAACTATAGATCCATACCCCTACTTGACTGATCTACCCGGATCTAAAGTTTGGATGCCATCCGACTTGTCTTGACCCACCTAAACCCCACTTTCAGCCTCCTTGGGTAAAGTCGCACCACCTTGGAGAAGTGAGTTCACTCACTTCTAGGAACTGGGTACTTGAGGTTCTTGTGGATTCGGAACCGGAATAATTCAAAACCTAGGTCTAGACTATCACTTTTTCAAATCTCGCCTTGGGGATAGCATTCCTTGTTTTAAGGGATTGTGGTCCACTTGGGTCAAACTTAGATCTAGACACATTCAACCATCAAGACCTCTATTGCTCACTTGTCCCATGTTGTAGGAGTCCTAAACCATAAGTCAACCCTACTTTGACTCCACTTCCCAATTCCCAAGGCACTGGTTTCTCTCCAAGACTATTCAACTTTCCTAGATTGTTGGATTGACTTGTGGTTTGACCTATGCATGGTAAACTATACCCTTGAAGACATCATGAACCATGGTCAAGCTTGTCTCATGTACTAGTTAGCCCCAATCTAACCCCTAAACTACCCTGCATTGGACACGGTTCCCAAGGCAGTGGATTTTCCAACATTGAACTAGTACACTAATCCTAGATCTCATTTCAAACATCTTAAGTCACTCTCACATCAACTATGAACCAAAGCTATACCCATTGAACCCTCACTTGGCTTGTGACTTCATCCTTAGGTCTAGGATAAACCATACACCTAACTTCACTTAGAAATATTCTGATTTGGTGTCTTGGTTTTGGTCTCTCCTGTCGGGAGTAGATCGGGTCTCCCCCTTTGTTGTCTGGGCTAGATAACATAAAGTGAAGGTTGCCTCGACTGGTGTGACAACCATATATTGGAGGTCGAGGCGATCGTGGTTGCACCTTTTGAGTTGCCCTTCCCTATTGCCATCCATGATTGGATCCATCCATAGGGGTAACTACAGTTTAGGTGATAACATTTTGGCGCCGTTGCCGGGGAGGGCATAGGCTTACCCCGGTCCGACATATTAAACGACACATATCTTGGTAGAAGAGTTTAAATCTACCTGGCGACTCCCAATCGTGACTCCGCTGAGGAGCGAGCTCATTTACATCCCTATAACACTAGAATTTAGACAGATCTTATGGGGTGCATCATTTTGTTTGCGGGCTCTTGATTTAAAAAAAATATATATATATATATATATATATATTAAAATATTAAAAAAATAAAAAATAAAAATTATTAGCCATGGCTGCTGCTGAGCGACCTAGGACTTTCGGTCGATTGAAAGTTTTTGACTTTTTCAAAATTGTTGGGTATCCTCATCATATTCCTCATCAAGCCTATGAAAGGTTGCCTACTTTCGATGGAAGTTATGAAATCTCTGCTAGAAGGCACCTTGAAAGATTTCGGGAAGTTCTTAACGAGTTATCCATAACCCATGAGGATGTGTGTATGAAACTATTGGCTTCATCTCTCAAAGAAAGAGCTGGGCTCTGGCTTTCGAATTTGAAACCCAATAGCATTTCCGGATATGACATGTTTGAAAATAAATTCTTAGAAGAATGGGGAAGTGAATTCGATGATATGTATCTTTCAAATCAAATCCAAGATCAAAACCTTCCCCTTTCCAATCCTATTGTTGAATCATCTAACAATGAAGCTTCCAGTGAACTGTCAATATCCGGAGATGACCCATCTTGCCCAATTTCCTTGGAGGATAAGTTTTCCACTTTTGAGTTAATTGAAAGTCAAATCACTAATATAAATCGTATGTTTTCAAATTTCTTTTTAGGTAGCCCTAGTCCTGATCCAGAGAAAATTTCTGAGGATGAGCCTTTAGTCAACAAGTCCATTGAAGTTCTTCCTTCGAAAGAACTCATTTTCCATTCTAGCTTTACTGATCATGCAATTCCTTATCAGCTTATTGAAGAAGAAGAGAGTAGGGACATAGATCAAGATCCTTTAGTGGTGATTTCGGGTGATCATTGTGCAAATAATCAGGATATTTTAAATGAAATTGTTAATTTCACCCCTGATCAATTAAATGAAAATGATCACTTATCTTCTTATAATTTTAATGATGAATCAATAGAAGTTCACTCTCAAGATGAAGATGAAATAGTGAACCACACTAGATGCTCTAATCTTTGTTCCACCTCTTACGATGAATCTTTAAATTTTCCTTTTTTCATCTTTAATCAAGATAACTTAGAGTTAGATAGTTATGGTCAATCTTGTCTTCAGGTTGTAAATATTAAATTTGATCAAAAGTTTGAAATTATTCCTAGAATAAAGAATGTTTTTCAAAATCCAAGGTCAAACTTGTCTATCCATTTGGGAGAAATTTCATATTTGCAATCCACCCTCCTTTCCCAATTCTTTCAATCATCTTTGGGTTGGTGCTTTAGTCAATCTTTTGCCTTGGAAAATTTTAATAGGAAGTATAAGCATGATTACATGTTTGGAGAAAAAGCACTTCATGTCCCTTTTCAGTCACTTTGGAACCATAATGTATGTTGTCAAGTTATCAATCATTCTTGGTGGCTAGAAAAGGTGTTTAAAGATCAATTTCATATTTTCTCCATTTTTGAGCATCAAGTGGGTCTGACTTTGATTTTCCGTCTTTTAAGCTTTAATTTATCCCCACTTGAATTTTTGATCATCAATCCCAAGGAGAATCAAATTGAATATGTAAGAGAAGTAAATGAGGAAGTTATGTTCGGTGAAAAAGAACTGAATTACAAGCCTTATATTTTTCCTCCATCAATCTTAAGCAATAACTTGCATGAATTTTATGATCCTATCAATTCTTGGATGGAGGATGTTTGCATCAGTCAATCTTTTCCTTGGCATGATTTCATTTTGCAACATTCAAACCTTTATTCAATTTTTGAACAAACCTGGAAGATTGCATTATCAAATTCTCTGATCTTTAATCCAATCATGACTTGTTTCATTACCAGAAATCAAAGAAGAATCATTAGCCTATTTGATGAATGGTTGCACTGGATTTATGATTTTACCTAGCATTTGTGCTAACTGGTTAGATTAGGGTAGGTAGGAAACCAAATAAGCCTACTTGGGCAGTAGTTAGTCCGTTTTGCTATTGATTCTAGCACCTTGTTTATCCTTAAGCTCCGTCGTAAGCTCCTAGTTTAACTGAGTACCTGTCACTTTTTCTTTTCCCTGCACAATAAATTTCAAATTTTGCAAATTATGTTAGTAGTTTAATTTACTTTCTGCATTTATATTTCATGCATTTATATTTCTGACATAGAGTAGATTTTATTTCAGTTGGTTTTATATTTTTCCCACACATGCGGCATGAGGTATTTTTGATGTTTGTGAATGCAGAAAAATAGGTTGCATGAATAAAAGCTGGAAATAAAATGGTAGAGTGCTGGATCGTGGATTCGAGTAGCAGAGTTCGAGGACAAGAGATTCTGAGATTCTCAAGCGCTCATTTCAGCGGAGCACTTGTCCCAGCCGGAGCCAGATGTTATCACATATATAGTAGCCGGGCTACCATACATTATTTTTCTGATGCCAGTACACTATTCAGCCAGTTCCCCTACATTTGAGATGCCGAGATGAGCATCTATATTGGATCACTATCAGATTGTGGACAGCAGTTGTATTCCCCATGCCATGACTGAGTTTCAGGACACTCAGAGAGATGACCGATGTAGCCATTATACCATTGGTACAGAGCAGTCAGTAGTGCCCAGAGTTGCAGCAGCAGTTTCAGCAGACAGATGATGGTACAGGTTGATGATCTTTCAGGTATATGACTCAGCAGGTATATCATGGTGTTATGGTTAGATTGCTTTTATACTTATTCTTATAGCATGTCTTAGCACTTAGTGTCATGATCTGGCGATCATATAGATATGTGGACCTGGTTGATCTATTATATATATTATATTGTCCCTACTCAGACTTAGAAGTTCACTATTCATACTCATTGGTATTTACCCTCCTTAGGGAGAATAGAGGTGATCATTCCACCATACCTTGGCTTGCTAGTGTTGGCTCCATTATTCATTGTCTTCATCCATCGATGGCCTACCTTTTAGATTATCACCCTGACTTACTACTTGACTAGTGGCATGGAGGACTTCTCCCCACTGTAGCCTCTGTATTAGATGAGCTTCCCTGTTTATTGTGTCTCGGCTCTGAGTTGGTGACAAAACTTACCTATGGTGAGTTGGAGTTCCTTGGAATTCCCCCTAGTCACTGAAGTTGTGTTGGCTAAACCTGAAACTTTTAGTGCTGCCATGAATACAAAATCTGGAAAAAATGAAATGTTATATCTTGTATGAAAATCCCATTCATGCAATGTGTTTCTAAACACACATGAATGAAAGGCATGCCAAATGAAAATGGCCATGAAAATAAAATGTTATATCTTTTGGAAAAATAAATACCTAGGTAAACAAGCTGTCCATGACACACCTAGAAGTGCTCAGGTAAACAAGTGCCTTAAAAACACACCTGCAGCAGAAAGCCTAAAAGAAAAAATGTAAATCTATGCAATGTGTTTGTAAACACACATAGATCAAGGCTATGGAAACTTCAGGCCCAAAAAGCAATGGAACTTAAATGCTATATCCAAACAATTGCTGGCCTTATTTGTATTATGGATTGTGCGCATCTGTGAAGGTGAATAAACCCTCTTTAAACAACTCATCCATTTGTGAGACACCTCCATTCCCTGTGTTATTGCTCATTCAGTATATACTATGGTGTGTATTCCCTTTCCCTTGCCAAAGTGTCAGAAAGTCAAGTCAATCAAGTCATCCCTTAGCCTAGCCAGTTATTTCAGCCTTCACCCTTCACTAGCAAATTGATCACAACTATGAAGTGAGTATGATCCTGAAAGTCTAGTCTGAGTAATAATAATAATTAACAACACTATATATTTGGATTTAGATCGCCAGTCATGATTACTCTGTGTTATAATTGTTATTTGAATAGGTTGTAGAGCATATATTAACCTTGACACTTTGCAGCAGCTATTGATGATGGTCTGAGTTATATTTGGTCTTGTTTAGACCTAGTTTGACCATGGAGGACCATGGGACATGAGATGTTGGACCTTATGATGATATGGATAGATGATATATGGTCTATGTATACATACATGATGATTCTATGCAGCAGCTATAGGGTTATGATGATGATTCTTGGGTTACAGCAGTGTTTGTATATGTAAAGCGCATTATTATTGGCCTTGTTCCGGTATATTGGATATTTATTTTGATCATGCAGAGATTCATATGGTGTATGAGTACACATCTTGGATGGATTTGGACCTTCTGAGTCCAATGGGACAGTTTGTTTTCAGTTCCGGGCACTTACAGTGATGATTGAGCCTCAGTAGGCTGTCCCAGTGCAGTTTTGGTCTGTTTGAGGCCCTGTCAAAGCAGATGTGATTTTTTCCGGTTGACCTAGGGCGCTGATGATGGAGGGGGTGGTCCAGCCACTTGTTTTTACCATATTACCCCCCTCCCGGACACACTGGTGCCCTCACCTTGACAGCGCAGGCACTCTAGGAGGCAGTTTGGAGCAGTTTCACGCTTCCCGAGGCATTTCAGGATTGGTAGAAATGGCTATTGAGGAAATCGATTTGGGCTACTGAGGCAAAGTTATGGCATGGGATGATCAGTGATGATAGATAGGGGTCTTCCACACCTTCTCCAGCAGTTTCAGCTTCATCGGGGCCCACATCCATCACTTATGGCACTTTCTGTGGATTTCTGAGGTCTTTTTGAGGACCACGATTTGACTATGGAGGCACGATTTGGTACATTCATGATTATTTATTGGTTATTGTGCTATGGGGATTGACCAAGGAGGGATAAAATTACCCCTTGGACCCACCATAAGCCTCTTATGATATTTTGTCATCATGATTTGGTGGGATTCCTCTCTTCTAGGGCGATTTTGTCCACTTACATAATATTTTATGTGTGATCCATGTATTTTATTGTTGAGCTCATCTCAACCATTGAATAGACATTTGTATCTTTTAATCTTAGCCACTCATTCAAAAAGTGGTTAGGATTTTGGTGCCTCTCCTTCCTATTTAAAGGAGAGAGCCTCTCATTGTAAGGGGTCTTTGGCTATTGGATTATTGGTATAGAAAAATATTCTTGTGGAAATTCTTGTGGTCTCCTTTGCATCTGGTGTTCTTAGATGGTGATTTTAAGTCTATTGCAACCTAGCATTTGGAAATTGTGGTAAGATCTATCTTTTGTTTGGAAATCATTGTTTGTCTACAGGAGGGCGACTTCAACAAGGGCGATTTTGCAAGGCTTCTTCAAATCGACTTTCTTGGCATTCGCTTGTATCAGGGGGTTATCATTAGCTTCATTGTGATCTATGCTATCTTCCTGTTACTTCTTTTGTGGCATTAGTCTTATCTCTTGATGCATCAATTCTGATATTGTTGACGTTTGTTGTGCAGGAGAGAGGGCGCATTGGCTTCTTGGACCAAATCGACTTGCATAGAAACTACCTCAAAGCTTCTCAAATTGATCGGGATTGCATAGATCATCATCACCAAGGCATCTACAAGGTTACCCAGGTAAGATCCACAGGTTTGTTTCTCTTTCCTTTATCCAATCCATTGACATAGCTCATAAATTGTTAAAACCCTAAATATTTCAAAACCCCCATTTTACATTTTCTCAGATCTACTTAGATCTAGTGGGTTGTTGGGCATAATACTGAAAACCCACCTCTATAGCATCCAAGGCATCCCGGATCTATAGTTTGGTGAGGATTGGCTTCCATTTGACCCCCTTCCCAGGCCAACTTAGCCTCTCCCAAGCAAGGCGCACTTCACTGTTTGAGCAAGTTGACCTAGATCTAGGTGGTGGGTGTTTGATATTCCACTTGATTAGTCATCTACACATCAAATAACATACACCCAGGCTGTTACTGTTCTGAAATTCACCTTGTGGGCCCTATTCCACATTTCAAGGGATTTAACCCCATTTTGGACCACTTGGAACACTTAAACTCAGATCTAGTAAGATCTAGCCATCGGATTACCGTGAAACTATAGATCCATACCCCTACTTGACTGATCTACCCGGATCTAAAGTTTGGATGCCATCCGACTTGTCTTGACCCACCTAAACCCCACTTTCAGCCTCCTTGGGTAAAGTCGCACCACCTTGGAGAAGTGAGTTCACTCACTTCTAGGAACTGGGTACTTGAGGTTCTTGTGGATTCGGAACCGAAATAATTCAAAACCTAGGTCTAGACTATCACTTTGTCAAATCTCGCCTTGGGGATAGCATTCCTTGTTTTAAGGGATTGTGGTCCACTTGGGTCAAACTTAGATCTAGACACATTCAACCATCAAGACCTCTATTGCTCACTTGTCCCATGTTGTAGGAGTCCTAAACCATAAGTCAACCCTACTTTGACTCCACTTCCCAATTCCCAAGGCACTGGTTTCTCTCCAAGACTATTCAACTTTCCTAGATTGTTGGATTGACTTGTGGTTTGACCTATGCATGGTAAACTATACCCTTGAAGACATCATGAACCATGGTCAAGCTTGTCTCATGTACTAGTTAGCCCCAATCTAACCCCTAAACTACCCTGCATTGGACACGGTTCCCAAGGCAGTGGATTTTCCAACATTGAACTAGTACACTAATCCTAGATCTCATTTCAAACATTTTAAGTCACTCTCACATCAACTATGAACCAAAGCTATACCCATTGAACCCTCACTTGGCTTGTGACTTCATCCTTAGGTCTAGGATAAACCATACACCTAACTTCACTTAGAAATATTCTGATTTGGTGTCTTGGTTTTGGTCTCTCCTGTCGGGAGTAGATCGGGTCTCCCCCTTTGTTGTCTGGGCTAGATAACATAAAGTGAAGGTTGCCTCGACTGGTGTGACAACCATATATTGGAGGTCGAGGCGATCGTGGTTGCACCTTTTGAGTTGCCCTTCCCTATTGCCATCCATGATTGGATCCATCCATAGGGGTAACTACAGTTTAGGTGATAACATTTTGGCGCCGTTGCCGGGGAGGGCATAGGCTTACCCCGGTCCGACATATTAAACGACACATATCTTGGTAGAAGAGTTTAAATCTACCTGGCGACTCCCAATCGTGACTCCGCTGAGGAGCGAGCTCATTTACATCCCTATAACACTAGAATTTAGACAGATCTTATGGGGTGCATCATTTTGTTTGCGGGCTCTTGATTTAAAATATATATATATATATATATATATATATATATATATATATTAAAATATTAAAAAAATAAAAAATAAAAAATATTAGCCATGGCTGCTGCTGAGCGACCTAGGACTTTCGGTCGATTGAAAGTTTTTGACTTTTTCATAATTGTTGGGTATCCTCATCATATTCCTCCTCAAGCCTATGAAAGGTTGCCTACTTTCGATGGAAGTTATGAAATCTCTGCTAGAAGGCACCTTGAAAGATTTCGGGAAGTTCTTAACGAGTTATCCATAACCCATGAGGATGTGTGTATGAAACTATTGGCTTCATCTCTCAAAGAAAGAGCTGGGCTCTGGCTTTCGAATTTGAAACCCAATAGCATTTCCGGATATGACATGTTTGAAAATAAATTCTTAGAAGAATGGGGAAGTGAATTCGATGATATGTATCTTTCAAATCAAATCCAAGATCAAAACCTTCCCCTTTCCAATCCTATTGTTGAATCATCTAACAATGAAGCTTCCAGTGAACTGTCAATATCCGGAGATGACCCATCTTGCCCAATTTCCTTGGAGGATAAGTTTTCCACTTTTGAGTTAATTGAAAGTCAAATCACTAATATAAATCGTATGTTTTCAAATTTCTTTTTAGGTAGCCCTAGTCCTGATCCAGAGAAAATTTCTGAGGATGAGCCTTTAGTCAACAAGTCCATTGAAGTTCTTCCTTCGAAAGAACTCATTTTCCATTCTAGCTTTACTGATCATGCAATTCCTTATCAGCTTATTGAAGAAGAAGAGAGTAGGGACATAGATCAAGATCCTTTAGTGGTGATTTCGGGTGATCATTGTGCAAATAATCAGGATATTTTAAATGAAATTGTTAATTTCACCCCTGATCAATTAAATGAAAATGATCACTTATCTTCTTATAATTTTAATGATGAATAAATAGAAGTTCACTCTCAAGATGAAGATGAAATAGTGAACCACACTAGATGCTCTAATCTTTGTTCCACCTCTTACGATGAATCTTTAAATTTTCCTTTTTTCATCTTTAATCAAGATAACTTAGAGTTAGATAGTTATGGTCAATCTTGTCTTCAGGTTGTAAATATTAAATTTGATCAAAAGTTTGAAATTATTCCTAGAATAAAGAATGTTTTTCAAAATCCAAGGTCAAACTTGTCTATCCATTTGGGAGAAATTTCATATTTGCAATCCACCCTCCGTTCCCAATTCTTTCAATCATCTTTGGGTTGGTGCTTTAGTCAATCTTTTGCCTTGGAAAATTTTAATAGGAAGTATAAGCATGATTACATGTTTGGAGAAAAAGCACTTCATGTCCCTTTTCAGTCACTTTGGAACCATAATGTATGTTGTCAAGTTATCAATCATTCTTGGTGGCTAGAAAAGGTGTTTAAAGATCAATTTCATATTTTCTCCATTTTTGAGCATCAAGTGGGTCTGACTTTGATTTTCCGTCTTTTAAGCTTTAATTTATCCCCACTTGAATTTTTGATCATCAATCCCAAGGAGAATCAAATTGAATATGTAAGAGAAGTAAATGAGGAAGTTATGTTCGGTGAAAAAGAACTGAATTACAAGCCTTATATTTTTCCTCCATCAATCTTAAGCAATAACTTGCATGAATTTTATGATCCTATCAATTCTTGGATGGAGGATGTTTGCATCAGTCAATCTTTTCCTTGGCATGATTTCATTTTGCAACATTCAAACCTTTATTCAATTTTTGAACAAACCTGGAAGATTGCATTATCAAATTCTCTGATCTTTAATCCAATCATGACTTGTTTCATTACCAGAAATCAAAGAAGAATCATTAGCCTATTTGATGAATGGTTGCACTGGATTTATGATTTTACCTAGCATTTGTGCTAACTGGTTAGATTAGGGTAGGTAGGAAACCAAATAAGCCTACTTGGGCAGTAGTTAGTCCGTTTTGCTATTGAGTCTAGCACCTTGTTTATCCTTAAGCTCCGTCGTAAGCTCCTAGTTTAACTGAGTACCTGTCACTTTTTCTTTTCCCTGCACAATAAATTTCAAATTTTGCAAATTATGTTAGTAGTTTAATTTACTTTCTGCATTTATATTTCATGCATTTATATTTCTGACATAGAGTAGATTTTATTTCAGTTGGTTTTATATTTTTCCCACACATGCGGCATGAGGTATTTTTGATGTTTGTGAATGCAGAAAAATAGGTTGCATGAATAAAAGCTGGAAATAAAATGGTAGAGTGCTGGATCGTGGATTCGAGTAGCAGAGTTCGAGGACCAGAGATTCTGAGATTCTCAAGCGCTCATTTCAGCGGAGCACTTGTCCCAGCCGGAGCCAGATGTTATCACATTTATAGTAGCCGGGCTACCATACATTATTTTTCTGATGCCAGTACACTATTCAGCCAGTTCCCCTACATTTGAGATGCCGAGATGAGCATCTATATTGGATCACTATCAGATTGTGGACAGCAGTTGTATTCCCCATGCCATGACTGAGTTTCAGGACACTCAGAGAGATGACCGATGTAGCCATTATACCATTGGTACAGAGCAGTCAGTAGTGCCCAGAGTTGCAGCAGCAGTTTCAGCAGACAGATGATGGTACAGGTTGATGATCTTTCAGGTATATGACTCAGCAGGTATATCATGGTGTTATGGTTAGATTGCTTTTATACTTATTCTTATAGCATGTCTTAGCACTTAGTGTCATGATCTGGCGATCATATAGATATGTGGACCTGGTTGATCTATTATATATATTATATTGTCCCTACTCAGACTTAGAAGTTCACTATTCATACTCATTGGTATTTACCCTCCTTAGGGAGAATAGAGGTGATCATTCCACCATACCTTGGCTTGCTAGTGTTGGCTCCATTATTCATTGTCTTCATCCATCCATGGCCTACCTTTTAGATTATCACCTTGACTTACTACTTGACTAGTGGCATGGAGGACTTCTCCCCACTGTAGCCTCTGTATTGGATGAGCTTCCCTGTTTATTGTGTCTCGGCTCTGAGTTGGTGACAAAACTTACCTATGGTGAGTTGGAGTTCCTTGGAATTCCCCCTAGTCACTGAAGTTGTGTTGGCTAAACCTGAAACTTTTAGTGCTGCCATGAATACAAAATCTGGAAAAAATGAAATGTTATATCTTGTATGAAAATCCCATTCATGCAATGTGTTTCTAAACACACATGAATGAAAGGCATGCCAAATGAAAATGGCCATGAAAATAAAATGTTATATCTTTTGGAAAAATAAATACCTAGGTAAACAAGCTGTCCATGACACACCTAGAAGTGCTCAGGTAAACAAGTGCCTTAAAAACACACCTGCAGCAGAAAGCCTAAAAGAAAAAATGTAAATCTATGCAATGTGTTTGTAAACACACATAGATCAAGGCTATGGAAACTTCAGGCCCAAAAAGCAATGGAACTTATATGCTATATCCAAACAATTGCTGGCCTTATTTGTATTATGGATTGTGCGCATCTGTGAAGGTGAATAAACCCTCTTTAAACAACTCATCCATTTGTGAGACACCTCCATTCCCTGTGTTATTGCTCATTCAGTATATACTATGGTGTGTATTCCCTTTCCCTTGCCAAAGTGTCACAAAGTCAAGTCAGTCAAGTCATCCCTTAGCCTAGCCAGTTATTTCAGCCTTCACCCTTCACTAGCAAATTGATCACAACTATGAAGTGAGTATGATCCTGAAAGTCTAGTCTGAGTAATAATAATAATTAACAACACTATATATTTGGATTTAGATCGCCAGTCATGATTACTCTGTGTTATAATTGTTATTTGAATAGGTTGTAGAGCATATATTAACCTTGACACTTTGCAGCAGCTATTGATGATGGTCTGAGTTATATTTGGTCTTGTTTAGACCTAGTTTGACCATGGAGGACCATGGGACATGAGATGTTGGACCTTATGATGATATGGATAGATGATATATGGTCTATGAACCAAAGCTATACCCATTGAACCCTCACTTGGCTTGTGACTTCATCCTCAGGTCTAGGATAAACCATACACCTAACTTCACTTAGAAATATTCTGATTTGGTGTCTTGGTTTTGGTCTCTCCTGTCGGGAGTAGATCGGGTCTCCCCCTTTGTTGTCTGGGCTAGATAACATAAAGTGAAGGTTGCCTCGACTGGTGTGACAACCATATATTGGAGGTCGAGGCGATCGTGGTTGCACCTTTTGAGTTGCCCTTCCCTATTGCCATCCATGATTGGATCCATCCATAGGGGTAACTATAGTTTAGGTGATAACAGGTCCCTCATCACATGCTTTGCAGCTATCAGGTGAACACGTCTAGGCTCAACTAGATACTGATTCAGGGTGTTCACAGTAAAGCATATATTTGGCCTGGTATTCGTCAGATACATCAACGACCCAATAATTTGTCTGTACTGAGTCACATCCACTAATTTTGACGATTCATCAGCCAACAACTTCAAGCTGGTATCCATGGGAGTGGCCATGGCCTTAAATTCCAACATATCAAATCTTTTCAAGATTTCCACAACATACTTTCCCTGGTTGAGAAAGATTCCTTCTAGGCCTTGCCATACTTCCAGACCTAGGAAGTAATGCATCAATTCGAGATATTTCATCTCAAATTCTGTAGCTAGCTTTTTTTTTTTTTCCATGACCTGTTTCTCATTTCCTGTCAGGAAGAGATCATCCACATACAATAATAGTATGACAGGTTCATCATCCATAACCTTAAGGTAAAGGTTAGGATCAACTTTATTTTTAGTAAAGCCCAAGCTTGTCAAGAAGCTATCAATTCTCTCATACCAAGCTCTAGGAGTTTGTTTCAATCTGTACAGAGCTTTCTTCAACTTGCATACGTGATTTCTTCTATTTTCAACCTCAAATCCTTGTGGTTGTTCTATGTACACTTCTTCCTAAATTACACCATTTAGGAAGGCTGTCTTCACATCCATCTAGTGCAATCTCCACTTCATCATGGATGCAAGTGCCATGATGGTTCTAATGGAAGTGTACCTTGCAACTGGTGCAAATGTTTCTTCATAGTCAATTCCCTCTTTCTGAGAGAATCCTTTGGCCACAAACCTTGCCTTATACTTTTCAATGCTACCATCCACAGCATGCTTTATCTTGTATATCCATTTGGAAGATACCACACTCTTGTCTTTTGGTTTGGGAACTACATCCCAAACATCATTCTTCATTATTGATTGGTACTCCTCCGTCATTGCTTCTACCCATTCTTTCTTATGAACTGCTTCTTCATAACTGATAGGCTCTTGATGTACAAGATCACACATCAAAGCCACATAGCTAGAAAATGGCTTTGGTTTCTTGCTTGCTCTAGTGGAGCATTCTGGAGCTCCATATCTTTCCGCTTCTTGTATAATTTCTCTTTCCCATGCTGGATTTCTCTTCCGCGATATGTTCATAGGTGGAGGTTCTATCATATCATGGTCTTCTGGTGTTTCTTCTTCAGGGAAGGAAACAGCTTTTGTATTTCTAGGAGGTATATCTTCTTCATATACTTCTTCACACTGGCTCTTTCTAGATCTTTTGAGAGCAGCTTCTTCATCAAATGTTACTGTTATCACACAACTTGTAGTTGTCCCTAAAGGTATCCCATCCAGGATGGTCGAGGAGATGGACAACTAAAGAGGTGATCCAAGAGATGCCACGGTTCCCAATGCAAGCTGGGAGTCACGTCAACCCAGGCACTCTTCGCTTTAGACCGAGATGAATCAAGACTTAGGGGGAGACCCTATAACCAACCAAAGATGATTGGACCCAAACAAAGGTTCCGAGGGATATGTAAGAGATAAGTTACGGAAACCAATGCAAGGTTAGGTGGACCTAGAAGTTTAAGTATGGTTGAAGGAGGCTCAAGGAATGACTAGTGTTTCAACCAATGAATGATTTAGGCCACATGATAGGATAAGATGATAAGATCTAGTACCATGACATATACATGTGGGACCCACTTCCTTGGGATATGGAAATGGCTCAAATGGGACCCACAAGGTGAAGTTAGGGGTGCAAATGGTACTAAGGGGTATGTGAAGAGTAGATCTATAGATCTAAGGTGAAAATAGAGATACCCACATATGGGGTCTAGTAGTTGACACACATCCCAAGGAGTGCGAATTGCCCTAGGTGGACTAGTGCCTTGATGGATGGGCTAATGGAGTCAAAAGAGATGTGGAAATGTAGATCGGGACACCTAGGATGCAAATCAAGTGGGCTATTCAAGATGTGATGGTTGGATCTTAGTATCTAATGTTTCACCAAGTGACTCAAGTGGGCAACAATCCCCAAAATGAGGAATGATACCCCCAAGGCAGAAATTCAAAAAGTGAGACACTAGATATAGGTTTTAAATTCTGCTCTTTCCAAATCCAATGGGATCTCAAACACCCAGTTCCTCAAAGTAAGACAACTCAATCACCCAAGAAGTGCGACTTTTCCCAAGGAGGGCTAAAAGCATGGTAAAGTGTGTCAAATTAAGACCAATGGCCACCAAATTATAGATCCAAGTAGTTTAGGCAAGTATCAATGTGGATCTTGAAAATCAAGGGGATCCAATGGCTATATCTCCATAGATTTGAAATTGAAAATGCATCACCAAATTGACCCAAGTGGGGCACAACCCTCAAAATGAGGAATGGGGCCCACAAGGAAAAAATCAACAAAGTGAAGCACTAGGGGTAGGTTATCAAGTGAGGAGAGTGTGAATCAAGTGGGATCTCACCTACCCATGTGTTAGATCTAACCCAACTAGCTTCTCCCAAGGGGTGCGATTTGCCTCAAGAGGGCTATTTTGCCTTGAAAAGTGTGTCAAATGGAACCCAATCACCACCAAACTATAGATCCGAATTGCCATGGATACTATAGAGGTGGGTTTTCAATATCTTTTCAAAATCAAGGCTAGATCCAAGTAGATCTAAGAAAAACAAAAATGAGGGTTTTGATTTTAATGTAATTTTGACCAATGGTATGGATAGCAAGCGAAATCAATACGTACCTTATAGATCTTACCTCAAAAGCTTGCGGCCTCTTAGCATATGGAGAATTCTTGCCCTAATTACAATTCCATGCTTGATCCAAGTGTCTTCAACCAATAGCATTCAAACCCTAGGAGGAAATATGTCTCATGAAAACCTGCAAATCAAACTACATCAAGTTAGATTTGATCTACAAATCCATAAGATCTAAGCATGTCATATCAAGAAAGCAATCAATGGACAAAGCACAATTGAAAAACTCCCTCTCTATGAAGTAGATTTGCCCATGGGGGATGTGAGCAACCCCTACAATCTTCCCACAAAGCAATTCGATGAGCTAGCTTGAGCAATTCGGCCTCCCTCTCTTGAAGTCGATTTCACCTGAAAAGCAAACAATGTCTAGAAGCAAGATATCCAAGAACATATGCAAGAGTAACCCAATCAAAGCCAAGAAGTAGATCTCCAAAATATTCTTTTCATTCCAAGTTTTCCAGAGCCCAAAGGTGAGCTATACAATAGGGGGTCTCCTCCTTATATAGAATAATAAAGACCAAAACCCTAGATCTCAAAACCACTTTACAACAAAATGAGTGGTTGAGATTAAAAGATCTCAATACATGATCAATGGCTAAGATGAAACATAACAATATAACACATGGATCACTCAAATAATGATGACGTCATAGCTAAAAGATACTCATGGAGGGTGACGTCATCCACTAGAGGGGGTAAAAGAACATGAACCCACCTCATATGACTAGGACATGACTCATAAAGCACATGGTGGGGCTAGGAGGTATCAATCCTTGCTAGCTCATCCCCATGGCACAATAAAATAATATAATATGTCCAAAATAAATACAAATGATCAAATCTGTCCTCAAAATCTGCGAGAGACATGTAATAAATGGCCTCCTGTGGCCTTTGTGGATCCCCTTGACTGATGAAAACAGGTTGGAAGATAGGGGGTTTACCCTGGAATACCTTTGTGAAAACCAAATGCCAAAACCTTGCCTCAATTGCCCAAATCGAATTCCTCAGTGACCCTTTTATCCCATTTCTGGACTGCCTCGGTAATTGTGAAAGTGCTGAAACTGCTTCCTAGGGCACCTGCACTGTCAAACTGAGTCCACTAGGCTCTGCAGAAGGGGGGGTAAATGGTAATAACAAGTGGCTGGACCACCCCGTCCTCATACAGCGCCTTAGGTGAACTGGCCTCTCATGGCCCCTGCTGCTCAGGCTGGGAAATCAGCCCCAAATCTGGTCAACAATTGTAAAACTACATCTATCACTGTTAGAAGTGCCTGGAATTGAAAGATAAGTGTCTCATTGGATCTAGAAGACCCAAATCTACTAAGAATGTGTACTCATACACCATGGGTTGCCCTGACGGGCTAACTGTAGGGTCCACCATATATGGATAGTGCATAATCTGATGATCTGAAGTAATAATAAAACCTGCCGAACTGCATCAATCACCATCTGAATCATATGTCCATCATATAGCATCATCATCAAGAGTATGTGGGTCCATCTATCATCATCAATAAGCATGCATGGCCCACATCATCAGGGATCCCAAGAAATGACCATAGTCTAACCGGGTTTGACTAGGTCAACATACAACCAAGGATAAATCATACCAGTAGACTAAGACATGTTCCTCTAATCATACTCACAGCTTAACTTAAAGTATAGCATCATTCAGTGGCATTAATCATGTTAGCATATTCCGTTGTTATTTATAATTACTTGCACAATAGCTTAAATGACAAACTCACCCATTGGACATAGTCTAGCTGCTAGCTAAGGATGAAGGCTAGGAACAAGGTTGGGCAAAGGGGGTGACTTGTCTAAACTCAACTAAAAGACACTTTGGACTGGGAGAAGGGGAAGCTACAAACTCTGTGCTGGACAAAATAAACACGGGGGATGGCTGTGCCTCACAAATGGGTAAGTTGTTTAGAGAGTGCTTATTCAACTTAGGCATCATGTCTACTTTTATAAAAAATGATCTAGTTTCATTAGGATCCATTGATTTCATTTCATGGCCTTTTTGGCCTACATAGCCCTTCGGATCTCAGGTGTGCTGATAAGCACAACTAATTGTAGCTTGCATCCAAGGCATGTTTACATATACATATAAGGTCAACAATTGTTTAGATATAGCATTTAAGAACCATTGCTTTTTGGACCTTTCTTATACTCTTCGAGGGGTATTTTTAGTAGTTCATCGTTCTTGCCCGTTTTAGTTTCCATGGGAAAATCTATATAAGTTTCCATAAGTAGTACATGAGCTTTCAGTTTCAGCCAACAACATCTCAAGTGACTAGGGGGAGTTCGAGCCAGTGCCAAACATCGGGACAACCGACCAGAATGATTTAGGCCTACAATCCAACTCACTAAAGGCAAGTTTTGTCACCAACTCAGAGCCGAGACACTAAACATACAGGGATGCGGTCCAAACACAGAGGTGGAAAAAGGGGAAGTCCTCAATATCAGAAAGTCAATTAAGACATGTCAAGGGTTAAAGCCAAATAAGAAAAGTCATGAATGGATGGAGTCAAGTGAAGGTGGAGCCTAAGCTAGCAGACAGGGAATGTCAAGGAAGACCATATCTATGTAAGGTGATAAACCAGTGAGTTTTGTCAAACAACCTAAATGTGCAAGTAAATGTCCGTTTTATAGTTCATCATCAAGATAGTTCATTGTAAGTTTTACCAATTTTGCCACATCATGAATTATATACCAAGCTAATGCTATGAATATGACTAAAGCAACAAGATAATAATCCACAGTCAATGATAAAACATCCATAGGTCATACAACATCATCACAAGAATAATCATCATACATCATCTGAAACACTGCTGCAATACATCTCTAGGCACTGAACTGAAACAGTATGGGATAAAGGGTCACATCGGTCATCAAATCTGAACTTTCAAAGCTCAGCCTTGACACAAGGTCCAACATAAGTCTGAAAAATACACTGCTCTGATCATGAGTGATCTCAAAATAATAAACTCATCATAGCCAAGCTCTGAATAATCCAAGCTCTGAAATGTGCAGATATCTGCTAAGCAAGAATAGTAGCCCTGCTACTATGGTGTGATAACAGTTACATCTCTACTAATTTCCATGTGATGGAATCCTGGGATGTATATTCTGAATGCTTTGGATGCTTCACAATACCCAACAAACACTCCCTTCTTTCCGGAAGGGTCCAGCTTAGCTCTCTTCTGTTTTGGTATGTGAACATATACAGGGCACCCAAATATCTTGAGGTGGCTTACCTCAGGCTTCTTCCCTATGAACATTTCTTCTAGAGTCTTGGATCCAAGGGCATTATGAGACAATCTATTTTGGACATATACTGTCGTCCTTGCTGCTTCAGCCCATAGATGCATAGGAAGATCTTGATCATGTATCATTGTCTTCATTGCTTCCATAATGGTTCTATTCTTTCTTTCCGCAACACCATTCTGTTGAGGATTGTAGGGAGTGGTTAGTTCCCTCTTGATTCCAGCTTCTTTACAAAAGACTTCAAAATCCTTTGAAGTATATTCTCCACCATTATCTGTCTTGAGTGTCTTGATTTTCTTTTCTGAATGATTTTCTATCAAGGCTTTGAATTCCTTGAATTTTCCGAAGACTTCATCTTTTCCTTTTAGGAAATATATCCAAGTCTTTCTTAAATAGTCATCAATAAATGTAAGGTAGTATTCATATCCACTCAAGGATGTGGAGGGCATTGGACCACATACATCTGAAAGAATTAGTTCCAAAGTACTTTTAGTCTTTGTTTCACTCTTTGGAAATGGATTCTTGATATTCTTCCCTTTTGCACATCCTTTGCAAGTGCCTTCATAATCAACCTTCGAATCTGGTAATCCTGTTACTACTTTGCTCACATAGGGTAGTGCTTTGTAGTTGATGTGAGCAATCCTTCTATGCCATAGCTCACTTGGGCTAGTGGCTTCATGGACAAGAGCTGCTTCTGAATGTCCCTTGAGTTTATATACTCCTCCTTCCTCTTCACCAATAACAACTGCATTCTCAATTGATTTTCCTTTGGGCCACATGAGTACTTGTCCATAGCAACCCTATAACCTTTCTTACCTATGCTGAGATAGAAAGTAGGTTCTTCTTCAAACTTGGTACATATAAAACTTACTTCATCTTCATGGGGGTTCTAGAATCAAGCTTGTAGCTTGCTTCACCAATTCCTTTGATAGGATATTGATAGTCATCTCCTAATGATACTTTCTGTGGAGAGGTTTTCTCTTCAAGTCTTGAAAGAGTTTTCTTTTGTCCTGTCATGTGCTTTGAAGCACCACTATCAATAAGCCATGTGTCTTCTTCAGGTGTTACAAACCCAGAGAGTGCAGAGAATAGAACATACTCTTCTACATCTTCTTCTTCTACCTTAGCTCTTTTCCTTTGAGGTCTTTTCACCTCTTCATCTTTACTATCATCTTCTGCTAGATGTGCTTGATGTCTTCTGTGGTGGAAACTCTTCTTCTTCTTTGAAGGACAATCCTTAGCAATGTGTCCTATTTTGTGACAGTTGAAACATTGGTATGAAGAGTAATTTCTTTCTGGAATGGATCTTCTTTTCTTTTGAAACCTTTGTGGAGGTTGAGACTCCTTGTGGCTTTCCTTCTTGAAGTTGGATTGACTCCTTCTTTTGGTATGGGTGGCTAATGCTTGATTATCTTCTTTGAGTAAGGCTTCTCTATTGGCTACTCTAGCCTCTTCTTGAATGCAATCCTCCCATACAATATCAAACATCATGCTTTCCTTTCTGACACACATGGTCTGGATGAATGAATCCCAAGGTCTAGTGAGATCATTGAGAGAAGTCATGACTAGTTCATCTTCGTTAAGGCTGTCTCCAATGGCTTCTAGTTGTTCCTTGAACTAGGAGATCCTTGTGAAGTAATCTTGAATAGATTCTCCTTGACTCATCTTAGTGCTCTTCAATTGAGCTCTCAGGTTCATCTTCCTATTGATGTTCCTCCCTTCATACATTCTGGCTAGGGCATCATACATTTCCTTCGGGGTCTTCTTGGATGACACTTGGGAATCAAGTGGTCTTTGATAGAATCAGCAATGATTCTCTTTGCCCTAATCATATCCTTCTTATACTTCTCTTTAACTTCATCTTCCGCAGGTTCTGCAACGTCATCTTTGATGTATTGGGCAAGATCATTCTCTTCAAGAATGAGATCAATCCCATATTTCCATGCCCGAAAATTCTCTATATCCTCTAGCTTGTCCTCAAGCTTAGTGCTTGGGGCCATCTTATCCAGGAGGTCACCAAAGATTGAAAATTCTTAAAATGCAAAACTGAGCTTACCAGGAGATGTGCTTGACTGAATTGAGTTGACTGGTGTACTTGAGGTCTGAAAACTTCAACTTTTCACCCTTCAAGCTTGACCAGCAAAATTCGGATCTACAATAGATTTTCTGGTTTACTGGTTCATTGGTTCACTGGTGCGTAGCTTTTCTGGTTCACTAGTGCACAGGTTCCCATCTTTTTTGGTTCACTGGTGCACAAGTTCGCAGCTTTTCTGGTTCACTGGTTTTCTGGTTTTCTTGTCCAGAAGTCAAACTAGGGTTTGACTTTCCCGGAGATCTACCCACTCAAAAAGTTTGATCTAGGGCTCAAAATTTCGCTTTAGAGGAGGAGCATCCAGCCATGCAATCAAATTCCAAAAATTCAAACTTTTGCAGAAACCCTAATTTTCACCAGAGGAGGAGAGAGATATTTTCACCTTGTGAAAGATGTCCTATTCAGGCTATCTCTGATACCATGTTAAGTTTAGCATAAAATTCACAACAAGAGCATAATAAGGATCACTGAAAGAAACACAATCACAATATAGACACAGATTTATCTTGGGAAACCCTCATGGGGTAGAAAACCCAGCAATGCTTTCCTCAATATAGATGACCAACAAATACAAAGATGTAATCCCCAAACAAGAGCTCCTTCTCCTCCTTCGCAGATCTCTCTCTCTCCTATGCGCAATTCACAAGTGAGTGAATGAGTGTGATAAATGAGGAACACACATCCTCTATTTATACTTTACTTCACTTGACTTTTAACCCTAACTGGGCCGACTTCTCCTAGGAGAGTTTAATAACCCCTAAACACTTAACTCAGGGCCGACCCCACTAGGGAAGTCTAATAACCCTAATTACAACATCTCGACAGAGGAATAAACATCTCCGGATATATAATAATGTCTTGACAGAGGAATGAAACATCTCCGGATAAAGTACAAATAGAATATTCTTAGAAGTTACAATATTTCAACATCTCCAATCTAGGAAACCTGCACAACTAAACAACCTTGCACAAAATAGGATTAAATCTGGTACTCCCTACAGTCATAGATTAAAAGAGCACGAAATACAACTGAATATAGCATGCTACTCGCAGATCTCTAAAAGCAAAAACGTAAACAAGTATATTGATTCCTCAAATACGTGCTCTATGTGTTGCTAACAACCTTCTAAGCTAGATCAACTACTAGCTCATATGCAAGGACGAAATAACTGAAACAATATTTCCTCATAACAAGTCAATTATCATCCACACACATTAATGCCATACACCATGTTGCCGCCTGGATGCACACCTGAGAAAACGCGGCAAAAATCTTCAAGCCGCTCGGTGTGGCCTTGGGGGCAAGCAAGAGTCAAGTGCATCACCTGAAACTCGACTCCTTCGTCTAGGCTTACTCCTAGCGAAGCCAAGGGGGGTGGACCTGTTATCACCTAAGATGTAGTTACCCTTATGGATGGATCCAGTCATGGACGGCAATAGGGAAGGGCAACTCAAAAGGTGCAACCACGATCACCTCGACCTCCAATATGTATGGTTGTCACGCCAGTCGAGGCAACCTTCGCTTTATGTTGTCTAGCCCAGACAGCAAAGGGGGAGACCCGATCTACTCCCGACAGGAGAGATCAAAACCAAGACACCAAATCAGGGTATGTCTAAGTGAAGTTAGGTGTATGGTTTATCCTAGACCTAAGGATGAAGTCACAAGCCAAGTGAGGGGTTCAATAGGTATAGCTTTGGTTCAAAGTTGATGTGAGAGTGACTTATAATGTTTGAAGTGAGATCTAGGATGAGTGTACTAGTTCAATGTCAAAAGATCCACTGCCTTGGGAACCGTGTCCAATGCAGGGTAGTTTTAAGGGTTATATTGGGGCTAACTAGTACATGAGACAAGCTTGACTATGATTCATGATAGCTTCAAGGGTATAGTTCACCATGCATAGGTCAAACCACAAGTCAATCCAACAATCTAGGAAAGTCGAATTGTCTTGGAGAGAAACCAGTGCCTTGGGAATTGGGAAGTGGAGTCAAAGTAGGTTTGACTTGTGGTTTAGGACTCCTAGTACTTGGGACAAGTGGGCAATGGAGGTCTTGATGGATGAATGTGTCTAGATCTAGGTTTGACCCAAGTGGACCACAATCCCTTAAAACAAGGAATGCAATCCCCAAGGCAAGATTTGACAAAGTGACAGTCTAGACCTAGGTTTTGAATTATTCCGGTTTCAGATCTCCAAAAATATCAAGTACCCAGTTCCTGGAAGTGAGTCAACTCACTTCTCCAAGGTGGTGCGACTTTGCCCAAGGAGGCTAAAAAGTGGGGTTAGGTGGGTCAAATCAAGTTGGATGGCATCCAAATTTTAGATCCGGGTAGATCGGTCGGGTAGGAGTTTGGATCTATAATTTCGTGGCAATCCACCGGTTAGATCTTAGTAGATCTGAGTTTAAGTGTTCCAAGTGGTCCAAAATGGGGTTTAAATCCCTTGAAATGTGGAATAGGGCCCACAAGGTAAATTTCAGAAAAGTAACAACCTGGGTGTATGTTATTTGATTTGTAGATGACGAATCAAGTCGAATCTCAAACACCCATCGCCTAGATCTAGGCCAACCTGCTCAAACTAGGAAGTGCGCCTTGCTTGGGAGAGGTTAAGTTGGCCTGGGAAGGGGGTCAAACGGAGGTCAATCCTCACCAAACTATAGATCCGGGATGCCGTGGATGCTATAGAGGTGGGTTCTTAATATTACGCCCAACAACCCAATAGATCTAAGTAGATCTGAGAAAATGCAAAATTGGGGTTTTGAAATATTTAGGGTTTTTAGATATTTTTGACAATTGGATAGATCATGGAGATAGAACTTACCTTGAGATCATACCTGAATGATGTGGATGAGATGCCTTGATGTTGAGGAAGATTCCCGCAGAGATCAAATGAGAAATTGTTGATTCGCTTGCCGATTTGATGCCCTAGCCCACAAGTGCGCCTTCCTTTACCTGTCAAACCAAGGAATGAAAATTCAATCAGTAAGATCAAGTATGGAAGAAATACAAGAGAAGTGCAATGATAACATGAAATAGAAGGTCCTGGGACAGTAATACTCCCTGTTACCAACGAAGAGCTCCAAAGAAGAAGTAGGGAGAGTCTTCCCCTACCAATACCTCCTCCTCCAAGCAAATCGGCCTCCACCTGTAGATGCAAAATCGTGGTACAAAAGATATGGCAAACAAGATCTCCAATAACTCAGTGCAAAGGAAGAACCAACGAACGAACACCAAAAACATTCACCACAACATTGGAGATAGATGCAATAATAATTTTCTATTCCAATAATCCAGAGCCAAAAGTCCCTTTACAATGAGAGGCTCTCTCCTTTAAATAGGAAGGAGAGGCACCAAAACCCTAACCACTTTTTGAATGAGTGGCTAAGATTAAAAGATACAAATGTCTAATCAATGGTTGAGATGAGCTCAACAATAAAATACATGGATCACTAATAAAATATTATGTAAGTGGACAAAATCGCCCTATAAGAGGGGAATCCCACCAAATAATGATGACAAAATATCATAAGAGGCTCATGGTGGGTCCAAGGGGTAATTCTATCCCTCCTTGGTCAATCCCCATAGCACAATAACCAATAAATAATCATGAATGTACCAAATCGTGCCTCCATAGTGAAGTCGTGGTCCTCAAAAGACCTCAAAAATCCACAGAAAGTGCCATAAGTGATGGATGCGGGCCTCGATGAAGCTGAAACTGCTGGAGAAGGTGTGGAAGACCCCGATCTATCATCACTAATCATCCCATGCCATAACTTTTCCTCAGTAGCCCAAATCGATTTCCTCAATAGCCATTTCTACCAATCCTGAAATGCCTCGGGAAGCGTGAAACTGCCCCAAACAGCCTCCTGGAGTGCTGGCGCTGTCAAGGTGAGGGCACCAATGTGTCCGAAAGGGGGGTAATATGGTAAAAACAAGTGGCTGGACCACCCCCTCCATCATCAGCGCCCTAGGTCAACCGGATAAAAATCACATCTGCTCTGACAGGGCCTCAAACAGACCAAAACTGCACTGGGACAGCCTACTGAGGCTCAATCATCACTGTAAGTGCCCGGAACTGAAAACAAACTGTCCCATTGGACTCAGAAGGTCCAAATCCATCCAAGATGTGTACTCATACACCATATGAGTCTCTGCATGATCAAAATAAATATCCAATATACCGGAACAAGGCCAATAATAATGATCTGTAAATGACCAAACACTGCTGTAACCCAAGAATCATCATCATAACCCTGTAGGTGCTGCATAGAATCATCCTGTATGTGTACATAGACCATATATCATCTATCCATATCATCATAAGGTCCAACATCTCATGTCCCATGGTCCTCCATGGTCAAACTAGGTCTAACCAAGACCAAATATAACTCAGACCATCATCAATAGCTGCTGCAAAGTGTCAAGGTTAATACATGCTCTACAACTTATTCAAATAACAATTATAACACAGAGTAATCATGACTGGCGATCTAAATCCAAATATATAGTGTCGTTAATTATTATTATTACTCAGACTAGACTTTCAGGATCATACTCACTTCATAGTTGTGATCAATTTGCTAGTGAAGGATGAAGGCTGAAATAATTGGCTAGGCTAAGGGATGACTTGACTGCCTTGACTTTGTGACACTTTGGCAAGGGAAAGGGAATACACACCATAGTATATACTGAATGAGCAATAACACAGGGAATCGAGGTGTCTCACAAATGGATGAGTTGTTTAAAGAGGGTTTATTCACCTTCACAGATGCGCACAATCCATAATACAAATAAGGCCAGCAATTGTTTAGATATAGCATTTAATTTCCATTGCTTTTAGGGCCTGAAGTTTCCATAGCCTTGATCTATGTGTGTTTACAAACACATTGCATAGATTTACATTTTTCTTTAGGCTTTCTGCTGCAGGTGTGTTTTTAAGGCACTTGTTTACTTGAGCACTTCTAGGTGTGTCATGGACAACTTGTTTACCTAGGTATTTATTTTTCCAAAAGATATAACATTTTATTTTTCATAGCCATTTTCATTTGGCACTCCTTTCATTCATGTGTGTTTAAAAACACATTGCATGAATGGGCTTTTTATACAAGATATAGCATGTCATTTTTCCAGATTTTGTATTCATGGCAGCACTAAAAGTTTCAGGTTTAGCCAACACAACTTTAGTGACTAGGGGGAATTCACAAGGAACTCCAACTCACCATAGGTAAGTTTTGTCACCAACTCAGAGCCGAGACACAATAAACAGGGAAGCTCATCCAATACAGAGGCTACAGTGGGGAAAAGTCCTCCATGCCACTAGTCAAGTAGTAAGTCAGGGTGATAATCTAAAAGGTAGGCCATGGATGGATGAAGACAATGAAAAGATGAAGCCAACACTAGCAAGCCAAGGTATGGTTGAATGATCACCTCTATTCTCCCTAAGGAGGGTAAAACCAATGAGTATGAATAGTGAACTTCTAAGTCTGAGTAGGGACAATATAATATATATAATAGATTCAACCAGGTCCATATATCTATATGATCGCCAGATCATGACACTAAGTGCTAAGACATGCTATAAGAATAAGTATAAAAGCAATCTAACCACAACACCATGATATACCTGCTGAGTCATATACCTGCAAGCTCATCAACCTGTACCATCATCTGTCCTATGAGACTGCTGCTGTAACTCTGGGCACTACTGTCTGCTCTGTACCAATGGTATAATGGCTACATCAGTCATCTCTCTGAGTGTCCTGAAACTCAGTCATGGCATGGGGAATACAACTGCTGTCCACAATCTGATAGTGATCCAATATAGATGCTCATCTCGGCATCTCAAATGCAAGGGAACTGGCTGAATAGTGCACTGGAATGAGAAAAATAATGTATGGTAGCCCGGCTACTATATATGTGATAACAGGACCCTAAAAGAAAGAAAATCTAAGGTGTTTAATCTACGAAAAGAGAAAAACAACTAATCTAGGAGTTAGAAATTTGATCTCAAGAACAATACAATATTAAACCTGATATCATTTGTTATCCAACATTATCATTGAAACATAAACATCCAACATCATAAAATATTCAATAATAAGACCAGTGTCGGAAATAAATGCTTGAATAAAAAAAGACAATGTTTTGCAAGTGTTTTTGGTAAATTTTATTATTATTGTGGAGATGAGTAGATTATTAGGGAGGGGGATTTCCAATATACAGTGAGGTACTGGAAATATGTCCGGAATATGACAAAGGTGGCTCCTCACTTGGAAATGTGGGCTGGATCGGAGTCTCTGGGAGGTGTTCAACACTACACCAAACGACGGTGCAGTCTAATGGTATCCCGAGGTCACTACCCAGTGGTTCCCGCTTCCTTTGAAGAATTTCCCCACACAGTGTCAATAAACGATTATGCCGGATTTTCGTAAATAGGAGGTTAATTAGGAAAAATGAGACTAATTACTAGTCACTAAGTCCCTTTCTGGTATGATCAAAATGTTCAGTCGAGGCTGCAACGATCTAGAGCATATGGGGACGAAGCCTTGTTAATTTTAAGAATTTTTGAACAATGTTTTCTTGTTTATTAAAACCCAAGAGTCTCTTTTTTGGCCAGTACTCGGGCAAGCCCTTATCCTGAAATCCATACTTCGGGAAAGCAAGGGGGTTAATTAAAATTGGAAAATAGAAATTGTTGAAAAAATGTGAAAAGCTAGGTCCTGAGTGAACTTGCGGCCCGTCGTTGGAACAGACCAACAAGCTAAATTTTAGTCCTAGTTAAATTTTATTAAGTGCGAAAAATGAAATCTAAACTAAAAAATTGCAAACCACAAAATTTGAGTCGACATAGTTCCCCCTTGGGGGGATGGGGTGTGGGCGTTGGGTAGCCCAGTTGCTCTCGTTTAATTTTCTTTTTACAATGCAAATAGAAATGCCCAGGTCCTTGAAAATTGACTCAAAGGCTTACAAAATTCATAGAACAAGTATCCAGTTGAAGGGGAATGGTTCTTGGGTGCTCTAGATGGCTCAATCTACCCAAAATCGGCCAGAGTTTCCTCCTACCTATTCATGAAATGTTGCAAAACAGCAAGCAAATGTTAGTAACTAATGCCCCAAAACATTTGGTTCTTGGGTGCTCCAGATGGCTCAATCTACCCAAAATCGGCCAGAGTTTCCTCCTACCTGTTGATGTATATGTAACTTCGGAATGTATTTCATCTATGTATTTTATATATATTTATTGTACCCTTATTAGAGATGTGTTATTCCTCTATAAGGAAGTGTCGTCATGTGGATTGACAAGTGTCGCAAGTGTGTGTACTTGCCGATGGGTTATTAGACCACCATGTGTGGGGTCGGCCCTGAAATATATATTATATTGTGGATGTACCTAGCTAGACAAGTCGGCCCCATAAGGTCACTGGGCAAACAGGTTAGTATAAATAGAGATCAGGAGATCTCTATTTAGATCATTTGGAAAGTCATCTCTCTCTCACTCAGAAAGTGGCGCACTAGTGAGGAGGAGGATCATCTGCTTCTAGGAGACTATCTCAAGTGTATTTTGGTTGTACTTTGGTTGAGCCATTGCTCTCTCTATCTCTGAGGAAGTTGTGGGGTTTTTTTCACCTTAGGGTTTTCCCCACGGAAACTCTGTGTCTCTTGTCTCTCATGCTTTTGATTCTTGTGATGCTTGTGATGCTTATTGTGATTTTTATGCATTGATATACTGTATATGTTATTCTATCAGTAAAGATCCTAGAGTATTGTGAATTAATGCTCAAAATTTAACATGGTATAAGAGCTAACCTGAGAAGAAGACATTTTGCAGTGACGGAAACTTGAGTTTCTTGTTTATTGGGTTTCTCTCCACAGATTTTGGAAAAGCAGTATAGTAGATTGACTCTACTCATCATGGAAAATCTATCTGTCCAATCAGAATTCAATTCTGAGCATTTTCAGATTTGGCCTTAAAAATTAGGGTTTCCACAAAAATAGGAATTTCTGAAATCTGAAGACATAGCTGGAAGATCCTTGCAAAAATCGAAGTTTAGAGCTTTGGATCGAGATTTTTGGCTGGGTAGATCTCCGGGAAACTCAAACCTTAATTCAGGGCTCTCCTAGTGAACCCGGGAGGACAAAAAAGCAAATCTGAAGGGTAAAGCTTTGCTGATCTCAAATTCTGAATACACCAGGCTGATCAGCTCATCAAAGCGCATCTTTCTATCCTTTCAGAAAGTTGAAATTCACATTTTGAATTTTTAGGGTTTTTTCCGACAAACCCTAATCCAGGACCAGATCCAGCTTTCAGCATTTCAAGTGGTAAGACCTAAATCTTTTCTATTTCCATTTGAAGTACTCTTTAGGATGTCTCACCACACCACGCTTGAGGATAAGCTTGAAGGAGCTGATAACTTCCGAGCTTGGAAGTATAGGATTGGGTTAATCCTGGAAGAGAATGAGTTGGACTCATATGTAAAAGAAGACATCCCTATCCTAGAGGATGAAGAGGCTAAGGTATTGCATAAGAAGAACTTGGTCAAGGCAAAGAGAATCATTGCTGATTCTATCAAAGACCATCTCATACCCCATGTGTCTTCTCTAAAGACACCCAAGGAGACGTTTGACTCTTTGACCAAGCTATTTGAAGGGAAGAACATAAATCGGAAGATGACCCTGCGGAACCAATTGAAAGGAGTAAAGTTTCAGAATGGAGAAACCATTCAATCTTATTTTTCAAGGGTCTCCCAGATCAAGTAACAACTAGAAGCAGTGGATGAAATGGTGGAGAATGGTGAAGTGGTGATGACCACTCTAAATGGCCTACCCAGGTCATGGGATTCCTTTATTCAAGGAATTTGTGCAAGGAAGAAGTTGATCTCCTTCAACAGATTGCGGGAAGAATGCTCTCAAGAAGAAGCTAGGCTTGTGGCCCGAGAAGAAAAGATGGGAAATGAAGATCAAGCTCTCACAGCACATGCCAGGAAAGGCAAGTCCAAGAAGGAATCATCTCATAACAGGAAATTCTCACACCACCATTATCATAAAGATAAGAAATATCTCAGATGCTTCAATTGCAATGAGAAGGGACACTTTGCTTCAGCTTGTCCCAAGAAGAAGAAAGACAACAACAACTTCAACAAGAAGAAGAAGAATAACAAAAGAAGATATCATGCTCATGCTGCCGAAGATAATGAATCCCCAAAGAAGAAGGCTAGGGCAGAAAGTGATAGTGATGATGACTCTTCAAGTGAAGAAGAGTATGTTCTAATTTCCGCTCTCACAGGTACTATCTCCCATGGTTGTAATGATTGGTTGATTGACAGTGGGGCTTCCAAACACATGACTGGGTTTAAGGAATCTTTTGTGAATCTATCTGAACATGAATCACCCCATAAGGTGAAACTTGGGGATGATTATCAATACCCAATCAAAGGAAGTGGTGAAGCCTCCTACAACTTAGATTCTGGAAAATATTTGAAGATGAAAGAAGTCCTTTATGTACCTGGGCTCAAGAAGAACTTACTCTCCATCTCTGCATTGGATGCAAAAGGTATGAGGGTTGCATTTGTGGATGGCCAAGTCCTAATGTGGCCAAAGGGAAAGAACATAGATGATGCAGTAGTGATTGGAGAGCAAGAGGGAGGTTTGTATAAATTGAAGGGACAACCTGAACATGCCATGGTACATGAATCCATGGATCCAAATGAACTTTGGCATAGAACACTTGCTCATATGCACTATAGGGCACTTCCAATTGCAAGCAAGGCTGTAGAGGGTCTTCCTGAAATCAAGACCAAACATGAAGGTGTTTGCAAAGGATGTGCAAAAGGTAAGAACATTAAGAAGGCTTTCCCAAGCAGTGAAAGCAAGGCAAAAGACATCCCAGAAATCATCCACTCAGATGTATGTGGTCCTATGTCATCCAGTTCTCTGAGTGGGTATGTTTACTATGTCTCATTTATTGATGACTTCTCCAGGAAGACTTGGATATACTTCTTGAAGAGCAAAGATGAGGTGTTTGATAAATTCAAGGAATTCAAAACCTTGATGGAGAATCAAACTGACAAGAAGATCAAAACATTCAGATCCGACAATGGTGGAGAATTCACCTCAGGTGACTTCAAGAAGCTTTGTAGTGATTCAGGGATTAAGAGGGAGTTGACTGCTCCCTATAATCCTCAACAGAATGGAGTTGCAGAAAGGAAGAACAGAACAATCATGGAAGCAGCAAGGGCAATGCTGCATGACCAGGATCTACCTATGCATCTATGGGCAGAAGCAGCTAGAACAGCTATATATGTGCAGAACAGAACACCCCACAATATATTGGATAACAAGACACCAGAAGAGGTCTTTTCTGGTAAGAAATCTGAAGTCAGCCATCTCAGAATATTTGGTTGTCCAGTATACACTCATGTCCCAAAGGAAAAGTGGACTAAACTAGATCCTTCAGGAAAGAAGGGTATCTTTGTGGGTTACAGTGAAAGCTCGAAGGCTTACAGAATATACTTTCCAAGGTTCAAGAAGATTGATGTCAGCAGGGATGTAACATTTGATGAAAACTCAACATTCATCAAATCAAGGAAGGCACCTATCGAAGTTTATGAAGAACCTAAGGAAACTAGATTTCAAGACACTACCATGACTGAAGCAGTTCCAGAAGTTGTTCGTGAGTTTGAAGATCCGCAAGAACCTGTAGATCCACCCCGTGAGAATAAATCTCACAAGAGAAAACCTGCATGGGCTAGAGAGCTCATTCAAGATGCAGAAAGATTTGGCATTCCAGAAGAAGAACACAGAGCAAAGAAGAGAACTAGATCACATACCAGCTATGTTGCTTTACTCTGTGATATTATGAACAAAGAGCCTTCCAGTTATGAAGAAGCAGCGGAAAAGAAAGAATGGAAGGATGCCATGGTTGAGGAATACCAATCAATAATGAAGAATGATGTTTGGGATGTTGTACCAAGACCTAAAGAGAAGTCTGTTGTGACTTCTAAATGGATCTACAAAATCAAGCATGCTGCAGATGGTAGTGTAGAGAAATACAAAGCAAGATTCGTAGCTCGTGGCTTCTCTCAGAAAGAGGGAATAGATTATGAAGAAACTTTTGCACCTGTAGCCAGGTATACTTCCATCAGAACAGTACTTGCCCTGGCTGCAACGATGAAATGGAAAATACACCAGATGGATGTCAAGACTGCTTTCTTGAATGGTGTAGTTGAAGAGGAAGTATATGTGGAGCAGCCACTCGGTTTCGAAAAACATGACAGGGAGTCATATGTGTGCAGATTGAAGAAAGCCTTGTATGGCTTGAAACAAGCTCCCAGAACTTGGTATGAGAGGATGGACAGTTTCCTATCTAGTTTGGGCTTTACCAAGAGTAAATCGGATTCCAACCTTTATTACAAGGTTGAGGAAGGGAATCTTGTGATTCTACTCCTGTATGTGGATGACTTATTTGTAACAGGAGATGACAGATTGATTGTAGATACTAAGAGAAAGCTTGTTGCCGAGTTCGATATGAAAGATTTGGGAATGATGCATTATTTCCTAGGTATGGAGGTGTGGCAGAGTGCAGGTGGGATCTTCCTTGGTTAAGGGAAGTACACAGTAGATATCCTGAAGAGATTTGGGATGATGGATTGCAAGGCCATGGCCACACCTATGGCATCGAATCTGAAGCTTCTATGTGATGCTTCATCTGAGCTGGTTGATGTCTCTATGTATCGTCAGATGATTGGGTCCTTGATGTACCTGACGAACACTAGACCAGATATTTGCTTTGCGGTGAACACATTGAGTCAGTTCCTGACAGATCCGAGGAGTGTTCATCTGGTTGCTGTAAAGCATGTTCTGAGGTACCTGAAGGGTACAGTGGATTATGGGCTCAAGTATGAGGCGAATCAAAAGTTTAACCTGCAGGGTTATGTTGATTCAAATTGGGCTGGCAGTGCTGCAGATAGGAAGAGCACATCTGGGTGCTGCTTCAGTATGGGATCAGGTGTGATCTCTTGGTTTAGTCGGAAGCAGTCCTATGTAGCACTGAGTACAACTGAGGCAGAGTATGTTGCAGCCTATTCAGCTAGTTGTGAGGCTGTATGGCTACGGAAGCTACTGTCTGAATTATTTGATCTCCCGTTGGATGCTACTGGTATCTTCTGTGATAACCAGAGTTGTGTGAAGCTATCCGAGAACCTAGTGTTTCATGACAGGTCGAAACACATAGAGATCAAATATCACTATATCAGGGATATGGTGCAGAGAGGAGCTGTGAAGCTCCTATATGTTGCGACGGACGAGCAGATTGCAGATGTGCTGACGAAGCCACTAGCCAGGGTGAAGTTCGAGTACTTCAGAGAGAGGCTTGGTGTTCTTCGGATTGATGACACTTTGAGGAAGAAGTGATGGACACATTTGCTGAAGCCATTCCAAGCATGTTGGAAGGAGGATCCTTCACATGGCTGTGGATGTAAGCGCTGGATGATGAGCATCAGGATGATGTTCTGGTTTCTGCTTTGTATGATCATTTGGATCATTTATATGTATATGTATGTATGCATCATGTTGGATGCTAGATATGATCAGTTGGATCATTTATATGTATATGTATGTACGCATCATGTTGGATGCTGGATATGATAAGTTGGATCAGTTATATGTATGAACGCATCATGTTGATGCTGGATATGATCGGTTGGATCATGTGTATGTATTTTGTATAAGCATCATGTTGGATGCTTGGACCATGTATCAGGTGGATACATTGTATGATCAGGTAGATCATGTATGTTGATATGTATCATGTATGATCAGGTGGATCATGTATTTGTATTTGTATCAGGTGGATGCATTGTATGATCAGGTGGATCATGTATGATGATATGTATCAGGTAGATACTTGGTATGCATCAGGTAGATGCATTGTATGATCAGGATGATCATGGATGACAAGCTTCAGGATGTTGCTCCAGATGACATGCAGCAGGATGTTGCAGTGATGATGGTCAGGATGATCATGTGTACATCAGGATGATGTATGGTGAGTATCAGGTTGATACTCTGTGGCCGTGGAACAGGTTGTGCAGATAAGCATGTAATTTGTGCCCTGGGAGATTTGCAGATAGTCTTTCGAGGTTTTTCCTATGGCATGTAATTTGTACCCTGGGATATCTGGCAAATGCTCTTTCGAGGTTTTGCTTGGGAGGACATATAATTTGTGCCCTGGGAGATCTGCAGATAGTCTTTCGATGTTTTGCCTATGGCATGTAATTTGTGCCCTGGATATCTGGCAGATGCTCTTTTGAGGTTTTGTCCTATGGCATGTAATTTGTGCCCTGGGAGATCCGATAGGTTGAGCTGGTGTGTTCGTAATCAGTCCTGGGATGCTCTTTCGAGGTTTTGCCATGACCACATGTATTTTGTGCCCTGGGAGATCCGATAGGTTGAGCCGTTTGCTCGTAATCAGTCCTGGGATGCTCTTTCAAGGTTTTGTGGTGACCACATGTAATTTGTGCCCTGGGAGGTCCGATAGGTTGAGCCTTGTGCTCGTAATCAGTCTTGGGATTCTCTTTCGAGGTTTTGTGGTGGGGTCACATGTAATAAGTCCTGGAGATCTGGACAGGATGAAAAAGGCCTCAGATGCTCTTTACGGTTCTTGCTAGTCAAGAGGCTCTTTTAAGGTTTTGTGATGCACGTAATAAGTCCTGAGATTTCCACAGTATGGCCAGTGATGATGAAGACTTGCAGATGGTGGGCTTACATCCAGTATGAAAAAAGACTGGCTTTGTAGAACTTCCTATGACGAGTAGAGTCAGAGATTGGTTGAGATAGCAGTAGCAGTGATGATGATGATGACGATGATCCCGAGAAGAAGACTTGTCTAGCAGATCTGTGTCGAGAAATACCTTCCTAGTTAAGAGGGAGTGTTGATGTATATGTAACTTCGGAATGTATTTCATCTATGTATTTTATATATATTTATTGTACCCTTATTAGAGATGTGTTATTCCTCTATAAGGAAGTGTCGTCATGTGGATTGACAAGTGTCGCAAGTGTGTGTACTTGCTGATGGGTTATTAGACCACCATGTGTGGGGTTGGCCCTGAAATATATATTATATTGTGGATGTACCTAGCTAGACAAGTCGTCCCCATAAGGTCACTGGGAAAACAGGTTAGTATAAATAGAGATCAGGAGATCTCTATTTAGATCATTCGGAAAGTCATCTCTCTCTCACTCAGAAAGTGGTGCACTAGTGAGGAGGAGGATCATCTGCTTCTAGGAGACTATCTCAAGTGTATTTTGGTTGTACTTTGGTTGAGCCATTGCTCTCTCTATCTCTGAGGAAGTTGTGGGGTTTTTTTCACCTTAGGGTTTTCCCCACGGAAACTCTGTGTCTCTTGTCTCTCATGCTTTTGATTCTTGTGATGCTTGTGATGCTTATTGTGATTGTTATGCATTGATATACTGTATATGTTATTCTCTCAGTAAAGATCCTAGAGTATTGTGAATTAATGCTCAAAATTTAACACTACCTATTCATGAAATGCTGCAAAACAGCAAGCAAATGTTAGTAACTAATGCCCCAAAACACTTTAAAAGTGTTTTGGGACTTACCAAAAAATTACCCAAAAATTTCTTAAAAAAAACTAAGTAAAAATGCAAAAAATGAACTAAGTGGGACGTGCTGTAAGGCTTATCTCCTTAGGATCTTTGCATACACAAAGAATAGAAAATTAAAAGATCTTATATTAGCCAAATAAACTTTAAACCAATCTAAACATACTACTTGTTTAAGCCTTAAAATATGCAGAAATCAACTTGTAACAAGAAATATGCTTATACTAGATCTAGATTTAAGGTTACTTTAAACCAATCTAAACATACTACTTGTTTAAGCCTTAAAATATGCAGAAATCAACTTGTAACAAGAAATATGCTTATACTAGATCTAGATTTAAGATTTTTACTTTGAAAATAACTAAGATCTAGTGAAAATAAATCAGATCTATTTATAATATTGCAAAAGGAGTAGATCTGAGATACGCAAACCAAGGTAACCGAGAAAAATTTGAAGTTTTGGTGACGAGAAGAAATAAGAGGAACGCCTTCGAACTTGGGCAATGGGGTCCTCGAGAGTGGGGATCAGAGGGACTAGTTTTCCTTGGATCTATCCTGAAAGAAAATGGACGCAAACAAGCTCCACAAACTCTTCAGATTGGCAACCTGTAGTCACAAAAAACAACTCACACAAGAAAGATCAAGAGCAACTGGTGTAGACTAATATAGAGATTTAAATACAAGCATTTAAAAAAAACTTTGTAAATATAACTTCTCTATAATAACCTGACAGAGAAATAATGGATTAGATCACACTACTCCACCTTATTAAGATGTACATCTTCTTCAAAAGCCAGTCTTTGATCAACAAACAAATGCGAATAAAAATGTAAAGACACAGATTACCTTATGCATAAGTTAGAACATGATCATCCACACACCATAGAGCCACACACCGATTTGTCCCCAAAGCCTCTTATTCATTAACAAAATTCCAAAAAGATATACAATGCTTGAGCAGAGGTTCCACCTTCTCATCCAAAACAATGAAGACGTGACGTGCTTAAATAGGAAAACTAAGAAGAGAGGGCACACTAGTCATGGAGAGGGAGGGCACATTAGTGTGAGGGAATCAAGCCTCAATTTGTGGCTTGATAGGAGGGGGATGAATCTTCTTTTTGGGCTGCCAAAAATCAGCCAAAGTGATGCCTTAAATGAAGCTGCCCATTCCTTCATTTATGGGCCCCTCTCCTTGGGAAATGCGTCCCTCTTTAGGAAATGCACCCCCCTTCTGTGGGGAAAAGATTCATTGATTAATGCTGCCCAAAACTTGCTCAAAATTCATCCCCCAATTCCCTCAATCAAATCTGACCTCATCCACTTCCAAATTCCATCAATTTAGGAATTGGATTTTTTCAGATTTTTCAAATGATGATGTTCAGCATTCATAAGATCCTTTAGCATATTATACATCAGCACAGGGCTTACTTGATTTGTAGTCAACTTATACAATCTTTCTACTGTTAGGGTGGATGTAGCGAGGTACTCATATGTATATGAAGTTATGAACACCTTGGTGAGCACTTATATGCATATGTAAAAGAATTGTGCTCAACGCAGATCCTTCAAACCAACTGTACACCTCCTTATCTGATGTAAACATTAATTCAGCAATTAATATAAAAAATATTCTCAAAATGTAAGAGGCTATCCAAATTTTTAATAGATAAAAACTTTTAGAAGTTCCTGACCTTATCTATCATAATTTTAATGTACCGCTACAAAACATACATTTGATTTAGAAATTTGTCCATTTTATTTTTTACATTTTTCTATGGTTTTGCGCATGATGTTGAATCAATTGGTGATGCAGGAGGCTACAGGGGAATGCTTTCGAGGGTCCAATTCCTTCAAGCTTTTCCAACTTAACCTCTTTGATACAACTGTACGTATTTGTTTCCATTTTCATTGGCATTTGTGCTAGTCCCTTTTTCTACTTGAAATAGAAGTGTAAGTATTAAGTAAATTGGTTCATGAATTGATTTCAGACTTCTCTTTTTGTTGGCATATTTTTACTTTGAATTTTGGCAGGAGAGTAGGTGATATAACTTCAGGTGTCTCATCATTGTCATTCTTAAAACAAATAAAGAATTTGACTCAACTGTAAGCGAAATACCCTCTTGTGCTTATAAATCTTAATCAAATACAATTCATTTGACTTTGCTACTTGTTTTCTAAACAAGAAGATTTCTAATATATGATGTCTTGTGCAGAGTGCTAAGAAACAACATGATTTCTGGTGAAATTCCTTCGTATATTGGAGAAATTAAAGGGCTGAATTATTTGTAAGCAATTGCTGTTTATTGTCCTTATATATTCTAGGATTTTGGCTTGCCTTGGACCTCTCCCATAACTTGGGAAGCCCTAAAACAATCATATTGCACGTGCAGTGGTTTAAGAAAAATAATTATATTGGTCTCTTCGAATATAAGGGGAGTTGGGGATAAAAGTGTCCCAGACACAATCAAATGACTACAAAGATAAACAAACAGGAAATAGACTATTTTTAATAATACTAGAAGAAACTGAACTTTTTAAATGCAACTCCCTATAAGGTTAAGTTGGTGGATATGAACAAATTTTCTGCACATTTAGAGCATTCAAAACTTAAAGGAACAACATGTAACTATGAAATCACATTAACAGAATCGCATATACACAGTTTAATATATAAAATAAAAATCTACCTTTTTAATTTTTCATAGCATGTGTGCCACTTCTATTCCTTATGTTGTAAAAGGAATTCATTGAGTAAGAGATATTATATAAATTTCCAACATAGGTGTTCTTTTGAAGTTAAGAATAAAGGGTTTCTATTACTACAGGCCAATGCCTGAAACATTTGAATGATATATCTTGGAAAAGGGAGAGTTTCTGCTCCCAAAGTCTCTGCACTGTATCTAATTGCTGCTGAAGTTCTATGCTCTCTCCTACAGAGCAGGATGGTCCATGTGCTGATTAAGGGCATTCCACTTTGAGAGCTTGAATCCGGGCTGATGCTTAATGGCCACTTTGCCAATGAATCTTTCTTGATAATCTTGGACGGAAAATGCTCAATGGATAACAGGATAGCCCGTATGCAAACTTTCTATGAACTTTACGGGTCCAAAATTCAAAAGGAAAAAAACTCATGTTAGATTTTCAACTTTTAATCAAGACTTATGTAGGATCTTACTGAGAGAATAACAAGCACAACATAAACACAAGAGACACAAAGATTTTCCTCGGGGAAACCATAAAGGAGAAAACCCCACAACTTCCTCAGAGATAGAATGATCACCAATACAATGTCACAAAAGTAACACCCAAAATAGAGATGGTCTTCAACAGCTTCTCTCTTCTCCACTTGTGCGAACTTCTCCCCTCTCTCACTAATGCGAATTGAGTGTGAGTGAGTGAATGAATAAATGGAGAGCCTAGCTCTCTATTTATACTTTACCTTTACCACTTGGCAAGTTGGCCTCAACTAAAGTTGACTGGGCCGACTCCTTTAGGGGACTTAAAAACCCCAATACAAATGACTCTAGGGGAACTAATGCCCCGACTTACATGGGAGGGTTTACCACAATGACTTTATATGACCCAAATACAATAATGACTTCTCCGACCGGAGGAATAAACATTTCCGTCGGAGGTACAAATAAAATACAATAATAAATACAATATAAAATACAAGTGAATATCTTCCGCAGTTACAATAACATTAACACTCCCTCTTAACTAGGAAGGTATTCTCTTGACACAGTCATCAACACATCTAGACACAAGTCTTCGTCGCTGGATCAACAATGCTGGAACATTATCATCAACACTGGATCGTCATCGTCACTGCTGCTGCAATCCTTGTCATGTCGACCATCGATTGGTGCTATCTCTCTGTTCTACTCGTCATAGGAATTTCTACAGAGCCAGCCCTTTTTCATGCTGGATGTAGGCCTAGCCTCTAACTGGAGATCAAACAAATCAGACAGTAGCTTCCTAAACCATACTTCCTCACAAATAGCCGAACAAGCTGCGACATACTCTACTTCGGTTGTACTCAGTGCCACGTAGGACTGCTTCCTGCTAAACCAGGAGATCACACCTGATCCCATACTGAAGCAGCACCACGAAGTGCTCTTCCTATCTGCAGCACTGCAGCACTGCCTGCCCAATCTGAATCAACATAACCCTGCAGGTTAACCTTTTGATTCGCATCATATCTGAGCCCATAATCCACTGTACCCTTCAGGTACCTCAATATATGTTTTGCAGCAACCAGGTGAACTTGTCTCGGATCCATTAGGAATTGGCTCAAAGTGTTCACAGCAAAGCATTTGTCCGGTCTCGTGTTCGTCAGGTACATCAATGACCCAATCATCTGACGATACATCGTGGCATCAACTGACTCTGATAGAGCATCACAAAGTAGCTTCAAGTTCGATGCCATGGGTGTGGCCATTTCCTTGTAGTCCATCATCCTGAATGTCTTCAGAATCTCCACTGCATACTTCCCTTGTCCAAGGAAGATCCCATCTGTATTCTGCGACACCTCCATGCCTAGGAAACTATGATACCGAACACATCCATATAGGCCATCGTGTCCCGTGTCATCGTGTCGGACACGGACACGTCCTGACACGGTGTCAGACACGTGTGTTATCACACAACTTGTAGTTGCCCCTAGTGGTATCCCATCCGGGACGGTAGAGGAGATAGGCAACTAAAGAGGTGACCCAAGAGATGCCACGGTTCCCAATGCAAGGTGGGAGTCACGTCAACCGAGGCACTCTTCGCTTTCGATCAAGGTGAAACAAGACCTAGGGGGAGACCCTATAACCAATCACAGATGATTGGACCCAAACAAAGGTTCCTAAGGATAAGTAAATGATGAGTTACGGAAACCAATGCAAGGTTGAGTGAACCTAGAAGTTAAAGTATGGTTGAAGGTGGTTTGGGAGATGGTTAATGTTTCAACCAATGTATGATTTAGGCCATATAATTAGGTATAATGACAAGGTATAGTACCATGTGCTACACAAGTGGGTCCTACTTTCTTGGGATATGTGAAATGGCTTAATGTGGACCCACAAGGTGAAATTAAGGGATGCAATTGGCACTAGAGGACATGTAATGAATAGATCTATGGATCTAAGTTGAAATTAGGAATACCCATGTACCGGATCTAAGGTTTGACACAATTCCCAAGGAGTGCGACTTGCTTTGAGGAGGACTAGTGCCTTGTTGGATGGGCTAATGGAGTCAAAAGTTATGTCAAAGTGTAGATCGGGACACCTAGAGGTCAAGTCAAGTGGGCTAATTGAGATAGAATGGTTGGATCTAGCTAGATCTAGGGTTTCATGAAATGACCCTAAGTGGACCACAATCCCTTAAAACAAGGAATGCTACCCCCAAGGCAGATCGTCACAAAATGATACTCTAGACCTAGGTTTCAAGGTATGGCCATTCCAAATCCACAAAAATATCAACCACCCACTTCCTCAAAGTGGGCAAACTCACTCACCCAAGGGAGTGCGACCTTGCTCAAGGAGGGCTAAAAGGTGGATAAGGTGGGCCAAATCAAGTCCAATGGCCACCAAACTGTAGATCCAAGTAGCTTATGCACCGATCTATGTGGATCTAGAAAATCAAGTCAATCCAAGGGTTAGATCTTACTAGATCTGAGTTTTAAGATGCCAAGAAATTCAAAAGGGGGTTTTAATCCCTTAAAACGTGGAATGATGCCCACAAGGTAGAAATCACCAAAGTAAAAGTCTGGGGGTAGGTTATCAAATGTGTAGATTACAAATCAAGCGGGATCTCACCTACCCATATGCTAGATCTAACCCAACAAGCCTCTCCAAGGAAGTGCGATTTGGTTCAAGAGGGCTATATTGCCTTGAAAAGTGTGTCAATTTTAACCCAATCACCACCAAACTATAGATCCAACTAGGGGTGGATGCTATAGAGGTGGGTTTTTAAGATCTTTTCAAAAGCAAGGCTAGATCTAAGTAGATCTAAGAAAAACCAAAATTGGGGTTTTAATTAATTAGGGTTTGTGACCAATGAAGATAGAATGGATGAAAAGAGGCACATACCTTGTAGATCTTACCTCAATTGCTTGTGGCCACCTTGCAAATTGATAGCATTCTCCTATGTGTATATTCAAGAGTGAGATCCAAGAGCTCCAACCAAAACGTCCTCCTCCAAGATAGCCAAATCGTCCTCCTCCTACAAGACAAGATCAAAGAAACAAGTCAAGTAAGATGATTATGAAAATGATAGAAAGATGTAATAGAAAGCATCAACTATGTCACAAAGATACAATAATGATACTCCCTATCACAAGATCAACCCAAGAGAGAATATGTGGATCCCTCCAACAATAACCCTCAAGAAATCGCCATCCTCTCCATCAATTCGACTTTCCTGCAAGAAAACTAGTAGAAGCACAAAAATCCACAATGATACATAGAAGAGATACTGTATACTCAATATGCAAGAGAATCCACAAGACAAGAGAGATATGCTCCACAAAGAAGTGTTCTATTCCAATATTCCAGAGCTCCAAAGGTGAGCTATACAATAGGGGGTCTCCTCCTTATATAGGATAATAAAGACCAAAACCCTATACCACTCTATAATACTACATCAAATGAGTGGTTGAGATTAAAAGATCTCATCATACAATCAATGGCTAAGATGAACCATAACAATATATCACATGGATCACCCAATATAATGATGATGTCATAGTATAAAATAATCATGGAGGGTGACGTCATCCACTAGAAGGAGTAAAAATACCAAAAATCCACCTCATGATGACTAGGACATGACATAATAAGCACATGGTGGGGGGCTAGGAGGCATCAATCCTTACTAGCTCATCCCCAAGGCACAATAAAATAATAAAATATGTCCAAGATAATATAAACGATCAAATCTGTCCTCAAAATCTGTGACAGACAAGCAGTAAAATACCTCCTGTGATTGCTGTGGGCCTACCCACATGGTGAAAACTGGCTGGAAGATAGTGGGATCACCTTGGAAGACCTCTGTGAAAACCAAATGCCAAAACCTTGCCTCAATTGCCCAAATCGAATTCCTCAGTGACCACTTTATCCCATTTTTTAACTGCCTCGGTAACTGTGAAAGTGCCAAAACTGCCTCCCAGGGCATCTGCGCTGTCCATCTGATCCCACCAGGCTCTCCAGAAGGGGGGGTAAATGGTAAAAACAAGTGGCTGGACCACCCCCTCCTCATACAGCGCCCTAGGTGAACTGGCCTCTCATGGCCCCTGCTGCTCAGGTTGGGAAATCAGCCCCAAATCTGGTCAACAAGTGTAAAACTGCCTCAATCACTGTTAGAAGTGCCCGGAACTGAAAGATAAGTGTCTCATTGGATCCAGAAGACCCAAATCCACTAGGAATGTGTACTCATACACCATGGGTTGCCCTAATGAGCTAGCTGTAGGGTCCACCATATATGGACAATGCATAATCTGCTGATTTGAAGTAATAATAAAACCTGCTGAACTGCATCAATCGTCATCTGAACCATCTGTCCATCATATGATATCATCACCAAGTATGTGGGACCATCAATTATCATCAATAGGCATATATATATGGCCCACATCATCATGGATCCCAATAATATACAACCAAGGATAAATCACATCAGTAGACTAAGACATGCTTCTCTAATCATTTTCACAGCCAAGCTCAAAGTATAACATCCATTCAGTGGCATTAATCAAGTTAGCATATTCGTTTGTTACATAAAATTACTTGTACGATAGTTCAAATGACAAACTCACCCATTGGACATGGTCAAACTGCTAGTGAAGGATGAAGGCTAGGAACAAGGTTGGGCCCAGGGGTTGACTTGTCTAACTTAACTCAAAAATACTTTGGACTGGGAGAAGGGGGAAGCTACAAACTCTGTGCTGGACAAAATAACACGGGGAATGGCTGTGCCTCACAAATGGATAAGTTGTTTAGAGAGTGCTTATTCAACTTAGGCATCATGTCTACATCAAGTTGATCCAAGTTGATTAGGATCATTCAATTTCATTTCATGGCCTTTTTGACCTACATAACCCTTCGGATCTCAGGTGTGCTGATAAGCACAACTAGTTGCAGCTTGCATCCAGGGCATGTCTTTCAAATACATATAAGGTCAGCAATTGTTTAGATATAGCTTTTAAGAACCATTGCTTTTTGGACCTTTCTTATACTCTTCGAGGAGTATTTTTAGTTGTTCATCGCTCTTGCCCTTTTTAGTTTCCATGGGCGAATTTATAAGTTTCCATAAGTAGAACATGAGCTTTCAGTTTTAGCCAACAACATCTCAAGTGACTAGGGGGAGTTCGAGCCAATGCCAAACATCGGGACAACCAACCAGAATGATTTAGGCCTACAATCCAACTCACCAAAGGCAAGTTTTGTCACCAACTTAGAGCCGAGACACTGAACATACAGGGATGTGGTCCAAACACAGAGGTAGAAAAATGGGGAAGTCCTCAGTATCAGAAAGTCAAATGAGACAGGTCAAGGTTTAAAGTCAAATAGGAAAGTCATGTATGGATGGAGTCAAGTGAATATGGAGCCTACACTAGCAGACAACTGGTGTCAGGAAAGACCATATCTATGTAAGGTGGAAAACCAGTGGGTTTTGTCAAACAACCTAAATGTGCAAGTAATTGTCCATTTTATGATTTATAGTTCATTTTAAACAGTTTGCCACATCAGGAATAATATACCAAGCAGATGCTGTGATCATGACTAAATCAACAAGATAATAATCCACAGTCAGTGATAAAATATCCATAGATCATACAACATCAGCATAGTAATAAACATCATATACCATCTGAAACACTGCTGCAATACATCTCTAAGCACTGAACTAAAACTGTATGGGATAAAGGGTCACATCGGTCATCAAATCTGAACTCTCAAGGCTCAGACTTGACACAAGGTCCAGCATAAGTCTGAATAATACACTGCTCTGATCATGAGTGATCACAAAATATACAATCATCATAGCCATGCTCTGAATAATGGAAGCTCTGGAATGTGCAGATATCTGCTAAACAAGAATAGTAGCCCTGCTACTATGGTGTGATAACAACGTGTTTTGGACGTGTCTTGTTTTAGGACACGTCCAAAAAACGTGTCCGACACCATGTCAGGACGTGTCCCAAAAACAGACACCGTGTCCTAAAAACAGGACACCGTGTCCCAAAAACAGGACACCATGTCTCTAAAACAGGACACTTCTAACCCAAAAAAACTATAAAAAAACAATTTTACCCTCTTTCATTCACATTTTTCAGTGAGGCTTGAGCTCTAAGAGGGTTTTTTTTTTGCATGTGAAGAGCATTATAAGGTTTTCTATCTTAATCTACCCCTTTTTGTATTTTCCAGTGGCATTCCGACATCTATGTAATACATTTTGATTTTGATGAATTAATGAGAAATATGTTTCCAACATGTATGTAATTTTTTTATTTTGATGACTTAATGAGAAATTTTATGAGTCTGTGAGAACCCACTGCATTGATGGAATTATAGCCCCCCATGTTTGTCATCCTTCTCTGTCTGCAGTTTGTGATGTATTTTTATTATTCTTCCATATACATTTACATATTACATTGTTTGGCTCTTAGTTGTGATGTATTTTTATTATTCTTCCATGTACATTTACATATTACATTGTTTGGCTCTTAGCTTCTCAAATCAAGTCATAGAGCACACCAATAAATATTATGTGGGGGCATCTTCCACAAACAACATCACAAGGGGATTCATTTCACATAGGGGAGGTTACCCCTTATTTCTATTCCTACCCATGACATTCAATCTAAGTGGCATAATCTAAAATATAAAGGGTGTTTAGTAACATGAAAAGATAAAAATAGGGTGTGGCCCCCATTCATGTAATTCAAACAAATAGAAATAGTCCTATTTTGGTTGGCTTTCTTATGCCTCTCGCGGGCATCCAATAGTGTGAGAAGGGGAAGCCAATCACTAGCCTTTTTCCCTTGTTTCAATAGTGGAGTGAGACATATGCATTGTGATTTGTGAGTGTGTAATGTGTATTGATTGTAATTTCTATTGAATATTTATAAATGTTATAGTTTCTACAAAAATTTGGATCTACATGTCTATATTTTTTACGTATATATATATATATATATAAAACGTGTCCTCCATGTCCTAATTTTAGGGGTCGTCGTGTTCGTGTCGGACACTCGTATTCCCGTGTCCTTCTTGTCCCGTGTCCTCGTGTCAGGTGACTTAGCTAGGAAATAGTGCATCATACCCAGGTCCTTCATCTCGAACTCTGCGGCAAGTTTCCTCTTTGTATCTGCAATGAGCCCATCCTCTCTTGTTACAAATAGGTCATCTACATAGAGTAGAAGTATCATTGGATTTCCCACTTCAACCTTGTAGTAAAGGTTGGAATCTGCTTTACTCTTGGTAAATCCCAAGCTCATCAAGAAACTATCCATCCTGCTGTACCACGTCCTGGGTGCCTGTTTCAATCCGTACAAGGCCTTCTTCAATTTGCACACATGAGTCTTCCTGTCATGTGTCTCAAATCCGAGTGGCTGCTCCACGTACACTTCCTCCTCTACTACACCATTCAAGAACGTTGTCTTGACATCCATCTGGTGTACCTTCCACTTCATCATTGCAGCCAATGCAATTATTGTTCTGATGGAAGTGTATCTGGATACAGGTCTAAATGTCTCCTCATAATCTATGCCTTCCTTCTGGGAGAAACCACGTGCCACAAATCTTGCCTTGTGTTTCTCTATGCTGCCATCTATAGCATGCTTGATCTTGTAGATCCACTTGGAAGTCACAACAGTCTTCCCTTATGGTCTTGGTACTACATCCCATACATCATTCTTCATGATCGACTGGTACTCCTCGATCATGGCATCCTTCCACTATTTCTTCTCTGTCGCTTCCTCATAGTTGGAAGGTTCTTTATCAATGATGTCACACAGCAGGGCTACATAGCTGGAGTATGGCCTAGGTCTCTTGCTTTCTTTGTGCATCCCCTCTGGAGCGCCATGCTTTTCTGCATCTTGAATTGCCTCTCATACCCATGTTGGCTTCATCTTGAGAGAGTTCTTCTCACGGGGTGGATCTACAGGTTCTTGTGGTTCTTCCATCTCGCGGTCTTCGTTGTCTTCTGGAACTGCTTCTTCCATTACTGCATCTCTGGTTCTGGGAAATTCATGTTCTTAAGTGTCTTCAATAGGTAACTTTCTGGATTTGTTGTAGGCTGAGTCTTCGTCAAATGTCACGTCTCTGCTGATGTCGATCTTCTTGAATCCTGGGAAGTATATTCGGTAGGCCTTCGAGCTTTCACTGTATCCTACGAATATACCCTTCTTTCCTGAAGGATCTAGCTTCATCATTTTCTCCTTCAGAATGTGTATGTACACTGGACAACCAAATATCCTGAGATGGTTGACTTCTGGTTTCTCGCTAGAGAACACTTCTTCTGGAGTCTTGTTTTCTAGTACTCTATGAGGAGTACGGTTCTGTACATACACAACTGTCCTCGTAGCTTCAGCCCATAGGTGCATCGGAAGATCCTGGTCATGAAGCATTGCTCGTGCTGCTTCCATGATTGTTCTATTCTTTCTTTCTGCAACGCCATTCTGTTGTGGATTGTATGGAGTGGTCAACTCCCTCTTAATCCCAGATTCTCTGCATAGGTTCTTGAAATCTTTTGATGTGAACTCTGTGCCATTATCTGATCGGAAATTCTTTATTCTTTTCTCCGTGTGATTCTCGATGAAGGCTTTGAATTCCTTGAATTTGTTGAATACTTCATCTTTGCTCTTCAAGAAGTATATCCAAGTTTTATGAGAGAAATCATCAATAAATGAAACATAGTATACATACCCACTCAGTGATCTGGATGACATAGGACCGCATACATTAGAGTGGATGATTTCCAATATTCCTTTGGCTTTGCTCTTGCTACTTGGAAATGATTTCTTCATGTTCTTTCCCTTCGCACATCCTTTGCAGACAACTTCATGCTTTGACTGTATTTCTTAAATTCCTTCAACTACTTTGCTTGCAATGGGTAGTTCCCTATAATGCACATGTGCAAGCCTTCTATGCCAAAGTTCGATTGGCTACATGGAGTCATGAACCAAAGCTTGTTACCCTCATACCTTTTACATCCAATGCAGATATGGAGAGAAGGTTCTTCTTGAGTCCTGGAACATATAGGACATCCTTCATCTTCAAAGACTTCCCAGAGTCAAGCTTGTAAGAAGATTCTCCACTTCCTTTTATAGGATATTGGTAGTCATCCCCAAGTTTCACCTTGTCAGGTGACTCATGTTCAGACAGGTTCATGAAGGATTCTTTATATCTTGTCATATGCTTGGAAGCCCCACTATTTATAAGCCAATCATTGCTTCCATGTGTGACAGTGCCCGTGAGTGCTGATATCAGGACATACTCTTCGTCACTTGAAGATTCATCACTTTCTTCTTTGGCTCTCTTCCTTGGAGGTTCATCATCTTCTGCAGTGTGTGCATGGTGCTTTTTCTTGTTGGTCTTCTTCTTGTTGGAGCCACTTCTGTTTCTGGGACAATCTCTGGAATAGTGTCCCTTCTCATCACATGTATAGCATCTAATGTTGGATAGATCTTTCTTGAACTTCTTAGGGTGGTTCCTTTGATTATGGTGGTGGCTCTCCCTCTTGCTGTGGTGGTGCTCCATCTTGTTGTCATTCCTTCTGGAGTGTGCTGTGAGAGCTTGATCGTCGTTTGCTCCCATTTTTTCTACTCGAGCTACAAGTTGAGCTTCTTCTTATGAGCATTCCTCCCATAGCCTACTGAATGTGATTAACTTCTTTCTAGCACAAATCCCTTGAATGAGGGAATCCCATGATCTAGGGAGACCATTCAAGGGGGTCATCACAATTTCCCCTTCTCTATGTTTTCTCCCACAACTTCAAGTATCTCCTTGATTTGAGAGACCCTTGTAAAGTAGGACTGCATGGTCTCTAGAATTTGTATCTTCACATTCTTCAACTGGTTTCGCAAGGTCATCTTTTGATTTATATTCTTCCCTTCAAATAGCTTGGTCAAGGAATCAAACATCTCTTTAGGTGTCTTTAAGGAAGACGCATGTGGGATGAGGTGATGCTTAATAGAATTAGCAATGATCCTCTTGGCCTTGACCAAGTTCTTCTTGTGTAAGGATTTAGCCTCATCTTCCTCTGGAACTGGAACTTCTTCATTTACAGGTCCAATTCATTCTCTTCAAGGACTAGTGTAATCCTATACTTCCATTCTCGGAAGTTATCAACCCCTTCAAGTTTATCCTCAAGCTTGGTGTGGTGAGACATCTTTAATGAGTACTTCAAATGGAAATAGAAAAGCTTTTAGGTCTTCCCACTTGATTTGCTGAAACTAGTTCTGGAGTTGGCTAGGGTTTGTCAGAGAAACCCTAAAATTTCGAACTTGGAATTTGAAACTTCTGTCTGGATAGAAAGATGCGCTTGACTGAGGCGAGCAGGCTGGTACACTTGGTTTCTGAAGATTCCAAAAATTGACCCCTAAAAATTGACTTGCGAAATTGTGATCTGCAATTTCTGGCTTTTTCTAGTTTTCTGGGTTTTTGGTTTTTTAGTTTAGAGTCAAACTAGGGTTTGACTTTCTGGGAGTTTTACCCAACCAAAAACTTCGATCTTGGTCTCTAAATTTCAATTTTGATGAGGTGCACTTCCCTATGCTGATAGCACCCCAAAATTCCACTTCTGTGAAAAACCCTAATTTCTGTCTGTAGTGACGGGCCAAAAAATGAAAATGCTCGGAATCACTTTCTGTTTCAACAGAAAGATGCGCCTCCTAAGGCGAGTTAGCCTAGCCTCCTTTTCTTGATGATTTGTGGAGAGAAACCCCCAAAAAAATTAAGAAGCCCTAGCTTCCGTAGCTTCACAATGTCTTCTTCTCAGGTTAGCTTTGATATCATGTTAGATTTTCAACTTTTAATCAATACTTATCTAGGGTTTTACTGATAGAATAACAAGCACAACATAAACACAAGAGACACAAAGATTTTCCTTGGGGAAACCATAAAGGAGAAAACCCCGCAACTTCCTCAGAGATAGAATGATCACCGATACAATGTCACAAAAGTAAAACTCAAAATAGAGATGGTCTTCAATAGCTTCTCTCTTCTCCACTTGTGCAAACTTCTCCTTTTTCTCACTAATGCGAATTGAGTGTGAGTGAGTGAATGAATAAATGGATAGTCTAGCTCTCTATTTATACTTTACCTTTCACTTTACCTTTACCACTTGACAAGTTGGCGTCAACTAAAGTTGACTGGGCCGACTCCTTTAGGGGACTTAAAAACCCCAATACAAATGACTCTAGGGGAACTAATGCCCCGACTTACATGGGAGGGTTTACCTCAATGACTTTACATGACCCAGATACAATAATGACTTCTCCGACCGGAGGAATAAACATCTCCGTCAGAGGTACAAATAAAATACAATATAAAATACAAGTGAATATCTTCCGCAGTTACAATAACATTAACAACTCAATCCTTTAGACAGAGTCACAATGATATTATTTATAGGATCTAAGCTCAAGGATGGGCTTTGACTCAACCTAACCAAGTGTTCAAGTTCTTAGGAATCCCCTTTACACCACTCGTTGGATGGCTGCCACATAATCCAATTCGCCCATGCAAGAGAGATGCGCCCCCCTTGATTGAGGAATAATTGGATCTCAACTGAAATAGAGTGGAATCATCAAATCGGAGCTTGAGAGATCATAGGATTGATTTCCAGTTAAGTTAGGACCACTCCAGACAAGCTCCAGACATGTTTCTATTTATTTAGGAAATGTCTTTTTTGTCTTTTTTTGCCAATTAAATATGTCTTTTTGGCTTTTTCGAGCAAATATTAATTTTGGAGAGAAATAATTGAATTTTTTCTCTCAAAAGTGGGTTTAGGGGTTGTTTCCGCCTAAAAGACACTTGACCACAGATAAGTCTCCCAACCGCTATGTGTGTTTTTGATGGAAACTGTGAGTGTAGAACCTGTTATCACACAACTTGTAGTTGTCCCTAGTGGTATCCTATCCGAGATGGTAGAGGAGATAGACAACTAAAGAGGTGACCCAAGAGGTGCCATGGTTCCCAATGCAAGATGGGAGTCACGTCAACCGAGGCACTCTTCACTTTAGATCAAGATGAATCAAGACCTAGGGGAGGACCCTATAACCAATCATAGATGATTGGATCCAAACAAAGGTTCCTAGGGATAAGTAAAAGACAAGTTACGGAAACCATTGCAAGGTTAGATGGACCTATAAGTTAAGGTATGGTTGAAGGAGACTTAAGGAATGATTTATGTTTCAACCAATGACTGATTTAGGCCACATAATGATATTAAAGGACAAGATCTAGTACAATGAAATACACATGTGGGACCCACTTCCTTGGGATATGGAAATGGCTCAAATGGGACCCACAAGGTGAAATTTAGGGTGTAAAAGGTACTAAGGGGTATGTAATAAGTAGATCTATGGATCTAAGTTGAAATTAGAGATACCCACATATGGGATCTAGTAGTTGACACACATCCCAAGGAGTGCGAATTGCGCTAGGTGGACTAGTGCCTTGATGGAGGGGTTAATGGAGTCTAAAGATATGTCAAATTGTAGAGCGGGACACCTAGGATACAAATCAAGTGGGCTATTTGAGGTGTGATGGGTGGATCTTACTAGATCTAATATTTCACTAAGTGACCCAAGTGGACAACTTTCCCCAAAACAAGGAATGATACCCCCAAGGAAGAACTTCACAAAATGAGATACTAGGTAAGGGTTTCAAGGTGTGCTCTTTCCGAATCAAGCGGGATCACAACTACCCATGTCCTGGAAGTGGGCAAACTCAATCACCCAAGAAGTGCGACTTTGCCCAAGGAGGGTTAAAAGTATGGAAAGGTGTGTCAAATCAAGCCCAATGGCCACCAAATTATAGATCCAAGTAGTTTAGGCAATGATCAATGTGGATCTTGAAAATCAAGGGGATCCAATGGCTAGATCTCCATAGATCTGAGATTGAACATGTATCACCAAATTTGACCCAAGTGGGGCACAACCCTCAAAATGAGGAATGGGGCCCACAAGGCAGAAATCAAAGAAGTGACACACTAGGGGTAGGTTATCAAGTGAGGAGAGTGAATCAAGTGGGATCTCACCTACCCATGTCTTGGAACCAACCAAATTAGCTTCTCCCAAGTGGTGCGATTTTGCCCAAGGAGGGCTAAGTGCCTTGAAAAGTGTGTCAAATGGAACCCAATCACCACCAAACTATAGATCCGAATTACCGTGGATACTATAGAGATGGGTTTTCAATATCTTTCCAAAAGCTAGGCTAGATCCAAGTAGATCTAAGAAAAACCAGAATGAGGGTTTTTTAATTTTAAGGGTTTGTGACCAATGAAGAAGAAATGGATGGATCCAAGCACATACCTTGTAGACTTACCTCAATTGCTTATGGCCTCCTTGCAAATTGATAGCATTCTCCTATGTGTATATTCAAGAGTGAAATTTTGTTGCTCCAAGCCAAAACGTCCTCCTCAAAGATGCCAAATCGTCCTCCTCCTACAAGACAAGATCAAGTGGAACAAGCCAAGTAAGATGATTATGAAAATGATAGAAAGATGTAATAGAAAGCATCAACTATGTCACAAAGATACAATAATGATACTCCCTGTCACCAAGATCAACCCAAGAGAGAATATGTGGATCCCTCCAACAATAACCCTCAAGAAATCATCCTCCTCTCCACCAATTCGGCCTCCCTGCAAGAAAACAAGATGTAGCTCCAAAACCAACAATGATACATAGAAGAGATACTGTATACTCAAGATGCAAGAGAATCCATAAGACAAGAGAAATATGCTCCAAAAAGAAGTGTTTTATTCCAATATTCCAGAGCTCCAAAGGTGAGCTATACAATGAGAGGCTCTCTCTTTAAATAGGATGGAGAGAGGCCATAAGCCTAACCACTTTTTGAATGAGTGGCTAAGATTAAAAGATCAAAAAATCTAATCAATGGTTGAGATGAGCTCAACAATACAATACATGGATCAATAATAAAATATAACAATAAGTGGACAAATTCACCCTAGGAAAGAGGATCCCACCAAATTATGATGACAAAATAATAGATCTAGCTTATGGTGGGTCCAATGGGTAATTTTAGACACCCTTGGTCAATCCCCATAGCATAATATCAATAGAATAATCATCAAAGTACCAAATCGTGCCTCTATGGACAAATCGTAAGCCTTAGGAGCCCCAAAAATCATCAGAAAGTGCCACAAGTGATGGATGTGTGTCTCGATGAAGCTAAAACCGCTGGAGAAGGTGTGGAAGACATCCCACTCATCATCACTGATCATCCCATGCCAAAACTTTGCCTTAGTAGCCCAAATCAAATTCTTCTGTAGCCATTTTTACCATTTCTAGACTGCTTCAGGAAGTGTGAAACTGCCCAAACTGCCTCCTGGATTGCCTGCGCTGTCAAGGTGAGCTCACCAATGAGTCTGGGAGTGGGGTAATATGGTAATAACAAGTGGCTGGACCACCCCCTCCATGCACAGCACCCTAGGTGAACCAAGTGAATCCCATCACTGCTCTGACAAGGTCTCCGACAGACCAAAACTACACTAGGATAGCCTACTGAGGCTTCATCATCACTGTAACTGCCCGGAACTGAAAATAGACTATCTCATTGGACTCATAAGGTCCAAATCCATCTAATATGTGTACTCATACACTATATAAACCTCTGCATGGTCAAAAATAAATGCTCATCATATCCGGCAGACCAAATAATAATAATTTGTAAAAGTGCTGTAAAAAGCACAAATCATCATCATAAGTCTGAAACCACTGCATAAGCCCACCATGGTGACCTGTACCAGACCATATATCATCTATCTGTAACATCTGAGGTCTGCCACCTCATCTCCTGTGGTTGACTTTTGGTCAAACTGAGGTTTGACCAAGTCAACATGACCAAAATATGACTCAAACTGTCATCAAGCTACTGCAAGGTGTCAAAGGTTAAAACATGCTTTACAATCCATTCATATAGCAATTATAACAAGTAGCAATCATTACTGGCGATCTAAATCCAAATATATAAGGTCATTAATTATTATTATTACTCAGATTAGACTTTCAAGACCATACTCACTTCATAGTTGTGATCAATTTGCTAGTGAAGGGTGAAGGCTTAGAAATAAAGTGGCTAGGTCAAGGGATGACTTATTGATTCAACACTGTGACACTTTGGATATGGAAAGAGAATACACACCATAGCATATAATGGACAAGCGACGACACAGAGAATGGCGGTGTCTCACAAATGGGTAAGTTGTTCAAAGAGTGTTTATTCACATTAGCAGATACACACAATCCATAATACAAAGAAGGCCAACAATCTTTTTGATATAGAATTTAAGTTCCATTGCTTTTTGGGCCTTGAGTTTCCATAGCCTTTGATCTATGTGTGTTTATAAACACATTGCATAGATTTATATTTATTGTAGGCTTCTTGCTGCAGGTGTGTTTTTAAGGCACTTGTTTACTTGAGCACTTCTAGGTGTGTCACAGACAACTTGTTTACCTAGGTATTTGACATTTCACAAAAGATATAACATTTGATATTTCTTTGCTAGGTTTATTTGGCTTTTCACAATATTTCATTTGCATTCATGGCAGTACTATTCGTTTCAGGTTTAGCCAACAACATCTTTAGTGACTAGGGGGACTTCGACCAGTGCCAAACATCGGGGCAACCGACTAGAATGATTTAGGGCTACAATCCAACTTACAGAAGCAAATTTTGTCACCAACTCAGAGCCGAGACACAAATAAACAAGGAAGCTTATCCAATACAGAGGCTACAGTGGGGGAAGGTCCTCCATGCCACTAGTCAAATAGTAAATCAAGGTAATGAACAACCGGGTAGGTAATGGATGGATGAAGACAATGAATAACGTGACCAACACTAGCAAGCCAAAGTATGGTGGGAATGATCACCTCTAATCTCCTTAGGGAGGGTAAAACCGATGAGTATAGGTCAAGAACTTCTGAATCTGAGTAGGGACAATATGATATATATATATATAAAGTACAACCAGGTCCACATATCTATATGATCGCCAGATCATGATACTAAATGTTAAGACATGCTATAAAAATGGGTATAAAAGCAATATAACCATAACACCCGAATATACCTGCTGAGTCATATACCTGAATACTCAATTATCTGAACCAATACCTGTCCTCTGAAACCGCTGCTATAACTCTGGGCACTACTGACTCCTATGTGAAAATGGCTAGATGGCTACATCAGTGCTCTTTTTGAGTGTCCTGAAACTCAGTCATGGCATGGGGAATATATCTGGTGTCCACAATCTGATAGTGATCCATAATAGATGCTCATCTCAGCATCTCAAATGCAAAGGAACTGGCTGAATAGGTGCTCTGGAATCTGAAAAAGAATGTATGGTATCCCGGCTACTATATGTGTGATAACAGAACCCACTGTTACCTCGATTCTAAACTCCTCCGTTTAGACCCCAATTCCTAAAGGTCAAGGGGTGTTGTCCCTACTTACTAAGATTTTTTATGAGTTTATTTTAAGAGTTGTAAATTATTCAATGTCCAAATGACAAGCAATCATGCAGGGATGCAATTATTCAAATGACAAGCAAACCTTAATGAAACGAATACAATTGTAAGAGAGAAATATTAATTCATTAACATGACCAGTGCCTCCTTCACTTGGGTTATGGAGTCACAAATATAAATAAACAAGATTACCGAAGATACAACAATTGCATTAAATCATTCACAAATCACAATAATCAAAATATCACATGTAACATTAAATTGTAGTAAATGAACAATTTAATGAAATAAAATATGCTTGTAACAAGATTGAACCAAAATTGAAATGCTTTCAAAGCAAAGTACTCGGAAATGAAAGAACAATTGTTGTGTTTTGCAAATGGTCCTGTAAATGTTCGTTGATTTTAAGTCTCTCTTTAGCTTAGGGGAATTAAGGTTTGTGCAATAAAACTAATGCTACTCTATGTGTTTACCCCCAAAAGTTATCTCTTTCGATTTGGGAGAAATTGCCAGGTGCTCAACAAGAGAACACAAGGTTCTCAACTAGATCCACGGGTCAACCCCAAAACTTGCTGAGTGCTCAACAAGAGGACACTAAGTGCCACGAGGCTCCCTACAGCCTCTATCCCTCTAGCTCCACAGGTCAAGTTTCTTTTTCTCAGTATCTAGTCAAGATCGATTTCTGAGTGCCTATTATTCTAGCCAACACAAATTCTTGCCCTTTCTTGTCACCCAGGATCGGTCGAACCGACAAAGGGAGTGAATATGGGGAAAAAATTGGGGCACAATTTATTTTAGCCTTCAATAAATGAATCAGAAAACTAAAGTACAATGCAAGCCAACACGATTTTACAAAGGAGGCAAAGCCTTCTCACTTGTAAGGTGCGGGAAAAATAAACTTAAAGCAAAAAAACAACTATACTAAACCCAAGCCACTCAACAATTGCTATGCAAGGGTGGCAATGCCTTTTCACTTGCATGCAATAGATGACAAAGAAGAAACATAGAGAACTTGCACTTGAAAGGAAAGCAAGTAATCAAGCCCAAGAGACTCTCTTGGACTTGTTACAACAATATAGATTTCAGCACTTAATATTATAGAGAATATTAAAAGGAAGAGAGTTATTTTGACCGTTTTTTGCAAGTGACTAAAAATCGTAGCTTGTAGGTGCCCCATTTGCTTGATGATGGCCAAATTTGGATAGAATAACTCCTTAAACTATACAAACTTGCTAAACACCAGCAAGGAATAAACCACAGAAAAATGCCCAAAATCACTCTTGGGCAATGTTAGTTATATGATACAAAATGGTACAAAAAATTATGAGATTTTTATGAGTAAATTTGCATAACATAAGAGCTTTGAAATGAAGTTTACAATCAGATTTCAATATGGAAATAGCATGCAGAAATGAAATGCAAAAATTTTGAAGAGAAGGGGAGAGTTTGTGCTCTTTGCTCTTCAAATGCTTGAAGTAGTGGGGTATCCAACCGAGGATGTCTCCTCTTCAATCCAAGCAACCTGCAACTTATAAGATATTTGCTACACAACAAAAAAGGTGAGATCCAAATAATGAGCTAAGAAATCATAAACTTCAATCGAGAAATGTATGAAGTTCTTAACTACAAAACTGAAAACTCACAAAATCTATGGAAAAAATACCACAAATCTTACCAAAGCAAAGAAATTTGTTTGTTTGGCCTCCCCAAACTTGAGTAGCTATGAAGTGTATAAGTAAACCACCATAGAGCAACACCAACACAAGGTCTCCTCCAAAGAATTTTATTAATCAAGCCAAATGGCTGAAAATTACAGTGGCCAAAATGGGAGCAAAATGGAAGCAAGAGAGTGAGAAAGAGCAAGGAAACAAGAGCATGAGAGATTGTAACCAAAATGAGAAGGAGTCTCCTTATATAGGAAAAGAGAGAGGCGAGAGTTCATTTGCATGAATGACATTTGTCACTTGGAGAGAAAGGGGGCCCATGGAGGGGGGTGCACTTCCATGGGTTAAAAATAACAAACAAGGGGGGGGGGGAAACGCCCCACTCATGTTTTATATTTTATTGCTAGGCTAAGGGGAAGGAATCATGAAGGTGGGACCCCCTTTTTTGGCTTATTTCAATTTATCTCACCCTACGGTCAGAGAGGGTTTCTCCCTTAGGGAGAAACTTCAAACTTGAAAAGCACTTGCTTGGGGGGCTCCCTTTGGCCTTTAATTTTACCTTAGAGACATAACATAAACTTTAGAAACTTAACTTGGACACCCCAAGTGACTTTAGGCACTTTTCCAAAATTTGCCTTACTAATTATTTGCCAATTTTCCTGATTTCCTTGATTGACTTAGGAAAATGTGTCCAAAACCTTAGCAAGACTTGTCCGAATGACTTCAAACTTGGTTCAAGGGTGTAGGGGGTCTCATGCCATTTATCTTGAGTATCCATATCCCTATACAACATCATAAATGACCACTTATCCCTCTTTTACTGTTTACATTACAATTTTTTAAGCCGAGGGACATTTTTTAATTACTAAAAATTAAAAAATCCTAAGTAAAACTTAATGAAATTCAACAAGACTCTAGATAATGTCTAGAATGGTAATATAGAACATTCCTAGGCCCCAATCACCCCATGGACTCGATCATTAGAATGCCTTTCACCACTTTGGAGGTACTTTTGAGTGAAAAACTCAAATAATTAAAATCACTAAAAATGAATTTTAATTATCCAAGGGAAAAAACACTTGATGAAAGGACTTCCCTAATTATAAAGTCTTAGGCAACTAAGTTATACAAAAATTGATCCTCGTGCTGACATATCATTACAAAATCCCCCGCAGGGTTGCGGAAATTTCATGGAGAGAAGACAATAAGAAGAGCTACCTCGCTTGAAAAATTCATTAGGCACTTTCTCATCTTCAAGGCACACTGTACATGTGCATGGTACATGGTTGTCCATCTAGTTGGTTTGGTGGTCAACAGGGGTTAAGTGGGTACTCTAAGTTAGAAAATGAGCACTCGCATTGAAAATTCCAACCCCTAAACACTTTTTTATGACTTTTACAATTTTTTTAATAAAAACATTAAAAAATTTCCTTTTTACAGGAAATTTTTTATTTTTGTGAAACTTAGAAAAAATCCTAGGGGGACCTAGTACATGTTCATAAGACTCTAAAATAATGCCTAGCATGGTAATATACATCGACACATAGAATTTAATAACCTCCCAGGGCCTAACCACTGAGACAAGCATTCTAGCTTTGGAGGAGTGGGTGAAAAACTCGGAAATTAAGCCTTCGTGCACACAGAAAGCAATGCATGCAAGTCAACTGAGAATTAGAAGAGAAAAACGACCTAGGCATGTAAAAGTTAGGTCATGCACTGTCAAAGTTATAAAAGAAGGATAAAGTGAATGAATAGGTCTGCTTATTGATTATTGATTTGAGAAGTTGACTTGGAGAGCTCAGAGAGCCAGTTTGGGGTTGAGGACACCACTTAACAATCAAGTGTATTTCGGCAGTGAAATCTATCTGCCCTAGTCATTATCAGGGTTGGATCATCCAGATCCAACATTATTACTATCATCATATAGGATTCTTTAGCATTCGATAGGATTCCAGCTACATCCTTGAGAAGGAGGATTCGCCCTCTCTTGCATGGGCAAATTTGACAAAGAGTATAACTTCATATCTTGACATATAGCCACCATTCAGTCTGTAGGCTGCTTCTATCCTTCCGAGAGAACCACTACTAGCCTAGTTACTGAAAACAGGATGCTCATTCAGATTCAAAGGAAAGATCTCACCATTTCATCATTTAGAGGGCCGCATTCTTTAGCATGGGCAACTTTCTTTGAGGGAGATTCTCGCCCTCTGACCTAGACATCATGCATGTCTTGAATGCAACTTCCATATTGATCAGGAGGGCATTATAACCCTAGTACCTTCATCCGGGGGAAATCTGACATCGTTTGAGCAATCATGCATCCATTCACATATTGGAGAGGGCGCATTTATATCAAGGGCGCACATTTGGAGAGAGGTTGATTCATATCTTGACTGATCCTTGGCATATCTCTTGCATGCAAGTCTCATATTGATCCACATCCACTGCTACAACTATTGGTACGTACATGCATTATTTCTATGCCTACTTTATAGCATTTCTGATTATTTGGGTAATTTAGGGGTTGGCAAACCCATGCATTTGCATGCATGCTCATGCAAGCATAGTTCATTGCATGCATTCATGTTTCCTTTGAGTATTGGGCCATAAAACTACAAGCAAGCAACAAACATCATCAGAAACTTCACAAACAAACAAAAAATATTAGTTGGAATATTAAAGTGGTATTAGAGGATGTTCCTCACTAGCTGTGGGAGCATGCAGTTGTAAACAACAAGGTGGATACAGAGAAATGTCAATGGATGACAGTACATGCCAATTTGGGTGAAGTGCATGCTTGAAAGCACAAGTTTCTTGCCATCCAGTGAGATCATGAAGACACTGAAAAGGATCTTGGCTGGAAATTTGCGGAGCTTAGTAGCACTTTGACATTTGCCTTCATATCAGAAATATATAGCCTTGGGGAATGAGGTATGTGTAGTATTGTCCTTCAAAGACTATTACTCCATTCAGTTCGGGAGCCGGCCCAAGGATTTGGACGAGGATCTCCTTAAAAGCATAGTTGGGGGAGTAGAGAAAGATGAGCATGATGCATAGGTTGATGGTGAACTTGATATGGAGTTGACAATACATGAGGAGGATAGTACATATGATGCATTTATCCAATCATCCAACGTCGAGGATTCATCATCTCACCTTAGTAGTAGTGCTTGTGAGGATCAGGGGGTGTTAGCACCTAGTTGTGGCATGGATTCGATATTGAGTAATTTGGGTGTACAGGACATTGAAGAGGAAGAGGAGCCTGTTATCACATATATAGTAGCCGGGCTGCCATACATTATTTTTCTGATTCCAGTACACTATTCAGCCAGTTCCCTTACATTGAGATGCTGAGATGAGCATCTATATTGGATCACTATCAGATTTTGGACAATAGTTGTATTTCCCATGCCATGACTGAGTCTTAGGACACTCAGAGAGATGACCGATATGGCCATTATACCATTTGTATAGAGCATTCAGTAGTGCCCAGAGTTACAGCAACAGTTTCAGAGGACAGATGATGGTACAGGTGATGAGCATTCAGGTATATGACTCAGCAGGTATATCATTGTGTTATGGTTATATTGCTTTTATATTTATTCTTATAGCATGTCTTAGCACTTAGTGTCATGATCTAGCGGTCATATAGATATGTGGACCTGTTTGATCTTATTATATATATTATATTGTCCCTACTCAGACTTAGAAGTTCACTATTCATACTCATTGGTCTTACCCTCCTTAGGGAGAATAGAGGTGATCATTCCACCATACCTTGGCTTGCTAGTGTTGGCTCCACTATTCATTGTCTTCATCCATCCATTGCCTACCTTTTAGTTTATCATCCCGACTTACTACTTGACTAGTGACATGGAGGATCTTTTCCCCACTGTAGCCTCTGTATTGGATGAGCTTCCTTGTTTATTGTGTCTCGGCTCTGAGTTGGTGACAAAACTTACCTACGGTGAGTTGGATTTTCTTGTGAATTCCCCCTAGTCACTAAAGTTGTGTTGGCTAAACCTGAAACTTTTAGTGCTGCCATGAATACAAAATCTGGAAAAAATGAATTTGCTATATCTTGTATGAAAAGCCCGTTCATGCAATGTGTTTTTCAACACACATGAATGAAAGGCATGCCAAATGAAAATGGCCATGAAAATAAAATGTTATATATTTTGGAAATGTAAATACCTAGGTAAACAAGCTGTCTATGACACACCTAGAAGTGCTCAGGTAAACAAGTGCCTTAAAAACACATCTGCAGCAGAAAGCCTAAAATAAATGTAAATCTATGCAATGTGTTATAAACACACATAGATCAAGGCTATGGAAACTTCATGCCCAAAAAGCAATGGAACTTAAATGCTATATCTAAATTATTGCTGGCCTCATTTGTATTATGGATTGTGTGCATCTGTTAAAGGTGAATAAACCCTCTTTGAACAACTCATCCATTTGTGAGACACCGCCATTCTCTGTGTTGTTGCTCATTCAGTATATACTATGGTGTGTATTCCCTTTCCCTTTGCCAAAGTGTCACAAAGTTAAGTCAGTCAAGTCATCCCTTAGCCTAGCCAGTTATTTTATCCTTCACCCTTCACTAGCAAATTGATCATAGCTATGAAGTGAGTATGATCTTGAAAGTCTAGTCTGAGTAATAATAATAATTAATGAAATTATATATTTGGATTTAGATCGCCAGTAATGATTACTTTGTGTTATAGTTGTTATTTGAATAAGTTGTAGAGCATGCATTAACCTTTGACACTTTGCAGCAACTTCTGATGATGGTCTGAGTTATATTCAGTCATGTTGACTTGGTCAAACCTAGTTTGACCAAGGTCAACCATAGGACATGAGATGGTTGGACCTTATGATGATATGGTCAGATGATATATGGTCTATGTACATGTACATGATGATTCTATGCATCAGATACAAGGTTATGATGATGATTCATGGTTTACAGCATTATTTGATCATTTACAGATTATTATTATTTCACTTGTTCCGGTATATTGGATATATTTTATAATCATGCAGAGACTCATATGGTGTATGAGTACACATCTTGGATGGATTTGGACCTTCTGAGTCCAATGAGACAGTTTGTTTTCAGTTCCGGGCACTTACAGTGATGATTGAGCCTCAGTAGGCTATCCCAGTGCAGTTTTTGTCTGTCGGAGACCCTGTTAGAGCAAAGGTGATATTTATCCGGTTGACCTAGGGTGCTGTGCTTGGAGGGGGTGGTCCAGCCACTTGTTTTTACCATATTAACCCCCTCCCGAACACACTGGTGCCCTCACCTTGACAGCACAGGCACTCCAGGAGGCAGTTTGGGGCAGTTTCACGCTTCCCGTGGCATTTCAGGATTGGTAGAAATGGCTATTGAGGAATTCGATTTGGGCTACTGAGGCAATGTTTTGGCATGGGATGATCAGTGATGATGGATTGATGTCTTCCACATCTCCTCCAGCAGTTTCAGCTTCATTGGGACCCGCATCCATCACTTATGGCACTTTCTGATGATTTCTGAGGTCTTTTGAGGCCTATGATTTGTCCATAGAGGCACGATTTGGTATATTGATGACTATTTTATTATTATTGTGCTATGGGGATTGACCAAGGGTGGCTAAAATTACCCCTTGGACCCACCATAAGCTTCTTATTATATTTTGTCATCATGATATGGTGGGATTCCCCTCTCCTAGGGCGATTTTGTCCACTTATTTTATCTTTTATTAGTGATCCATGTATTTTATTGTTGAGCTCATCTCAACCATTGATTACACATTTGTATCTTTTAATTTTAGCCACTCATTCAAAAAGTGGTTAGGATTTTGATGCCTCTCCTTCCTATTTAAAGGAGAGAGCTTCTCATTGTAAGGGGACTAGTGGCTCTGGATTATTGGAATAGAAAATTATTATTGCATCTATCTCCAGTGTTGTGGTGAATGTTTTTGGTGTTCGTTCGTTGGTTCTTCCTTTGCACTGAGTTATTGGAGATCTTGTTTGCCATATATTTTGTACCACGTTTTTGCATCTACAGGTGGAGGCCGATTTGCTTTGAAGAGGAAGTATTGGTAGGGGAAGACTCTCCCTACTTCTTCTTTGGATCTCTTCGTTGGTAACAGGGAGTATTACTGTCCCAGGACCTTCTATTCTATGTTATCATTTCATTTTACTTGTATTTCCTCCATACTTGACCTCTCTGATTGAAATCGATTTTCCTTGGATTGATAGGTAGAGGAGGGCGCACTTGTGGGCTAGGGCATCAATTTGGCAAGCAAAATCAACAATCTCTCATTTGATCTCTGCGGGAATCTTCCTCAACATCAAAGCATCTCTCTTCATCACTCAAGTATGATCTCAAGGTAAGTTCTATATCCATGATCTATCCACTTATCTAAAATATTTAAAACCCTAATCAATCAAAACCCCATTTTTACATTTTTTTAGATCTACTAAGATCTAGTGGCTTCTTGGGTAAGAAATTTAAAACCCACCTCTATAGTATCCACGTCATCCCGGATCTATAGTTTGGTGAAGATTGGCCTCCATTTGACCCTCTTCCCAAGGCATTTAGCCTCTTCAAGCAAGGGCGCACTTCCTAGTTTGGGTGGGTTGACCTAGATCTAGTACGTGGGTAGTTGAGATTCCACTTGATTCGTGATCTACACATCCAATAACCTACCCCTAGATTGTCACTTTTTTTATTTCTACCTTGTGGGCTATTCCACATTTTAAGGGATTTAATCCCATTTTTGGACCACTTGGTACCTTAAAACTCAGATCTAGTAAGATCTAGCCATCAGATTGCTTTGAAATTATAGATCCATACACTCACTTGCCTAAACTACTTGGATCTAAAATTTGGATGCCATTGGACTTGTCTTGATTGATTTATCCCACTTTTTAGCCTCCTTGGGTAAAGTCGCACCACCTTGGAGAAGTGAGTTGGTCCACTTCTAGGACGTGGATACTTTAGATTTTAGTGGATTTGGAACGGGCATAATTCAAAACCTAGGTCTAGTGTGTCTCTTTATCAAATCTTACCTTGGGGATAACATTCCTTGTTTTAAGGGATTGTGGTCCACTTAGGTCAAACCTTGAATCTCTAGATCTAGACCTATTCATCCATCAAAACTTTAACTGCCCACTTGTCTCATACAATAGGAGTTATCAATCACAAGTTAATTACACTTTGACTCCATTATCTCAATTCCCAAGGCACTGGTTTCTCTCCAAGTCAATTCGACTTTCCTAGATTGTTGGATTAACTTGTGGTTTGACCTTTGTGTGGTGAACTAAACCCTTTGATGTCATCATGTATCATGATCAAGCTTGTCACTTGTACTAGTTAGCCCCAATTCAACCCCTAAACTACCCTGCATTGGACACGGTTCCCAAGGCAGTGGATTTTCTCACATTGAACTAGTACTTTAATCCTGGATCATATTTCACAAATCATAAGTCACTCTCACATCAATAATGAACTAAAGCTATACTCATTGAACCCCTCACTTGTCTTGTGACTTCATCCTAAGGTCTAGGATAAACCATACACCTTACTTCGCTTAGAATTAACTTGATTTGGTGTCTTGGTTTTGATCTCTCCTGTCGGGAGTAGATCGTGTCTCCCCCTTTGTTGTCTGGGCTAGATAACATAAAGTGAAGGTTGCTTCGAAACGGCGTGACAACCATATATTTGAGGTCGAGGTGATCGTGGTTGCACCTTTTGAGTTGCCCTTCCCTATTGCCATCCATGAGTGGATACATCCATAGGGTAACTATAGTTTAGGTGATAACAGAGCCCACCTATGAGCCTATGGTTACTAGAGATTCCTTGAACAACACTTAGATGGATCTTTAGGAATCCGATATGCATGTAGACAAGTTGTGTGACGAGTTGGAGTTGGTACACTCTTCATCATCGACAGCAAGAGTCGAGACATTCATGATAGGCGAGATCCATGAGGAGAGACATGACTGGGAGATGGTCGACTCTATATATATGGGGCGGTATGGAGGTTATGATTCACTTATTGTGGAGGGGCCATTAATGGTTCCAGTTGTAGTTGCAGATGTGTTGACAAGAGACACACTCCAGTATAATATAGATGTGTGGGATCCAGGTTCAGGTGACACTAATAGAGTGAGTGCACAGGAGGATACCGCAATGCACACAAGATACAGGACGGCTATAAAACATGAGGGCATGAGTGGCACCCATGGTTTGAGGGGAGAGTATTCGATGATGATTCTGCATGAGGAGCACTTAGAGCTATAAGTGATTGAGGAGAGATCTGACACAGAGGGTTTGGATCAGGCAGGGGATCATAAGCCATCTTTGTTAGAGAGAGGTTTAGCCATGGCAGAGATAGTTGAGCACGTTCCCTGTGGATCAGCCAACAAGGAAGTATATGCATACAGAGGTTGGGTGGACAGATATATGGTGGATGTAGAGACACACTGGGTTACAGGCTTCATTGATATCAGTGGAGTATTGGCTACAATAGCGCATACAGGATACTTGATGGCTCAGGAGGATATAGGAGTATGCAGTAGTCTACAGGGGTACATAGCGGCACACGATGAGATCCCATGGAGTTTTGGAGTGTTTCCTCCTGGGAGACCACCTGACAGAGATCACGAGCATACCCTCATACTGGGTTTCCCCGAGATCGATGAGGGGAAGGACATGCTTCATAGGGTAGTAGATCCCTTGATAGCCTATCTTTGTCGGGAATATCATTCGATGAGGATCAGAGAGCATGATGCTCATAGGTCTACTTCTAGACCTAATTTTGGGATTGTGGTCATGCCCGTGGGGTTGACTAACACACTAGTTACTTCCCAGTCGCATCTGCAAGAGCAGAGCTATTTATTGTTTTTACACAGTAAGACTTGGGAGATTCACCTGAGACAGTTAGATGAGGTGAATGGCATCTTGGCCACAAGGGCGATCTTTCAATTAGACCATGGGATTGGTACACTGAGTACACAGGGGAGATTAGATGGGTTCGCAGGGATTGCTTGGTATCGCACAATTACTTGTGCTCTTTCAGAGTTCAAAAGTTCCAAGTTTGGCCTAGTCAGGGCCCCTTTTTTTTAATTTTTGTAGTGCATGACCATACCCCCACGGGGTTTGTAATAAAGTGTGCTAAAATGGTGGTTTCTGAGTGACTCGGTTCCCTAGGACTTGACAACCAAAGAAGGTATTCCAAGGAGTTTTTTGCCTTGTCGATTATGCTTTGCCTTTAGCCGAGTATAATTGATGAGTTTTTCTCCTGCACCTCCAAAGCTGGAATGCCCAAAGTGGTGGTAAGGCCTTAGGGGATTATTAGAGTCCATTTTGTAACATGTATAAACATGCTAGACGCTAGAATTTTATCGTTTGTTCATGTACTAGGTTCCCCTGATGTTTCAGTCAATTCCGAAAAAAATATTTTTTTTTCGCATTTTTAAGCCATTTTTTAATGGTTTAAATGAAAAAATTCAAAGGCTGATGAAAGTGGTATCCAGAGTCAGAATTTGGCACAGGGATGCTCGTTTTCAAGCTCAGAGCATCCTCTTTACCCTGGTACCCCCCGGTTTTCCTATGTTTCGAGCGACCGAAACCCTCGTGGAGCAGTTTTTCCTATTAGAGCCACATATTAGCATTTTAATGCTAAAGATGCATCAAAATGCACCATGGCCAAAATAAAAATATTAAAAAAAAAAAAAGAATATGTCACATGCCAAATGACATGGCATTGAATCAAATGGATGGGCGACTTGCTTAAATATTAAAGCATGTGATGTAGTCATATTTAAAGTTTGATTAAGTGTTTCATTTCCATGCTACGAATTTCCCTCACGTGGCCAACTTCATCTCACGGCCATGTACAGAATGGGTTGAGGACAAGTCAAGTTGTGGGCGCCTACCACATTGGGAGGTGGCACAACCCATGTGGTTGGCTGCTATTCAAAGCTCCAACCAACCTCACCATCCACCGAAGCAAGGAAACTTCCATTCGCTTTCATCTTTCACGTGAGCCTGCTTGTGCATGACTGCGTACGGATTTCGATGATGAGTCTTTTGGTGGGGGCGCTTACCTCTTGAGGTGGCACCACCCATATGGGTAAGTTTCTATTTGAAGGTCCAATCATTTCTTCTCAACGTAAAGCTTTCGAAAGCATGGAAACATCAGGCCATCCTCATCCTCACGTGTGGGCAGCCAGCTCCTTCAAACGAATGCTTCCATTTTGAGTTGTGTTTTGCCATTAAGGTAAGGCATCTCCATTGGCTGAGAGCTTTCCTTGCTCTACAATCAGGGAGCTTTGTCTCCTTAGGGTTTTGGCACCCAGGCTACTTGCCTTGTGCTATAAATTGGGAGTTGAGGTCCATTGTAAACCATCAGGAGGTGAAACCTATGCTGTCATCGTATTGTAATATTTTTTTTGAGTTAATAAAAGGGGTTTGGAGGCTTACTCTGTTGTTGTCCTTGGTTGGATTTGGTGTGCTTTGATAACATGAGGTAAGCTGTATCTTTTCTATTTCATACTTGCAATTGTTGGGATCCATTTGTCCTTTAAAGGGAAGTTATCTTTCGTAAGGAATAGTGTGTAATGCTTTATAGGTTGCTTACTTTTGTCGATGATATTAGAATACTAGAAGTAGTATGATTTCTTGTTTGAATGTATTATTTCTCAAGTTTTCTGTTGTTCATTTCCACATATGCTTTTAATCCGCTTTGTTAGTTTTGTTGTGATCCTACAGGTTGCTTAAGCTAGAGGATGTGCGAGCATGTTAGCTCTATACTCCATCCAATAGATCCAATCAAGACACTCGATTCCACCGGTGCATCAGGAAAGAGACTCCATTGCCCATCTTCGACGCTCAACCCCCATGGGTTCAAACTTCTTTTGATCCAAACTTCTTCTACTATCTTTGGTTACTGGTTACTTGTCCTAAGATTTACATTTTATCAAGCGAATCTGAAAGTAAATCTAAGTTTACAAGTTTTCCTTTTCAAGCTTTTTTTAATCGTAAAATCTAGAGTTCTTGATAGGAAAAGTTTGTTTGGTTGAAAAGTATATTTGGCTAATTTAAGAGCTTGCTATTGGCTACCCCAAAAGAGCAAGCCAAGATCCCAAGAAATGAACTTTCTAGTTTGTGTTCTTGGTTCATTTTTACTCACTTTTTTATTACTAGTTTTGTTAGATTTCATTTTTGCATTTTGTAGCATTGTTAGAACACTCTTAAAGTGTTCTGATTGTCATTTCTTATCAACTTTAGATCGCTGGTTTGTTTTATGTTCTTAGCAGGTTGGAGTTAAAAAACTCATAGAAAAGTCATCTTGAAGCTCCCAGAACCACCCTGTGAATCAACTGTTCAAGCGTTGTTTCACTTTCGCATTTTATTTTAAACCGTCTTGTTCCTGTTATCACACCATAGTAGCTGGGCTACTATTCTTGCTGAGCAGATATCTGAACTTTTCGGAGTTTTGTTTTTACAAAGATTGGCTATGATGAACTTGTTATTTGTGATCATTCATGGATCAGAGCAGTCTATTTTATCAGATTTTTGTTAGACCTTGTGCCAAGGATGAGCCTTGAGAGCTTAGATTTGATGACCGATGTGACCCTTTGTTCCATACAGTTTCAGTTCAGTGTCCAGTGATTATATTGCAGCAGTGTTTTAGATGTTTATTGATGATTATTATGATGTGATATGACTTATGGACTCCTGATTGTTGACTTTGGATTATTATCTTCTTGTTTTAGTCATCATCATAGCATTGGCTTGGTATATGATTCAGGACATGGCAATACTATTTCAAATAAAATGGAATATTTTGGATGATGTTATAAATATAAATTGGATGTATTATTTGCACACTTAGGTTTTCTAACAATGCTCATCGGTTTCATTACCCTCCTGTGAGCATAGATATGGTCTTCCTTGACATTATTTGTCTGCTAGCTTAGGGACCACATTCACTTGACTCCATCCATCCATGACCTTCCTAAATTGGCTTTTACCTTTTGAATTGCCTTCTTGACTTCTTGATACTGAGGACTTACCCATTACTACCTCTATGTTGGACCGCATCCATGTCTGTTTTGTGTCTCAGCCTTGAGTTGGTGACAGAGCTTGCCTTTGGTGAGCTGGAGTGTATGCCTAAATCATTCTGGTCGGTTGTCTCGATGTTTGGCATTGTGCAGAACTCCCCCTAGTCGCTTGAGATGTTGGCTAAAACTGAAAGCTCATGTACTACTTTATATTGGAAATGTTTTATATATGCCCATGGAAACTGTAAACTCTAGAATGTGTTTCTGAACACATGTGAGTAAAGGGAAAGAGCAATGAAATGCTAAAAAATACTCCTCGAAGAGTATAGAAAAAGGACCAAAAAAGCCAATGTTACTCAAAAGTTATATCTATTATTGCTGACCTTGTATATGTGAACATGCCTCGGATGCAAGCTGCGATTAGTTGTGCTTCTTAGCACATGTGAAATCCTAGAGGAGTTGTGTAGGCCAAAAAGGCCATGGAAATGAAAGGAATGATCCTAATGAACTTGGATCAACTTGATGTAGACATGATGCCTAAGTTGAATAAGCACTCTCTAAACAACTTATCCATTTGTGTGGCACAACCCCTCCCTTTGTTATTTTGTCCAGTACAGAGTGTAGCTCCCCCTCTCCTCGTCCAAAGTGTCACCTAGTTGAGTTTGGTCACGTCATCCCCTTTGCCCAACCTTGTCTTAGCCTTCACCCTTAGCTAGCAGTTAGACCATGTCCAATGGGTGAGTCTGTCATTGAAGCTTTTGTGCAAGTAAAATATAAATAACACTAATTATATACGTGTATTAAACTGCCATGGAATGATGTTTATACTTTAAGTTAAGCTGTGAATATGATCTAAAGGAAAATGTCTTAGTCTTTATCATAATCTTGTTCTTGGTTATACATTGACCTAGTCAAACATAGTTTGACCATGGTCATTCTTGGGATCTGTGATGATGTGGGCCATGTATGCTTATGGATGATGCTTGATGGTCCCACATACTCTTGTTGATGATTCCATATGGTGGACATATGCTTCAGATGATCGTTGATGCAGTTCAACAGTTTTATTATTATTTCCAGATCATTATATTTTACACTGTTCGGATATGGTGGACCCTACTGTTGACCCTTCAGGTCAACCCATGGTGTATGAGTATACAGTTTTAGTATATTTGGGTCTTTTGGATCCATTGAGACACTTATCTTTCAGTTCCGAGCACTTCTGATGATGATAGATGCAATTATCCACCTGTTGACCAGTTTTGGGCATGTTGACCCAGCCTGTCCAGCAGAGGCTTGGAGGCCAGTCGTTGCCTAGGGTGCTGTGTCTGAAGGGGGTCGTCCAACCACTTGATTTTACAATTATACACCCCTTCCAGACACCCTAGTGCCCTCAGTTTGACAACGCAGGCACCCTGGGTGGCAATTTGAGCAGTTTCAGGGTTTTTTAGGAGGATTAAAAATGGAATAAAAGGGTCACTGAGGAATTTGATTTGGGCAATTGAGGCAAGGTTTTGGCATTTGGTCTTCACAGAGGTCTTCCAGGGTGAACCCCCCATCTTCCAGTCAGTTGGCATCAGTCAGTGGGGTCCACAGAGGCCACAGGAGGCCTTTTACTGCATGTTTCTCACAGATTTCAAGGACAGGATTTGATCATTTGTGTTACTTGGACATGTCATGGTCCTTTTATTTTATATATCATTGTGCCATGGGGATGAGCTAGTAAGGATTGATGCCTCCTAGCCCCACCATTAGTTTCTTGAGTCATGTCCATGTCATATTTAGTGGGCCCATGTGTTTTAGCCCCTTTTGGAGGATGACGTCACCCTCACTTAGTCACTTTTAGCTATGATGTCATCCCTCTTTTGAGTGATGCATGTGATATTATGTATTGGCTCATCTTAGCCAATTATTAGATTTTGAGATCTTTTAATCTCAACCACTCATTTCAAAAAGTGGTTTTGAGGTTTAGGATTTTGGTCTTTATTATCATATATAAGGAGGAGACCCCTCCTATTGTAAAAGCACCTTTGGAGCCCTTGAAGATTGGAAAAGAGTACTTCTTTGTGGGTCTACTTCTCTTGTCTTGATGGATTCTTTTGCACTTTGAATATACAGTATCTCTTCTATGTATCATTGTGGATCTTGGGCTACATGTTGTTTTTCTACAGGGAGGCCGAATTGGTGAAGAGGAGGATGATTTGAAGGAGGCTATTGTTAAGGGGACTCACATATCTTTTCTTGGGTTGATCTTGGTGGAAGGGAGTATCATTATTGTATCTTTGTGACATGGTTGATGCTTTCTTTTACATCTCTTCATCATTTTCATAATTTTCTTACTTGGCTTGTTTCACTTGATCTTGTCTTGTAGGAGGACAATTTGGCCATCTTTGGAGGAGGACGTTTTGGTTTGGAGTACTAGATCTCACTCTTGAATATACACATAGGGGAATGCTATCAATTTTCAAAGTGGCCACAAGCATTTGAGGTATGTTCTACAAGGTATTGTTATCACACTAGCTCTAGCTGCTACTAAGGATATCCTATCCGGGATGGTAGAGGGCAAGAAGCCAGGTAGGTGAAACCTGCAAACACCAAGTCCACCGTTCAAAGAACGGTCGTCACATCGGACGGAGTGTTTGTCGCTTCAGACAAGGCAAGTAACCAAGTCAGGGGGGAGACCCCGCTCAACCAGTGATGGTTGAGAGATAAAATGGACACCCAAATCCCAAAAAGATAGGCATATGCAAATAAGAGATGAGTATCAATTGGACCTGTTATCACATATACAGTAGCCAGGCTACCATACATTATTTTTCTCATTCCAGTACACTATTCAGCCAGTTCCCTTACATTTGAGATGCCGAGATGAGCATCTATATTGGATCACTATCAGATTGTGGATAGCAGTTGCATTCCCCATGCCATGACTGAGTTTCAGGACACTCAGAGAGATGACCGATGTAGCCATTATACCATTGGTACAGAGCAGTCAGTAGTGCCCAGAGTTACAGCAGCAGTTTCAGAGGACAGATGATGGTACAGGTTGATGTGCATTCAGGTATATGACTCAGCAGGTATATTACGGTGTTATGGTTAGATTGCTTTTATACTTATTCTTATAGCATGTCATAGCACTTAGTGTCATGATCTGGCGATCATATAGATACATGGACCTGGTTGACCTATTATATATATTACTGTCCCTACTCAGACTTAGAAGTTCACTATTCATACTCATTGGTATTTACCCTCCTTAGGGAGAATAGAGGTGATCATTCCACCATACCATGGCTTGCTAGTGTTGGCTCCATCATTTCATTGTCTTCATCCATCCATGGCCTACCTTTTAGATTATCACCCTGATTTGCTACTTGACTAGTGACATGGAGGACCTTTCCCCACTGTAGCCTCTGTATTGGATGAGCCTCCATGTTTATTGTGTCTCGGCTCTGAGTTGGTGACAAAACTTACCTATGGTGAGTTGGAGTTCCTTGAGAATTCCCCCTAGTCACTAAAGTTGTGTTGGCTAAACCTGAAACTTTTAGTGCTGCCATGAATACAAAATCTGAAAAATGAAATGCTATATCTTGTATGTGAAAGAAATGCCAATTGAAAATGGCCATGAAAAATAAAATGTTATATCTTTTGGAAAAATAAATACCTAGGTAAACAAGTTGTCCATGACACACCTAGAAGTGCTCAGGTAAACAAGTGCCTTAAAAACACACCTGCAGCAGAAAGCCTAAAAATAAATGTAAATCTATGCAATGTGTTTGTAAACACACATAGATCAAGGCTATGGAAACTTCAGGCCCAAAAAGCAATGGAACTTAAATGTTATATCTAAACAATTGCTGGCCTTATTTGTATTATGGATTGTGCGCATCTGTGAAGGTGAATAAACCCTCTTTAAACAACTCATCCATTTGTGAGACACCGCCATTCCCTGTGTTATTGCTCATTCAGTACATACTATGGTGTGTATTCCCTTTCCCTTGCCAAAGTGTCACAAAGTCAAGTCAGTCAAGTCATCCCTTAGCCTAGCCAGTTATTTCAGCCTTCACCCTTCACTAGCAAATTGATCACAACTATGAAGTGAGTATGGTCCTGAAAGTCTAGTCTGAGTAATAATAATAATTAACGACACTATATATTTGGATTTAGATCGCCAGTCATGATTACTCTGTGTTATAATTGTTATTCGAATAAGTTGTAGAGCATGTATTAACCTTGACACCTTGCAGCAGCTATGGATGATGGTCTGAGTTGTATTTGGTCTTGGTTAGACCTAGTTTGACCATGGAGGACCATGGGACATGAGATGTTAGACCTTATGATGATATGGATAGATGATATATGGTCTATGTACACATACAGGATGATTCTATGTAGCAGCTACAGGGTTATGATGATGATTCTGGGGTTACAGTAGTGTTTGATCATTTACAGAGCATTATTATTGGCCTTGTTCCGGTATATTGGATATTTATTTTGATCATGCAGAGACTCATATGGTGTATGAGTACACATCTTGGATAGATTTGGACCTTCTGAGTCCAATGGGGCAGTTTGTTTTCAGTTCCGGGCACTTACAGTGATGATTGAGCCTCAGTAGGCTGTCCTAGTGCAGTTTTGGTCTGTTGGAGGCCCTGTCGGAGCAGAGATGACTTTTATCCGGTTGACCTAGGGCGCTGATGATGGAGGGGGTGGTCCAGCCACTTGTTTTTACCATATTACCCCCCTCCCGGACACATTGGTGCCCTCACCTTGACAGCGCCATCACTCCAGGAGGCTGTTTGGGCAGTTTCACGCTTCCCGAGGCATTTCAGGATTGGTAGAAATGGCTATTGAGGAAATCGATTTGGGCTACTGAGGCAAATTTATGGCATGGGATGATCAGTGATGATATATCGGGACCTTCCACACCTTCTCCAGCAGTTTCAGCTTCATCGGGGCCCGCATCCATCACTTATGGCATTTTCTGTGGATTTTTGAGGTCTTTTGAGGACCACGACTTCACTAGGGAGGCACGATTTGGTACTTTCATGATTATTTATTGGTTGTTGTGCCATGGGGATTGACCAAGGAGGGATAAAATTACCCCTTGGACCCACCATGAGCCTCTTATGATATTTTGTCATCATGATTTGGTGGGATTCCCCTCTCCTAGGGCGACTTTGTCCACTTATGTTATATTTTATGTGTGATCCATGTATTATATTGTTGAGCTCATCTCAACCATTGATTAGACTTTTGTATCTTATAATCTTAGCCACTCATTCAAAAAGTGGTTAGGGTTTTGGTGCCTCTCCTTCCTATTTAAAGGAGAGAGCCTCTCATTGTAAAGGGTCTTTGGCTCTTGGATTATTGGTATAGAAAAATATTCTTGTGGAAATTCTTGTGGTCTCCTTTGCATCTGGTGTTCTTAGATGGTGATTGGAAAGTCTATTGCAACCTAGCATTTGGAAATTGTGGTAAGATCTGTCTTTTTTTTGGAAATCATTGTTTGTCTACAGGAGGGCGACTTCAACAAGGGCGATTTTGCAAGGCTTCTTCAAATCGACTTTCTTGGCATTCGCTTGTATCAGGGGGTTATCATTAGTATCATTGTGATCTATGCTATCTTTCTGTTACTTCTTTTGTGGCATTAGTCTTATCTCTTGATGCATCAAATCTGATATTGTTGACGTTTGTTGTGCAGGAGAGAGGGCGCATTGGCTTCTTGGACAAAATCGATTTGCATAGAAACTGCCTCAAAGCTTCCAAATTGATCGGGATTGCATAGATCATCATCATCAAGGCATCTACAAGGTTACCCAGGTAAGATCCACAGGTTTGTTTCTCTTTCCTCTATCCAATCCATTGACATAACTCATAAATTGTTAAAACCCTAAATATTTCAAAACCCCCATTTTACATTTTCTCAGATCTACTTAGATCTAGTGGGTTGTTGGGCATGATATTGAAAACCCACCTCTATAGCATCCACGGCATCCCGGATCTATAGTTTGGTGAGGATTGGCTTCCGTTTGACCCCTCTCCCAAGCCAACTTAGCTTCTCTCAAGGAAGGCGCACTTCACCATTTGAGCAAGTTGACCTAGATCTAGTTGATGGGTGTTTAAGATTCCTCTTGATTTGACATCTACACATCAAATAACATACACCCAGGTTGTCCCTTTCTTGAAATTTACCTTGTGGGCCCCATTCCACATTTTAAGGGATTTAATCCCCATTTTGGACCACTTGGAACACTTAAACTCAGATCTACTAAGATCTAACCGGTGGATTGCCACGAAATTATAGATCCATACTCCTACCTGACCGATCTACTAGGATCTAAAGTTTGGATGCCATCCGACATGATTTGACCCACCTAAAACCCAATTGAAGCCTCCTTGGGTAAAGTCGCACCACCTTGGAGAAGTGAGTTCACTCACTTCTAGGAACTGGGTACTTGAGATTATTGCAGATCTGAAACCGGAATAATTCAAAACCTAGGTCTAGACTGTCACTTTGTCAAATCTTGCCTTGGGGACTGCATTCCTTGTTTTTAGGGATTGTGGTCCACTTGGGTTAAACCTAGATCTAGGCACATTTAACCATCAAGACCTATACTGTCCACTTATCTCATGTTGTAGGAGTCCTAACCATAAGTCAACCCCACTTTGACTCCACTTCCCAATTCCCAAGGCACTGGTTTCTCTACAAGGCAATTCAACTTTCCTAGATTGTTGGATTGACTTGTGGTTTGACTTAGGCATGGTAAACTATACCTTTGAAGACATCATGAACCATGGTCAAGCTTGTCTCATGTACTAGTTAGCCCCAATATAACCCTTTAACTATCCTGCATTGGACACGGTTCCCAAGGCAGTGGATCTTTTGACATTGAACTAGTACACTAGCCCTAGATCTCACTACAAACATTATAAGTCACTCTTACATTCAACTATGAACCAAAGCTATATCTGTTGAACCCTCACTTGGCTTGTGACTTCATCCTTAGGTCTAGGATAAACCATACACCTAACTTCACTTGGAAATACCCTGATTTGGTGTCTTGGTTTTGATCTCTCCTATCGGGAGTAGATCGGGTCTCCCCCTTTGTTGTCTGGGCTAGATAACATAAAGCGAAGGTTGCCTCGACTGGCGTGACAACCATACATATTGGAGGTCGAGGTGATCGTGGTTGCACCTTTCAAGTTGCCCTTCCCTATTGCCATCCATGACTGGATCCATCCATAGGGGTAACTACAGTTTAGGTGATAACAGGACCCTAAGATCAATTCTAGCCAGAGATTGGACAAAAGTATGAAGTAAGCGTGTAATGAAAAGTGACCAGCAATTGAATGTAATGAATTAGATGGATTAGATCAACAATTATGTGGCTGGAAATCAGCGAAGGATATAAACTAAACTAGAAGTGATGAAAGTATACAATTCTGCCCAAGGAAGAGGATTGATTAAAATGCTTAGTGGACCGAGGGCAGCGACAAATTAACGTTTTAAGACACTTCTAGCAAACAATAACTTGATTTTTGATATTAATATAGCAACTAGAACACAAATCAAGCACACCCAAAACCCATAAAAAGACCCTAGCTGCGTGATTGGGCAGTTTGCCCAAGGAGGGTGAATTCAGAAATTGACTAGTGCCTCTGGGGAAGGGTAAATGGAGTCGGAATGATCTATAATTTTGGATTTGGACTCTGAAAATTAAATAGAAGCGGGTTTGCAATAAAACTTGGTTTCTAACGGTGAAATTTTGTATTTTTTAGTTTAGGGTTTATTTTAGTGTGTTGTAGCTTAACATTCACAGTGAAAACGAAATATGAGAAACAAGCAAGGATTTCGTACCTGGAATAATGGAAATGGAGAAGTTTCTGTGTTGAAGACAAACCCCGAATATCAAATGCTGAGCTGAAGTGCGTTTTCCCCTTGTGTTTTGGTGCAGCCAGTGAGCCAATGCGTTTTTGTACCTGCCAGAGAGAGATAAATCAGCATCTATGGCAAACAACAAGAAATGACCAGCAAATGAATGACAAATGATGAAGAAAGCACATGACAAAATGTAAATTTACTTCCCTTGTTGAAATCTCGAAGAGAAAATGCTAGCATGGAGCTGCTAGCTCAAGTGCTGCGTCCTCCTCAAGTGGTCAGCTTTACCTGCAAATCGTAATGGCCAAGGAGAGATAGGGACACCATAAAACAACTCAGCAATGCATCAGAAATATGCTCTCAATCAACACAACAAACATCCCACACCATATCACAAGCAACTCGGTAGAAATGTCTCTCAATAATCTCAGTCTCAAGTATTCAAAATGCCAAGAGGAGTACAAATGGGTGAGTCTCTTCTCTTGTAGAGAAAGCTCACAACAAAACATAACTCCCTCCAAAATCAATGGTTGAGATGAACTCTCAAATGCCCAAATCGAATGGTGGAGGAGAGCTCTAGAGAGGGGGGGCGAATTTACCCTCATGCGCCCAAGGGAAGAGAGGGGCCACTCGTGGGGCCCTGACAACATGCAAATGAGTGTCTAGGGGGTGTCTTTGGGTTGTTTTAGCCCCCTAGATCACTTAACCAAAGTCTCATTACATTATATTTGCAAAAAATGAAATTTTACATAGTGAAAAATGCCCAAGTATGGGCCAATTCGTCCCATGAGTGAAGCTGGGATAAAATGAGGGCCCCACACCATAAATTAAGTGTCCAAACATAGCAAAAATGACATTAGGGGACCCCCTTACCTTTACCAACCATTGCACTTACCATTTCAATAGTTACTGTTATCACATTTATAGTAGCCGGGCTACCATACATTATTTTTCTGATGCCAGTACACTATTCAGCCAGTTCCCCTACATTTGAGATGCCGAGATGAGCATCTATATTGGATCACTATCAGATTGTGGACAGCAGTTGTATTCCCCACATGCATGACTGAGTTCAGGACACTCAGAGAGGTGACCGATGTAGCCATTATACATTGGTACAGAGCAGTTAGTAGTGCCCAGAGTTGCAGCGAGCAGTTTCAGCAGACAGATGATGGTACAGGTTGATGAGCATTCAGGTATATGACTCAGCAGGTATATCATGGTGTTATGGTTAGATTGCTTTTATACTTATTCTTATAGCATGTCTTAGCACTCAGTCTCATGATCTGGCGATCATATAGATATGTGGACTTGGTTGATCTATTATATATATTATATTGTCCCTACTCAGACTTAGAAGTTCACTATTCATACTCATTGGTTTTACCCTCCTTAGGGAGAATAGAGGTGATCATTCCACCATACCTTGGCTTGCTAGTGTTGGCTCCATTATTCATTGTCTTCATCCATCCATGGCCTACCTTTTAGATTATCACCCTGACTTACTACTTGACTAGTGGCATGGAGGACTTCTCCCCACTGTAGCCTCTGTATTGGATGAGCTTCCCTGTTTATTGTGTCTCGGCTCTGAGTTGGTGACAAAACTTACCTATGGTGAGTTGGAGTTCCTTGGAATTCCCCCTAGTCACTAAAGTTGTGTTGGCTAAACCTGAAACTTTTAGTGCTGCCATGAATACAAAATCTGGAAAAAAATGAAATGTTATATCTTGTATGAAAAGCCCATTCATGCAATGTGTTTCTGAACACACATGAATGAAAGGCATGCCAAATGAAAATGACCATGAAAATAAAATGTTATATCTTTTGGAAAATAAATACCTAGGTAAACAAGCTGTCCATGACACACCTAGAAGTGCTCAGGTAAACAAGTGCCTTAAAAACACACCTGCAGCAAAAAAAAAAGCCTAAAATAAATGTAAATCTATGCAATGTGTTTGTAAACACACATAGATCAAGGCTATGGAAACTTCAGGCCCCAAAAAGCAATGGAACTTAAATGCTATATCTAAACAATTGCTGGCCTTATTTGTATTATGGATTGTGCGCATCTGTGAAGGTGAATAAACCCTCTTTAAACAACTCATCCATTTGTGAGGACACCTCCATTCCCTGTGTTATTGCTCATTCAGTATATACTATGGTGTGTATTCCCTTTCCCTTGCCAAAGTGTCACAAAGTCAAGTCAGTCAAGTCATCCCTTAGCCTAGCCAGTTATTTCAGCCTTCACCCTTCACTAGCAAATTGATCACAACTATGAAGTGAGTATGATCCTGAAAGTCTAGTCTGAGTAATAATAATAATTAACAACACTATATATTTGGATTTCGATCGCCAGTCATGATTACTCTGTGTTATAATTGTTATTTGAATAAGTTGTAGAGCATATATTAACCTTGACACTTTGCAGCAGCTATTGATGATGGTCTGAGTTATATTTGGTCTTGGTTAGACCTAGTTTGACCATGGAGGGCCATGGGACATGAGATGTTGGACCTTATGATGATATGGATAGATGATATATGGTCCATGTATACATACATGATGATTCTATGCAGCAGCTACAGGGTTATGATGATGATTCTTGGATTACAGCAGTGTTTGTATATGTACAACGCATTATTATTGGCCTTGTTCCGGTATATTGGATATTTATTTTGATCATGCAGAGATTCATATGGTGTATGAGTACACATCTTGGATGGATTTGGACCTTCTGAGTCCAATGGGACAGTTTGTTTTCAGTTCCGGGCACTTACAGTGATGATTGAGCCTCAGTAGGCTGTCCCAGTGCAGTTTTGGTCTGTTTGAGGCCCTGTCAGAGCAGATGCGATTTTTATCCGGTTGACCTAGGGCGCTGATGATGGAGGGGGGTGGTCCAGCCACTTGTTTTTACCATATTACCCCCCTCCCGGACACACTGGTGCCCTCACCTTGACAGCGCAGGCACTCCAGGAGGCAGTTTGGGGCAGTTTCACGCTTCCCGAGGCATTTCAGGATTGGTAGAAATGGCTATTGAGGAAATCGATTTGGGCTACTAAGGCAAAGTTATGGCATGGGATGATGAGTGATGATAGATCGGGGTCTTCCACACCTTCTCCAGCAGTTTCAGCTTCATCGGGGCCCGCATCCATCACTTATGGCACTTTCTGTGGATTTATGAGGTCTTTTTGAGGACCACAATTTGACTATGGAGGCACGATTTGGTACATTCATGATTATTTATTGGTTATTGTGCTATGGGGATTGACCAAGGAGGGATAAAATTACCCCTTGGACCCACCATAAGCCTCTTATGATATTTTGTCATCATGATTTGGTGGGATTCCCCTCTTCTAGGGCGATTTTGTCCACTTGCATAATATTTTATGTGTGATCCATGTATTTTATTGTTGAGCTCATCTCAACCATTGATTAGACATTTGTATCTTTTAATCTTAGCCACTCATTCAAAAAGTGGTTAGGATTTTGATGCCTCTCCTTCCTATTTAAAGGAGAGAGCTTCTCATTGTAAAGCACCTTTGGAGCTCTGGAATATTGGAATAGAAGATTTTTTGTGGAGCACATCTCTCTTGCCTTGTGGATTCTCTTGCATATTGAATATACAGTATCTCTTCTATGTATCATTGTGGATTTTGGTGCTTTTGCTAACCTTTTGACAGGAAAGTCGAATTGGAGAGAGGAGGGCGACTTCATGAGGGTTATTGTTGGAGGGATCCACATATTCTCTCTTGGGTTGATCTTGTGACAGGGAGTATCATTATTGTATCTTCGTGACATAGTTGATGCTTTCTATTACATCTTTCTACCATTTTCATAATCATCTTGCTTGACTTGTTTCTTTGATCTTGTCTTGTAGGAGGAGGACGATTTGGCTATCTTGGAGAAGGGCGATTTGGTTGGAGCACTTGGATCTCACTCTTGAATATACACATAGGAGAATGCTATCAACTTGCAAGGTGGCCATAAGCAATTGAGGTAAGATCTACAAGGTATGTGTCTCTTTCATCCATTCTATCTTCATTGGTCATAAAACCCTAATTAAATCAAAACCCCAATTTTAGTATTTCTTAGATCTACTTAGATCTAGCCTTGCCATTGAAAAAACCCACCTCTATAGGATCCACCCCTAGTTGGATCTATAGTTTGGTGGTGGATTGGCTAAAAATTGACACACTTTTCAATGCAAAAAGCCTTCTTGAACCTAAATCGATTTTCCTAAGAGAAGCTTGTTGGGTTAGATCTAGCACATGGGTAGGTGAGATCCCACTTGATTTGACATCATCTAGACATTTGATAACCTATACCCATATCTTTTACTTTGGTGAAAACTACCTTGTGGGACATCTCTCACATGTTTTAAGGGGTTGAAACCCCCCTTTTGACCTTCTTGGCATCTTAAAACTTAGATCTACTAAGATCTAGCCATTGGATTCACTTGAAACTTTGATGGAACATAGATCGGGGTACTAACATCCCGGATCTACATTTTGGTGGCCATTGGACTTGATTTGGTCCACCAAAAACCCATTTTTGGACCCTCCTTGAGCAAATCGCACCCCCTTGATTTTTTGAGTTGGTCCACTTCTAGGAAGTGGGTGTTTGAGTTATTCGTGGATTTGGAATGCCCATGCCTTGAAACCTAGGTTTATACTGTCTGTTTGTCAAGATCCGCCTTGGGGATTGCATTCCTTGTTTTAAGGGATTGTGGTCCACTTTTGGTCATCACTTAAAAACCTAGATCTAGTAAGATCTAACCATTGGATCTCATTCAACTCACTTGACTTGGCTTCTAGGTGTCCCGATCTACACTTTGACATCCTTCTTGACTCCATTAGCCCACTTAACAAGGCACTAGTCCATCACCAAGCAAGTCGCACTCCTTGGGATTCGTGGTCAAACCCTAGATTTAATACATGGGTACTCCTAGAAACAACTCAAACTCATAGATCTAGCTTAGATCTAACCTATAGTACCAACCTCACACCTAACTCCACCTTGTGGGTCCACCTAGAGCCATTTCCACACTTCCCAAGAAAACTAGACCCACTTGTGTAAACACATGGTACTATACCTAGTCATCATACCCCATCATGTGGCCTAAACCATACATAGGTTGAAACATTAGCAATCTCTTACACCTCCCTCAACCATACCTTAACCCTTAGGTCCACTTAACCTTGCATTGGTTTCCGTAACTCATTACTTACCTACCCTTAGAAACTTTTGTTTGGGTTCAATCAACTGTGATTGGGGTATAGGGTCTCCCCCTAGGTCTAGTTACACCTTGACCTAAAGCGAAGAGTGCCTCGGTTGACGTGACTCCCATCTTGCATTGGGAACCGTGGCATCTCTTGGGTCACCTCTTTAGTTGCCTAACTCCTCTACCATCCCGGATGGGATACCACTAGGGGCAACTACAAGTTTGTGTGATAACATTTTTGGTGCCGTTGCCGGGGAAGGTAGAGGCCTACCCTGGTTCGACATATATTTTCCAAACCTCTAATTCCCGTTCTCTTTGCCAACATTTTTGGCGCCGTTGCCGGGGAGGTAGAGGCCTACCTTGGTTCAACACACCTTTGTGTCTCATTCTCTCCCTGCTTTTCAAACGACATACTTCTTGGTAGAAGAGTTTAAAAATCTACCTGGCGACTCCAATTCGTGACTCCGCTGAGGATCGACCCCACTCCCATCTTTCCATTTTGTAATTTGTAAATCATAAATGAATTCAGACATTTTCTTCCAAATGACAAGGTGTATGAATGAAATATATGAGAATCTATCTCGCTATAGAGGGCAGTTGGAAGAAAGTAATGAAAGTCAGTCAACATACCAATATGGGAGTGATTATGTACATAATTCTTATGACTCTCATCGTTCTTTTCATTCTTCAAGTAAAAATATTAACCCAATTAATCCAAACAAAATTCAATCTCAACCAAGGCCTTACAACCAAAGAATTCGGTCAAATGACTCTAGTATTCCAGTTAGACATCCACAACTAATCCCTAGTAGAATGGCCAAAGTCATTAGAAATCCAGCTAAGCCATCTCCTTTTGACTTTTCTGAAATTCATGGGGCACCTCATCTTATGCCAAATAATTACTCTGAATGGTTGCCTCGTTTCTATGGAAATTATTTTGAGTCAATTGAAAATCATTTACAAAGATTTTGGGATTATATGGAAGTTAGGGGTGCTGATGATGAAGATGTTTTTATGCGGGCCCTGGGTGAGACATTAGGTGGAAATGCCGGATTATGGTTTGATAATTTAGCCCCAGGATCCATCACTGGTTATGATATGTTTGTTGGGTTATTAAAGATTAAATGGGGGTAGTAATGTTGAAGAATCCTTAACAGAGACATCAAGCAATAACTGTGTTGTTGAGGATCAGTTTGATAAGGACCATGATAATAATAATGACACTTCAAATCAGTCCTTGAGTAGCCCTACTTTTGATCTTGAAGAAATGTCTGATTTTGTGTTTGATAAGGACCCTTCAGAAAAAGATTCCCTTAATCATTCTGATCATTAACAATCATTCAATTCCTTATCACCTTATTGAAGAAGAAGAAAGTGGAAACATTGACCAAGACCCTTTAGTAGTGCTTTCACATGATCATTGTGCAAATAATCAGGATGCTTTAAATGAACTTGTTGACTTTATCCCTGATCAATTAAATGAAAATGATCAAGTATCCTCTTGTGAATTTAATAATGAATCAATAGAAGGTCAATCTCAAGATGAGGATGAATTAGTGAATCACACTAGATGCTCTAATCTTTGTTCCACTTCTTATAATAAGTCTTTAAATTTTTCCATCCTTAGTCAAGATAGCTTCATCCAGTTATTAGAGTCAGAATCTTGTCCTCAAATTAGATTTAATCAAAAGTTTGAAGTCATTCCTAGTTCTATTTTGAAAGGCCTTTCATTTTGTTAAATTTCAAGGCCAAATCTTTCTATCCATCTAGGAGACTGTTCATATTTGCAATCCACCCTCCCTTCCCAACTCTTTCAATCATCTTTGGGTTGGTGGTCTAGTCAGTCTTTTGCTTTTAAACTTTTCAATAAGAAGTATAAGCATGATTACATGTTTGGAGAAAATGCACTTCATTTCCCTTTTCAGTCACTTTGGAACCATAATGCTTGTTGTCAATTTATCAATCATTCTAGGTGGCTAGAAAAGGTGTTTAAAGATCAATTCCATCTTTTCTCCATTTTTGAGCATCAAGAGGGTCTGACTTTGATTTTTCGTCTTCTAAGCTTTGAGTTGTCTCCACTTGGTTTCTATTTGATCATCAGTCCCAAGGAGAATCAAATTGAATATGTGAGAAAAGTAAATGAACAAGTTAATTTGTGTGAAAATGAATCGAATCACATGTCTTATGTCTTCCCTCCATCCATCCCTGAGTTTAACTTGCATAAATTTCATGATCCTATCAGTTCTTTGATGGAGGATGTTTGCATCAGACAGTCTTCTCCTTGGCATAATTTCATATTGCATCATTTAAACCATTCTTCAATATTTGAACATGTCAGGAACATTGTGCTCTTAAATTTGTTAATCTTTAGCCCGATCTGGACTTGTTTTATTATCAAAAATCAAATAAGAATCATTAACCTGTTTGACGAATGGTTACACTGGATTTATGATTTTACCTAGCACTTGTGATGACTGGTTAGATTAGGGTAGGTAGGAAACCAAATAAGCCTACTTGGGTAGTAGTTAGTCCTTTTTGCTATTGAGTCTAGCACCTTGTTATCTCTAAGCTCCGTCGTAAGCTCTTAGTTTAACTGAGTACCTGTCATTTTTCTTTTTCCTACACAATAAATTTCAAATTTTGCAAATTATGTTAGTAGTTTAATTTACTTTCTGCATTTTTATATTTCATGCATTTATATTTCTGACATAGAGTAGATTTTATTTCAGTTGGTTTTATATTTTTCCCACACATGCGGCATGAGGTATTTTTGATGTTTGTGAATGCAGAAAAATAGGTTGCATGAATAAAAGCTGGAAATAAAATGGTAGAGTGCTGGATCGTGGATTCGAGTAGCAGAGTTCGAGGACCAGAGATTCTGAGGTTCTCAAGCACTCATTTCAGCAGAGCACTTGTCCCAGCCGGAGCCAGATGTTATCACATTTATAGTAGCCGGGCTACCATACATTATTTTTCTGATGCCAGTACACTATTCAGCCAGTTCCCCTACATTTGAGATGCCGAGATGAGCATCTATATTGGATCACTATCAGATTGTGGACAGCAGTTGTATTCCCCATGCCATGACTGAGTTTCAGGACACTCAGAGAGGTGACCGATGTAGCCATTATACCATTGGTACAGAGCAGTTAGTAGTGCCCAGAGTTGCAGCAGCAGTTTCAGCAGACAGATGATGGTACAGGTTGATGAGCATTCAGGTATATGACTCAGCAGGTATATCATGGTGTTATGGTTAGATTGCTTTTATACTTATTCTTATAGCATGTCTTAGCACTCAGTCTCATGATCTGGCGATCATATAGATATGTGGACTTGGTTGATCTATTATATATATTATATTGTCCCTACTCAGACTTAGAAGTTCACTATTCATACTCATTGGTTTTACCCTCCTTAGGGAGAATAGAGGTGATCATTCCACCATACCTTGGCTTGCTAGTGTTGGCTCCATTATTCATTGTCTTCATCCATCCATGGCCTACCTTTTAGATTATCACCCTGACTTACTACTTGACTAGTGGCATGGAGGACTTCTCCCCACTGTAGCCTCTGTATTGGATGAGCTTCCCTGTTTATTGTGTCTCGGCTCTGAGTTGGTGACAAAACTTACCTATGGTGAGTTGGAGTTCCTTGGAATTCCCCCTAGTCACTAAAGTTGTGTTGGCTAAACCTGAAACTTTTAGTGCTGCCATGAATACAAAATCTGGAAAAAAATGAAATGTTATATCTTGTATGAAAAGCCCATTCATGCAATGTGTTTCTGAACACACATGAATGAAAGGCATGCCAAATGAAAATGACCATGAAAATAAAATGTTATATCTTTTGGAAAATAAATACCTAGGTAAACAAGCTGTCCATGACACACCTAGAAGTGCTCAGGTAAACAAGTGCCTTAAAAACACACCTGCAGCAAAAAAAAAAGCCTAAAATAAATGTAAATCTATGCAATGTGTTTGTAAACACACATAGATCAAGGCTATGGAAACTTCAGGCCCCAAAAAGCAATGGAACTTAAATGCTATATCTAAACAATTGCTGGCCTTATTTGTATTATGGATTGTGCGCATCTGTGAAGGTGAATAAACCCTCTTTAAACAACTCATCCATTTGTGAGACACCTCCATTCCCTGTGTTATTGCTCATTCAGTATATACTATGGTGTGTATTCCCTTTCCCTTGCCAAAGTGTCACAAAGTCAAGTCAGTCAAGTCATCCCTTAGCCTAGCCAGTTATTTCAGCCTTCACCCTTCACTAGCAAATTGATCACAACTATGAAGTGAGTATGATCCTGAAAGTCTAGTCTGAGTAATAATAATAATTAACAACACTATATATTTGGATTTCGATCGCCAGTCATGATTACTCTGTGTTATAATTGTTATTTGAATAAGTTGTAGAGCATATATTAACCTTGACACTTTGCAGCAGCTATTGATGATGGTCTGAGTTATATTTGGTCTTGGTTAGACCTAGTTTGACCATGGAGGGCCATGGGACATGAGATGTTGGACCTTATGATGATATGGATAGATGATATATGGTCCATGTATACATACATGATGATTCTATGCAGCAGCTACAGGGTTATGATGATGATTCTTGGATTACAGCAGTGTTTGTATATGTACAGCGCATTATTATTGGCCTTGTTCCGGTATATTGGATATTTATTTTGATCATGCAGAGATTCATATGGTGTATGAGTACACATCTTGGATGGATTTGGACCTTCTGAGTCCAATGGGACAGTTTGTTTTCAGTTCCGGGCACTTACAGTGATGATTGAGCCTCAGTAGGCTGTCCCAGTGCAGTTTTGGTCTGTTTGAGGCCCTGTCAGAGCAGATGCGATTTTTATCCGGTTGACCTAGGGCGCTGATGATGGAGGGGGTGGTCCAGCCACTTGTTTTTACCATATTACCCCCCTCCCGGACACACTGGTGCCCTCACCTTGACAGCGCAGGCACTCCAGGAGGCAGTTTGGGGCAGTTTCACGCTTCCCGAGGCATTTCAGGATTGGTAGAAATGGCTATTGAGGAAATCGATTTGGGCTACTAAGGCAAAGTTATGGCATGGGATGATGAGTGATGATAGATCGGGGTCTTCCACACCTTCTCCAGCAGTTTCAGCTTCATCGGGGCCCGCATCCATCACTTATGGCACTTTCTGTGGATTTATGAGGTCTTTTTGAGGACCACAATTTGACTATGGAGGCACGATTTGGTACATTCATGATTATTTATTGGTTATTGTGCTATGGGGATTGACCAAGGAGGGATAAAATTACCCCTTGGACCCACCATAAGCCTCTTATGATATTTTGTCATCATGATTTGGTGGGATTCCCCTCTTCTAGGGCGATTTTGTCCACTTGCATAATATTTTATGTGTGATCCATGTATTTTATTGTTGAGCTCATCTCAACCATTGATTAGACATTTGTATCTTTTAATCTTAGCCACTCATTCAAAAAGTGGTTAGGATTTTGATGCCTCTCCTTCCTATTTAAAGGAGAGAGCTTCTCATTGTAAAGCACCTTTGGAGCTCTGGAATATTGGAATAGAAGATTTTTTGTGGAGCACATCTCTCTTGCCTTGTGGATTCTCTTGCATATTGAATATACAGTATCTCTTCTATGTATCATTGTGGATTTTGGTGCTTTTGCTAACCTTTTGACAGGAAAGTCGAATTGGAGAGAGGAGGGCGACTTCATGAGGGTTATTGTTGGAGGGATCCACATATTCTCTCTTGGGTTGATCTTGTGACAGGGAGTATCATTATTGTATCTTCGTGACATAGTTGATGCTTTCTATTACATCTTTCTACCATTTTCATAATCATCTTGCTTGACTTGTTTCTTTGATCTTGTCTTGTAGGAGGAGGACGATTTGGCTATCTTGGAGAAGGGCGATTTGGTTGGAGCACTTGGATCTCACTCTTGAATATACACATAGGAGAATGCTATCAACTTGCAAGGTGGCCATAAGCAATTGAGGTAAGATCTACAAGGTATGTGTCTCTTTCATCCATTCTATCTTCATTGGTCATAAAACCCTAATTAAATCAAAACCCCAATTTTAGTATTTCTTAGATCTACTTAGATCTAGCCTTGCCATTGAAAAGATATTAAAAACCCACCTCTATAGGATCCACCCCTAGTTGGATCTATAGTTTGGTGGTGATTGGCTAAAAATTGACACACTTTTCAATGCAAAAAGCCTTCTTGAACCTAAATCGATTTTCCTAAGAGAAGCTTGTTGGGTTAGATCTAGCACATGGGTAGGTGAGATCCCACTTGATTTGACATCTAGACATTTGATAACCTATACCCATATCTTTACTTTGGTGAAAACTACCTTGTGGACATCTCTCCATGTTTTAAGGGGTTGAAACCCCCTTTTGACCTTCTTGGCATCTTAAAACTTAGATCTACTAAGATCTAGCCATTGGATTCACTTGAAACTTTGATGGAACATAGATCGGGGTACTAACATCCCGGATCTACATTTTGGTGGCCATTGGACTTGATTTGGTCCACCAAAACCCATTTTTGGACCCTCCTTGAGCAAATCGCACCCCCTTGATTTTTTGAGTTGGTCCACTTCTAGGAAGTGGGTGTTTGAGTTATTCGTGGATTTGGAATGCCCATGCCTTGAAACCTAGGTTTATACTGTCTGTTTGTCAAGATCCGCCTTGGGGATTGCATTCCTTGTTTTAAGGGATTGTGGTCCACTTTTGGTCATCACTTAAAAACCTAGATCTAGTAAGATCTAACCATTGGATCTCATTCAACTCACTTGACTTGGCTTCTAGGTGTCCCGATCTACACTTTGACATCCTTCTTGACTCCATTAGCCCACTTAACAAGGCACTAGTCCATCACCAAGCAAGTCGCACTCCTTGGGATTCGTGTCAAACCCTAGATTTAATACATGGGTACTCCTAGAAACAACTCAAACTCATAGATCTAGCTTAGATCTAACCTATAGTACCAACCTCACACCTAACTCCACCTTGTGGGTCCACCTAGAGCCATTTCACACTTCCCAAGAAAACTAGACCCACTTGTGTAAACACATGGTACTATACCTAGTCATCATACCCCATCATGTGGCCTAAACCATACATAGGTTGAAACATTAGCAATCTCTTACACCTCCCTCAACCATACCTTAACCCTTAGGTCCACTTAACCTTGCATTGGTTTCCGTAACTCATTACTTACCTACCCTTAGAAACTTTTGTTTGGGTTCAATCAACTGTGATTGGGGTATAGGGTCTCCCCCTAGGTCTAGTTACACCTTGACCTAAAGCGAAGAGTGCCTCGGTTGACGTGACTCCCATCTTGCATTGGGAACCGTGGCATCTCTTGGGTCACCTCTTTAGTTGCCTAACTCCTCTACCATCCCGGATGGGATACCACTAGGGGCAACTACAAGTTGTGTGATAACATTTTTGGTGCCGTTGCCGGGGAAGGTAGAGGCCTACCCTGGTTCGACATATATTTTCCAAACCTCTAATCCCGTTCTCTTTGCCAACATTTTTGGCGCCGTTGCCGGGGAGGTAGAGGCCTACCTTGGTTCAACACACCTTTGTGTCTCATTCTCTCCCTGCTTTTCAAACGACATACTTCTTGGTAGAAGAGTTTAAAAATCTACCTGGCGACTCCAATTCGTGACTCCGCTGAGGATCGACCCCACTCCCATCTTTCCATTTTGTAATTTGTAAATCATAAATGAATTCAGACATTTTCTTCCAAATGACAAGGTGTATGAATGAAATATATGAGAATCTATCTCGCTATAGAGGGCAGTTGGAAGAAAGTAATGAAAGTCAGTCAACATACCAATATGGGAGTGATTATGTACATAATTCTTATGACTCTCATCGTTCTTTTCATTCTTCAAGTAAAAATATTAACCCAATTAATCCAAACAAAATTCAATCTCAACCAAGGCCTTACAACCAAAGAATTCGGTCAAATGACTCTAGTATTCCAGTTAGACATCCACAACTAATCCCTAGTAGAATGGCCAAAGTCATTAGAAATCCAGCTAAGCCATCTCCTTTTGACTTTTCTGAAATTCATGGGGCACCTCATCTTATGCCAAATAATTACTCTGAATGGTTGCCTCGTTTCTATGGAAATTATTTTGAGTCAATTGAAAATCATTTACAAAGATTTTGGGATTATATGGAAGTTAGGGGTGCTGATGATGAAGATGTTTTTATGCGGGCCCTGGGTGAGACATTAGGTGGAAATGCCGGATTATGGTTTGATAATTTAGCCCCAGGATCCATCACTGGTTATGATATGTTTGTTGGGTTATTAAAGATTAAATGGGGTAGTAATGTTGAAGAATCCTTAACAGAGACATCAAGCAATAACTGTGTTGTTGAGGATCAGTTTGATAAGGACCATGATAATAATAATGACACTTCAAATCAGTCCTTGAGTAGCCCTACTTTTGATCTTGAAGAAATGTCTGATTTTGTGTTTGATAAGGACCCTTCAGAAAAAGATTCCCTTAATCATTCTATCATTAACAATCATTCAATTCCTTATCACCTTATTGAAGAAGAAGAAAGTGGAAACATTGACCAAGACCCTTTAGTAGTGCTTTCACATGATCATTGTGCAAATAATCAGGATGCTTTAAATGAACTTGTTGACTTTATCCCTGATCAATTAAATGAAAATGATCAAGTATCCTCTTGTGAATTTAATAATGAATCAATAGAAGGTCAATCTCAAGATGAGGATGAATTAGTGAATCACACTAGATGCTCTAATCTTTGTTCCACTTCTTATAATAAGTCTTTAAATTTTTCCATCCTTAGTCAAGATAGCTTCATCCAGTTATTAGAGTCAGAATCTTGTCCTCAAATTAGATTTAATCAAAAGTTTGAAGTCATTCCTAGTTCTATTTTGAAAGGCCTTTCATTTTGTTAAATTTCAAGGCCAAATCTTTCTATCCATCTAGGAGACTGTTCATATTTGCAATCCACCCTCCCTTCCCAACTCTTTCAATCATCTTTGGGTTGGTGGTCTAGTCAGTCTTTTGCTTTTAAACTTTTCAATAAGAAGTATAAGCATGATTACATGTTTGGAGAAAATGCACTTCATTTCCCTTTTCAGTCACTTTGGAACCATAATGCTTGTTGTCAATTTATCAATCATTCTAGGTGGCTAGAAAAGGTGTTTAAAGATCAATTCCATCTTTTCTCCATTTTTGAGCATCAAGAGGGTCTGACTTTGATTTTTCGTCTTCTAAGCTTTGAGTTGTCTCCACTTGGTTTCTATTTGATCATCAGTCCCAAGGAGAATCAAATTGAATATGTGAGAAAAGTAAATGAACAAGTTAATTTGTGTGAAAATGAATCGAATCACATGTCTTATGTCTTCCCTCCATCCATCCCTGAGTTTAACTTGCATAAATTTCATGATCCTATCAGTTCTTTGATGGAGGATGTTTGCATCAGACAGTCTTCTCCTTGGCATAATTTCATATTGCATCATTTAAACCATTCTTCAATATTTGAACATGTCAGGAACATTGTGCTCTTAAATTTGTTAATCTTTAGCCCGATCTGGACTTGTTTTATTATCAAAAATCAAATAAGAATCATTAACCTGTTTGACGAATGGTTACACTGGATTTATGATTTTACCTAGCACTTGTGATGACTGGTTAGATTAGGGTAGGTAGGAAACCAAATAAGCCTACTTGGGTAGTAGTTAGTCCTTTTTGCTATTGAGTCTAGCACCTTGTTATCTCTAAGCTCCGTCGTAAGCTCTTAGTTTAACTGAGTACCTGTCATTTTTCTTTTTCCTACACAATAAATTTCAAATTTTGCAAATTATGTTAGTAGTTTAATTTACTTTCTGCATTTTTATATTTCATGCATTTATATTTCTGACATAGAGTAGATTTTATTTCAGTTGGTTTTATATTTTTCCCACACATGCGGCATGAGGTATTTTTGATGTTTGTGAATGCAGAAAAATAGGTTGCATGAATAAAAGCTGGAAATAAAATGGTAGAGTGCTGGATCGTGGATTCGAGTAGCAGAGTTCGAGGACCAGAGATTCTGAGGTTCTCAAGCACTCATTTCAGCAGAGCACTTGTCCCAGCCGGAGCCAGATGTTATCACATTTATAGTAGCCGGGCTACCATACATTATTTTTCTGATGCCAGTACACTATTCAGCCAGTTCCCCTACATTTGAGATGCCGAGATGAGCATCTATATTGGATCACTATCAGATTGTGGACAGCAGTTGTATTCCCCATGCCATGACTGAGTTTCAGGACACTCAGAGAGGTGACCGATGTAGCCATTATACCATTGGTACAGAGCAGTTAGTAGTGCCCAGAGTTGCAGCAGCAGTTTCAGCAGACAGATGATGGTACAGGTTGATGAGCATTCAGGTATATGACTCAGCAGGTATATCATGGTGTTATGGTTAGATTGCTTTTATACTTATTCTTATAGCATGTCTTAGCACTCAGTCTCATGATCTGGCGATCATATAGATATGTGGACTTGGTTGATCTATTATATATATTATATTGTCCCTACTCAGACTTAGAAGTTCACTATTCATACTCATTGGTTTTACCCTCCTTAGGGAGAATAGAGGTGATCATTCCACCATACCTTGGCTTGCTAGTGTTGGCTCCATTATTCATTGTCTTCATCCATCCATGGCCTACCTTTTAGATTATCACCCTGACTTACTACTTGACTAGTGGCATGGAGGACTTCTCCCCACTGTAGCCTCTGTATTGGATGAGCTTCCCTGTTTATTGTGTCTCGGCTCTGAGTTGGTGACAAAACTTACCTATGGTGAGTTGGAGTTCCTTGGAATTCCCCCTAGTCACTAAAGTTGTGTTGGCTAAACCTGAAACTTTTAGTGCTGCCATGAATACAAAATCTGGAAAAAAATGAAATGTTATATCTTGTATGAAAAGCCCATTCATGCAATGTGTTTCTGAACACACATGAATGAAAGGCATGCCAAATGAAAATGACCATGAAAATAAAATGTTATATCTTTTGGAAAATAAATACCTAGGTAAACAAGCTGTCCATGACACACCTAGAAGTGCTCAGGTAAACAAGTGCCTTAAAAACACACCTGCAGCAAAAAAAAAAGCCTAAAATAAATGTAAATCTATGCAATGTGTTTGTAAACACACATAGATCAAGGCTATGGAAACTTCAGGCCCCAAAAAGCAATGGAACTTAAATGCTATATCTAAACAATTGCTGGCCTTATTTGTATTATGGATTGTGCGCATCTGTGAAGGTGAATAAACCCTCTTTAAACAACTCATCCATTTGTGAGACACCTCCATTCCCTGTGTTATTGCTCATTCAGTATATACTATGGTGTGTATTCCCTTTCCCTTGCCAAAGTGTCACAAAGTCAAGTCAGTCAAGTCATCCCTTAGCCTAGCCAGTTATTTCAGCCTTCACCCTTCACTAGCAAATTGATCACAACTATGAAGTGAGTATGATCCTGAAAGTCTAGTCTGAGTAATAATAATAATTAACAACACTATATATTTGGATTTCGATCGCCAGTCATGATTACTCTGTGTTATAATTGTTATTTGAATAAGTTGTAGAGCATATATTAACCTTGACACTTTGCAGCAGCTATTGATGATGGTCTGAGTTATATTTGGTCTTGGTTAGACCTAGTTTGACCATGGAGGGCCATGGGACATGAGATGTTGGACCTTATGATGATATGGATAGATGATATATGGTCCATGTATACATACATGATGATTCTATGCAGCAGCTACAGGGTTATGATGATGATTCTTGGATTACAGCAGTGTTTGTATATGTACAGCGCATTATTATTGGCCTTGTTCCGGTATATTGGATATTTATTTTGATCATGCAGAGATTCATATGGTGTATGAGTACACATCTTGGATGGATTTGGACCTTCTGAGTCCAATGGGACAGTTTGTTTTCAGTTCCGGGCACTTACAGTGATGATTGAGCCTCAGTAGGCTGTCCCAGTGCAGTTTTGGTCTGTTTGAGGCCCTGTCAGAGCAGATGCGATTTTTATCCGGTTGACCTAGGGCGCTGATGATGGAGGGGGTGGTCCAGCCACTTGTTTTTACCATATTACCCCCCTCCCGGACACACTGGTGCCCTCACCTTGACAGCGCAGGCACTCCAGGAGGCAGTTTGGGGCAGTTTCACGCTTCCCGAGGCATTTCAGGATTGGTAGAAATGGCTATTGAGGAAATCGATTTGGGCTACTAAGGCAAAGTTATGGCATGGGATGATGAGTGATGATAGATCGGGGTCTTCCACACCTTCTCCAGCAGTTTCAGCTTCATCGGGGCCCGCATCCATCACTTATGGCACTTTCTGTGGATTTATGAGGTCTTTTTGAGGACCACAATTTGACTATGGAGGCACGATTTGGTACATTCATGATTATTTATTGGTTATTGTGCTATGGGGATTGACCAAGGAGGGATAAAATTACCCCTTGGACCCACCATAAGCCTCTTATGATATTTTGTCATCATGATTTGGTGGGATTCCCCTCTTCTAGGGCGATTTTGTCCACTTGCATAATATTTTATGTGTGATCCATGTATTTTATTGTTGAGCTCATCTCAACCATTGATTAGACATTTGTATCTTTTAATCTTAGCCACTCATTCAAAAAGTGGTTAGGATTTTGATGCCTCTCCTTCCTATTTAAAGGAGAGAGCTTCTCATTGTAAAGCACCTTTGGAGCTCTGGAATATTGGAATAGAAGATTTTTTGTGGAGCACATCTCTCTTGCCTTGTGGATTCTCTTGCATATTGAATATACAGTATCTCTTCTATGTATCATTGTGGATTTTGGTGCTTTTGCTAACCTTTTGACAGGAAAGTCGAATTGGAGAGAGGAGGGCGACTTCATGAGGGTTATTGTTGGAGGGATCCACATATTCTCTCTTGGGTTGATCTTGTGACAGGGAGTATCATTATTGTATCTTCGTGACATAGTTGATGCTTTCTATTACATCTTTCTACCATTTTCATAATCATCTTGCTTGACTTGTTTCTTTGATCTTGTCTTGTAGGAGGAGGACGATTTGGCTATCTTGGAGAAGGGCGATTTGGTTGGAGCACTTGGATCTCACTCTTGAATATACACATAGGAGAATGCTATCAACTTGCAAGGTGGCCATAAGCAATTGAGGTAAGATCTACAAGGTATGTGTCTCTTTCATCCATTCTATCTTCATTGGTCATAAAACCCTAATTAAATCAAAACCCCAATTTTAGTATTTCTTAGATCTACTTAGATCTAGCCTTGCCATTGAAAAGATATTAAAAACCCACCTCTATAGGATCCACCCCTAGTTGGATCTATAGTTTGGTGGTGATTGGCTAAAAATTGACACACTTTTCAATGCAAAAAGCCTTCTTGAACCTAAATCGATTTTCCTAAGAGAAGCTTGTTGGGTTAGATCTAGCACATGGGTAGGTGAGATCCCACTTGATTTGACATCTAGACATTTGATAACCTATACCCATATCTTTACTTTGGTGAAAACTACCTTGTGGACATCTCTCCATGTTTTAAGGGGTTGAAACCCCCTTTTGACCTTCTTGGCATCTTAAAACTTAGATCTACTAAGATCTAGCCATTGGATTCACTTGAAACTTTGATGGAACATAGATCGGGGTACTAACATCCCGGATCTACATTTTGGTGGCCATTGGACTTGATTTGGTCCACCAAAACCCATTTTTGGACCCTCCTTGAGCAAATCGCACCCCCTTGATTTTTTGAGTTGGTCCACTTCTAGGAAGTGGGTGTTTGAGTTATTCGTGGATTTGGAATGCCCATGCCTTGAAACCTAGGTTTATACTGTCTGTTTGTCAAGATCCGCCTTGGGGATTGCATTCCTTGTTTTAAGGGATTGTGGTCCACTTTTGGTCATCACTTAAAAACCTAGATCTAGTAAGATCTAACCATTGGATCTCATTCAACTCACTTGACTTGGCTTCTAGGTGTCCCGATCTACACTTTGACATCCTTCTTGACTCCATTAGCCCACTTAACAAGGCACTAGTCCATCACCAAGCAAGTCGCACTCCTTGGGATTCGTGTCAAACCCTAGATTTAATACATGGGTACTCCTAGAAACAACTCAAACTCATAGATCTAGCTTAGATCTAACCTATAGTACCAACCTCACACCTAACTCCACCTTGTGGGTCCACCTAGAGCCATTTCACACTTCCCAAGAAAACTAGACCCACTTGTGTAAACACATGGTACTATACCTAGTCATCATACCCCATCATGTGGCCTAAACCATACATAGGTTGAAACATTAGCAATCTCTTACACCTCCCTCAACCATACCTTAACCCTTAGGTCCACTTAACCTTGCATTGGTTTCCGTAACTCCTTACTTACCTACCCTTAGAAACTTTTGTTTGGGTTCAATCAACTGTGATTGGGGTATAGGGTCTCCCCCTAGGTCTAGTTACACCTTGACCTAAAGCGAAGAGTGCCTCGGTTGACGTGACTCCCATCTTGCATTGGGAACCGTGGCATCTCTTGGGTCACCTCTTTAGTTGCCTAACTCCTCTACCATCCCGGATGGGATACCACTAGGGGCAACTACAAGTTGTGTGATAACATTTTTGGTGCCGTTGCCGGGGAAGGTAGAGGCCTACCCTGGTTCGACATATATTTTCCAAACCTCTAATCCCGTTCTCTTTGCCAACATTTTTGGCGCCGTTGTCGGGGAGGTAGAGGCCTACCTTGGTTCAACACACCTTTGTGTCTCATTCTCTCCCTGCTTTTCAAACGACATACTTCTTGGTAGAAGAGTTTAAAAATCTACCTGGCGACTCCAATTCGTGACTCCGCTGAGGATCGACCCCACTCCCATCTTTCAATTTTGTAATTTGTAAATCATAAATGAATTCAGACATTTTCTTCCAAATGACAAGGTGTATGAATGAAATATATGAGAATCTATCTCGCTATAGAGGGCAGTTGGAAGAAAGTAATGAAAGTCAGTCAACATACCAATATGGGAGTGATTATGTACATAATTCTTATGACTCTCATCGTTCTTTTCATTCTTCAAGTAAAAATATTAACCCAATTAATCCAAACAAAATTCAATCTCAACCAAGGCCTTACAACCAAAGAATTCGGTCAAATGACTCTAGTATTCCAGTTAGACATCCACAACTAATCCCTAGTAGAATGGCCAAAGTCATTAGAAATCCAGCTAAGCCATCTCCTTTTGACTTTTCTGAAATTCATGGGGCACCTCATCTTATGCCAAATAATTACTCTGAATGGTTGCCTCGTTTCTATGGAAATTATTTTGAGTCAATTGAAAATCATTTACAAAGATTTTGGGATTATATGGAAGTTAGGGGTGCTGATGATGAAGATGTTTTTATGCGGGCCCTGGGTGAGACATTAGGTGGAAATGCCGGATTATGGTTTGATAATTTAGCCCCAGGATCCATCACTGGTTATGATATGTTTGTTGGGTTATTAAAGAATAAATGGGGTAGTAATGTTGAAGAATCCTTAACAGAGACATCAAGCAATAACTGTGTTGTTGAGGATCAGTTTGATAAGGACCATGATAATAATAATGACACTTCAAATCAGTCCTTGAGTAGCCCTACTTTTGATCTTGAAGAAATGTCTGATTTTGTGTTTGATAAGGACCCTTCAGAAAAAGATTCCCTTAATCATTCTATCATTAACAATCATTCAATTCCTTATCACCTTATTGAAGAAGAAGAAAGTGGAAACATTGACCAAGACCCTTTAGTAGTGCTTTCACATGATCATTGTGCAAATAATCAGGATGCTTTAAATGAACTTGTTGACTTTATCCCTGATCAATTAAATGAAAATGATCAAGTATCCTCTTGTGAATTTAATAATGAATCAATAGAAGGTCAATCTCAAGATGAGGATGAATTAGTGAATCACACTAGATGCTCTAATCTTTGTTCCACTTCTTATAATAAGTCTTTAAATTTTTCCATCCTTAGTCAAGATAGCTTCATCCAGTTATTAGAGTCAGAATCTTGTCCTCAAATTAGATTTAATCAAAAGTTTGAAGTCATTCCTAGTTCTATTTTGAAAGGCCTTTCATTTTGTTAAATTTCAAGGCCAAATCTTTCTATCCATCTAGGAGACTGTTCATATTTGCAATCCACCCTCCCTTCCCAACTCTTTCAATCATCTTTGGGTTGGTGGTCTAGTCAGTCTTTTGCTTTTAAACTTTTCAATAAGAAGTATAAGCATGATTACATGTTTGGAGAAAATGCACTTCATTTCCCTTTTCAGTCACTTTGGAACCATAATGCTTGTTGTCAATTTATCAATCATTCTAGGTGGCTAGAAAAGGTGTTTAAAGATCAATTCCATCTTTTCTCCATTTTTGAGCATCAAGAGGGTCTGACTTTGATTTTTCGTCTTCTAAGCTTTGAGTTGTCTCCACTTGGTTTCTATTTGATCATCAGTCCCAAGGAGAATCAAATTGAATATGTGAGAAAAGTAAATGAACAAGTTAATTTGTGTGAAAATGAATCGAATCACATGTCTTATGTCTTCCCTCCATCCATCCCTGAGTTTAACTTGCATAAATTTCATGATCCTATCAGTTCTTTGATGGAGGATGTTTGCATCAGACAGTCTTCTCCTTGGCATAATTTCATATTGCATCATTTAAACCATTCTTCAATATTTGAACATGTCAGGAACATTGTGCTCTTAAATTTGTTAATCTTTAGCCCGATCTGGACTTGTTTTATTATCAAAAATCAAATAAGAATCATTAACCTGTTTGACGAATGGTTACACTGGATTTATGATTTTACCTAGCACTTGTGATGACTGGTTAGATTAGGGTAGGTAGGAAACCAAATAAGCCTACTTGGGTAGTAGTTAGTCCTTTTTGCTATTGAGTCTAGCACCTTGTTATCTCTAAGCTCCGTCGTAAGCTCTTAGTTTAACTGAGTACCTGTCATTTTTCTTTTTCCTACACAATAAATTTCAAATTTTGCAAATTATGTTAGTAGTTTAATTTACTTTCTGCATTTTTATATTTCATGCATTTATATTTCTGACATAGAGTAGATTTTATTTCAGTTGGTTTTATATTTTTCCCACACATGCGGCATGAGGTATTTTTGATGTTTGTGAATGCAGAAAAATAGGTTGCATGAATAAAAGCTGGAAATAAAATGGTAGAGTGCTGGATCGTGGATTCGAGTAGCAGAGTTCGAGGACCAGAGATTCTGAGGTTCTCAAGCACTCATTTCAGCAGAGCACTTGTCCCAGCCGGAGCCAGATGTTATCACATTTATAGTAGCCGGGCTACCATACATTATTTTTCTGATGCCAGTACACTATTCAGCCAGTTCCCCTACATTTGAGATGCCGAGATGAGCATCTATATTGGATCACTATCAGATTGTGGACAGCAGTTGTATTCCCCATGCCATGACTGAGTTTCAGGACACTCAGAGAGGTGACCGATGTAGCCATTATACCATTGGTACAGAGCAGTTAGTAGTGCCCAGAGTTGCAGCAGCAGTTTCAGCAGACAGATGATGGTACAGGTTGATGAGCATTCAGGTATATGACTCAGCAGGTATATCATGGTGTTATGGTTAGATTGCTTTTATACTTATTCTTATAGCATGTCTTAGCACTCAGTCTCATGATCTAGCGATCATATAGATATGTGGACTTGGTTGATCTATTATATATATTATATTGTCCCTACTCAGACTTAGAAGTTCACTATTCATACTCATTGGTTTTACCCTCCTTAGGGAGAATAGAGGTGATCATTCCACCATACCTTGGCTTGCTAGTGTTGGCTCCATTATTCATTGTCTTCATCCATCCATGGCCTACCTTTTAGATTATCACCCTGACTTACTACTTGACTAGTGGCATGGAGGACTTCTCCCCACTGTAGCCTCTGTATTGGATGAGCTTCCCTGTTTATTGTGTCTCGGCTCTGAGTTGGTGACAAAACTTACCTATGGTGAGTTGGAGTTCCTTGGAATTCCCCCTAGTCACTAAAGTTGTGTTGGCTAAACCTGAAACTTTTAGTGCTGCCATGAATACAAAATCTGGAAAAAAATGAAATGTTATATCTTGTATGAAAAGCCCATTCATGCAATGTGTTTCTGAACACACATGAATGAAAGGCATGCCAAATGAAAATGGCCATGAAAATAAAATGTTATATCTTTTGGAAAATAAATACCTAGGTAAACAAGCTGTCCATGACACACCTAGAAGTGCTCAGGTAAACAAGTGCCTTAAAAACACACCTGCAGCAAAAAAAAAAGCCTAAAATAAATGTAAATCTATGCAATGTGTTTGTAAACACACATAGATCAAGGCTATGGAAACTTCAGGCCCCAAAAAGCAATGGAACTTAAATGCTATATCTAAACAATTGCTGGCCTTATTTGTATTATGGATTGTGCGCATCTGTGAAGGTGAATAAACCCTCTTTAAACAACTCATCCATTTGTGAGACACCTCCATTCCCTGTGTTATTGCTCATTCAGTATATACTATGGTGTGTATTCCCTTTCCCTTGCCAAAGTGTCACAAAGTCAAGTCAGTCAAGTCATCCCTTAGCCTAGCCAGTTATTTCAGCCTTCACCCTTCACTAGCAAATTGATCACAACTATGAAGTGAGTATGATCCTGAAAGTCTAGTCTGAGTAATAATAATAATTAACAGCACTATATATTTGGATTTCGATCGCCAGTCATGATTACTCTGTGTTATAATTGTTATTTGAATAAGTTGTAGAGCATATATTAACCTTGACACTTTGCAGCAGCTATTGATGATGGTCTGAGTTATATTTGGTCTTGGTTAGACCTAGTTTGACCATGGAGGGCCATGGGACATGAGATGTTGGACCTTATGATGATATGGATAGATGATATATGGTCCATGTATACATACATGATGATTCTATGCAGCAGCTACAGGGTTATGATGATGATTCTTGGATTACAGCAGTGTTTGTATATGTACAGCGCATTATTATTGGCCTTGTTCCGGTATATTGGATATTTATTTTGATCATGCAGAGATTCATATGGTGTATGAGTACACATCTTGGATGGATTTGGACCTTCTGAGTCCAATGGGACAGTTTGTTTTCAGTTCCGGGCACTTACAGTGATGATTGAGCCTCAGTAGGCTGTCCCAGTGCAGTTTTGGTCTGTTTGAGGCCCTGTCAGAGCAGATGCGATTTTTATCCGGTTGACCTAGGGCGCTGATGATGGAGGGGGTGGTCCAGCCACTTGTTTTTACCATATTACCCCCCTCCCGGACACACTGGTGCCCTCACCTTGACAGCGCAGGCACTCCAGGAGGCAGTTTGGGGCAGTTTCACGCTTCCCGAGGCATTTCAGGATTGGTAGAAATGGCTATTGAGGAAATCGATTTGGGCTACTAAGGCAAAGTTATGGCATGGGATGATGAGTGATGATAGATCGGGGTCTTCCACACCTTCTCCAGCAGTTTCAGCTTCATCGGGGCCCGCATCCATCACTTATGGCACTTTCTGTGGATTTATGAGGTCTTTTTGAGGACCACAATTTGACTATGGAGGCACGATTTGGTACATTCATGATTATTTATTGGTTATTGTGCTATGGGGATTGACCAAGGAGGGATAAAATTACCCCTTGGACCCACCATAAGCCTCTTATGATATTTTGTCATCATGATTTGGTGGGATTCCCCTCTTCTAGGGCGATTTTGTCCACTTGCATAATATTTTATGTGTGATCCATGTATTTTATTGTTGAGCTCATCTCAACCATTGATTAGACATTTGTATCTTTTAATCTTAGCCACTCATTCAAAAAGTGGTTAGGATTTTGATGCCTCTCCTTCCTATTTAAAGGAGAGAGCTTCTCATTGTAAAGCACCTTTGGAGCTCTGGAATATTGGAATAGAAGATTTTTTGTGGAGCACATCTCTCTTGCCTTGTGGATTCTCTTGCATATTGAATATACAGTATCTCTTCTATGTATCATTGTGGATTTTGGTGCTTTTGCTAACCTTTTGACAGGAAAGTCGAATTGGAGAGAGGAGGGCGACTTCATGAGGGTTATTGTTGGAGGGATCCACATATTCTCTCTTGGGTTGATCTTGTGACAGGGAGTATCATTATTGTATCTTCGTGACATAGTTGATGCTTTCTATTACATCTTTCTACCATTTTCATAATCATCTTGCTTGACTTGTTTCTTTGATCTTGTCTTGTAGGAGGAGGACGATTTGGCTATCTTGGAGAAGGGCGATTTGGTTGGAGCACTTGGATCTCACTCTTGAATATACACATAGGAGAATGCTATCAACTTGCAAGGTGGCCATAAGCAATTGAGGTAAGATCTACAAGGTATGTGTCTCTTTCATCCATTCTATCTTCATTGGTCATAAAACCCTAATTAAATCAAAACCCCAATTTTAGTATTTCTTAGATCTACTTAGATCTAGCCTTGCCATTGAAAAGATATTAAAAACCCACCTCTATAGGATCCACCCCTAGTTGGATCTATAGTTTGGTGGTGATTGGCTAAAAATTGACACACTTTTCAATGCAAAAAGCCTTCTTGAACCTAAATCGATTTTCCTAAGAGAAGCTTGTTGGGTTAGATCTAGCACATGGGTAGGTGAGATCCCACTTGATTTGACATCTAGACATTTGATAGCCTATACCCATATCTTTACTTTGGTGAAAACTACCTTGTGGACATCTCTCCATGTTTTAAGGGGTTGAAACCCCCTTTTGACCTTCTTGGCATCTTAAAACTTAGATCTACTAAGATCTAGCCATTGGATTCACTTGAAACTTTGATGGAACATAGATCGGGGTACTAACATCCCGGATCTACATTTTGGTGGCCATTGGACTTGATTTGGTCCACCAAAACCCATTTTTGGACCCTCCTTGAGCAAATCGCACCCCCTTGATTTTTTGAGTTGGTCCACTTCTAGGAAGTGGGTGTTTGAGTTATTCGTGGATTTGGAATGCCCATGCCTTGAAACCTAGGTTTATACTGTCTGTTTGTCAAGATCCGCCTTGGGGATTGCATTCCTTGTTTTAAGGGATTGTGGTCCACTTTTGGTCATCACTTAAAAACCTAGATCTAGTAAGATCTAACCATTGGATCTCATTCAACTCACTTGACTTGGCTTCTAGGTGTCCCAATCTACACTTTGACATCCTTCTTGACTCCATTAGCCCACTTAACAAGGCACTAGTCCATCACCAAGCAAGTCGCACTCCTTGGGATTTGTGTCAAACCCTAGATTTAATACATGGGTACTCCTAGAAACAACTCAAACTCATAGATCTAGCTTAGATCTAACCTATAGTACCAACCTCACACCTAACTTCACCTTGTGGGTCCACCTAGAGCCATTTCACACTTCCCAAGAAAACTAGACCCACTTGTGTAAACACATGGTACTATACCTAGTCATCATACCCCATCATGTGGCCTAAACCATACATAGGTTGAAACATTAGCAATCTCTTACACCTCCCTCAACCATACCTTAACCCTTAGGTCCACTTAACCTTGCATTGGTTTCCGTAACTCATTACTTACCTACCCTTAGAAACTTTTGTTTGGGTTCAAGCAACTGTGATTGGGGTATAGGGTCTCCCCCTAGGTCTAGTTACACCTTGACCTAAAGCGAAGAGTGCCTCGGTTGACGTGACTCCCATCTTGCATTGGGAACCGTGGCATCTCTTGGGTCACCTCTTTAGTTGCCTAACTCCTCTACCGTCCCGGATGGGATACCACTAGGGGCAACTACAAGTTGTGTGATAACAGTTACCTTAGCCAAATTTGATTTTCCATATTTAATTAATTGCTGGTTTTATTTCTAAAGATGTATTTTGCCCTTTTGACCCACTTATATTGCCCGGATCGATGAACCGTCTGCTGAAATGTGATTGTAGAGCCAAAATATATTAGAAATGGTCACTAGAACGACCACGATCCAACAATTTACCACTGAATGCTCAAGATCAAAGATTTTTAATTAAAACAGGTCCCTAGTGACGAATAATAATTAAAAATCTTCATCAACGCTTCAACATTTTTTGAATCTGACACTTGGAGGCGCATTTGGGACCCCAAGACATTATAAATGACCAAAATCGAAATCTTGATCGCAACTTTTTTCCGGGGCCATTTTTTGCCTAGTCAACCTGCTTTGACCAAGTCAAATCTGGTCAAAATGGACATGGCTGAAACCTGTATGCAACATGAAGCGCCAAGGCTTCCTTATTTATGTTAGTACATTACTAAAAACATATAATGCCAACATGGTTATCAAAAATAAATAATATCTCAATAAGAATAGGCCCTAGGTGAGGTGGGCCCACCACCTCCAACCAAGACTCAAAACTGCTATGCACAACTTATAGACTTGATCACTTAGCTAACTTTGGGTGAGGTGGATAGACAAGGCGAAGGATGGGGGAAAGACAAGGACCAAGACCATGTGACCCTTCGGATAAACAGGGAAGGCGGGACCCACTGACATAAGCATACCATGATAACACAACGGGAAGGGCGGTGCCTCAGAAATGGGTATAGTGTAGGGAAACCACTACCGATCATCTAACATACACCTTGCAACTCACATCCGTGCCTTCAGAAGACTCCGTGAGGATCTTTTCTAGAGCCGCCATGATTGGGTGTCCGGCAAACCGTAACTTGATAAATTGAGACTCTAGGGGACAATTCACATTGCAGTCCTGTTATCACACAACTTGTAGTTGCCCCTAGTGATATCCCATCCGAAACGGTAGAGGAGACAGGCAACTAAAGAGGTGACCCAAGAGATGCCACGGTTCCCAATGCGAGGTGGGAGTCACGTCAACCGAGGCACTCTTCGCTTTAGATCAAGGTAAAACAAGACCTAGGGGGAGACCCTATAACCAATCACAGTTGATTGGACCCAAACAAAGGTTTCTAAGGATAGGTAAATGATGAGTTACGGAAACCAATGCAAGGCTAAGTGGACCTAGAAGTTGAGGTATGGTTGAAGGTGGTTTGAGAGATTGTTAGTGTTTCAATCAATGTATAATTTAGGCCACATAATTGGGTATGATGACAAGGTATAGCACTATATGCTACCAAGTGGATCCTACTTTCTTGGGATATGTGAAATGGCTTAAAGTGGACCCACTAGGTGAAGCTAGGGGATGCAATTGGCACTAGATGATGTGTAATGAGTAGATCTACGGATCTAAGTTGATTTTAGGGGTACCCATGTACCGGATCTAGAGTTTGACACAATTACCAAGGAGTGCGACTTGCTTTGAGGAGGACTAGTGCCTTGTTGGATGGGCTAATGGGGTCAAACGGTATGTCAAAGTGTAGATCGGGATGCCTAGGAGCCAAGTCAAGTGGGCTAATTGAGATTGGATGGTTGGATCTTGCTAGATCTAGGTTTTCTTGAAATGACCCTAAGTGGACCACAATCCCTTGAAACAAGGAATGCTACCCCCAAGGCAGATCATCACAAAATGATACTCTAGACCTAGGTTTCAAGCTATGGCCATTCCAAATCCACAAAAATCTCAACCACCCACTTCCTCAAAGTGGGCAAACTCACCTTCCCAAGGGAGTGCGACCTTGCTCAAGGAGGGTTAAAAGAGGGGTTAGGTGGCTTAAATCAAGTCCAATGGATACCAAATTGTAGATCCAAGTGGCTTGTGCCCCGATCTATATAGATCCCAAAAATCAAGTCAATCCAAGGGTTAGATCTTACTAGATCTAAGTTTTAAGGTGCCAAGAAATTCAAAAGGGGGTTTTAGCCCCTTAAAATGTGGAATGATACCCACAAGGTAGAAATCACCAAAGTAACAATCTGGGTATAGGTTATCAAGTGTCTAGATTGCAAATCAAGTGGGATCTCACCTACCCATGTGCTAGATCTAACCAAACAAGCCTCTCTTAGGGAAGTGCGATTTGGTTCAAGAGGGCTTTTTGCCTTGAAAAGTGTGTCAATTCTAACCCAATCACCACCAAACTATAGATCCAACTAGGGGTGGATGCTATAGAGGTGGGTTTTCAAGATCTCTTCAAAAGCAAGGCTAGATCTAAGTAGATCTAAGAAAAACCAAAAACAAGGGTTTTAATCAATTAGGGTTTTTATGATCTAGAAATTATGGATGATTCAAGGAAGAAGAAGATCATACCTCTTGGAGCATACCTGGATGAAGAGATGAATGCTAGTTGAGACGAGGATTACTTTTGCCAAAGATCAAATGGAGAATTGTTGAAGCCCTCTTGCCAAATCGATTTTTCTAAGCCACATGTGATTCCCTCTAACCTGTCAAAACCAAGGAGCAAAGCATCAATCAGTTTAACATGTTGAAGGTAGATACAAGCAAGAGAGAGATAAGCATAGAATAGTTGGCACAAAGACAAAACTACTCCCTGTTTAACCAAAACGTCTTCCTCCAAGCTTGAAGGGCAAGCCTCCCCACCAATTCGCACTTGTCCAAAAACGTCCTCTTAACCTGTAAATAAGATATGGCAAATATGCAAGATAGCTACAATAGATCCTCCAGTGCAATGGACAAAAGCATTTACAATCGAAACAACCAACATCCACTCCAATCCAAGCATATACTCCAAAAGATAGAAATTTTATTCCAAGAGCCAAGAGCCAAAAATCTCTAGATGATTTTACAATGAGAGGCTCCCTCCTTAAATAGGATGGGGAGAGAGTACAATCCTAACCACTTTTTACATGAGTGGCTAAGATTAAAAGATCAAAAGGTCTAATCAACGGCTAATAATAAATCATAACAATACATCACATGGATCACCCAATATAATGATGACGTCCTAACTAAATGGTACAATAGGAGCATGACGTCATCCACTAGAGGGGTAAAAGTATAAAAATCCACCTCATAATGATTAGGACATAACAAGATAAGCACATGGTGGGGCTAGGAGGTATCAATCCTTACTAGCTCATCCCCAAGGCACAATAAAATAATAAAATATGTTCAAGATAATATAAATGACCAAATCTGTCCTCAGAATCAGTGACAGACAAGCAGTAAAAGACCTCCCGTGATCGCTGTAGGCCTACCCACATGGTGAAAACTGGCTGGAAGATAGTGGGATCATCCTGGAAGACCTCTGTGAAAACGAAATGCCAAAACCTTGCCTCAATTTCCCAAATCGATTTCCTCAGTGACCACTTTATCCCATTTTTTAACTGCCTCAGTAACTGTGAAAGTGCCAAAACTGCCTCCCAGGGCATCTGCGCTGTCCATCTGAGCCTACCAGGCTCTTTAGAAGGGGGGGTAAATGGTAAAAACAAGTGGCTGGACCACCCCCTCCTCATACAGCGCCCTAGGTGAACTGGCCTCTCATGGCCCCTGCTGCTCAGGCTGGGAAATCAGCCCCAAATCTGGTCAACAAGTGTAAAACTGCATCAATCACTGTCAGAAGTGCCCGGAACTGAAAGATAAGTGTCTCATTGGATTCAGAAGACCCAAATCCACTAGGAATGTGTACTCATACACCATGGGTTGCCCTAATTGGCCAGCTCTAGGGTCCACCATATATGGACAATGCATAATCTGCTGATCTGAAGTAATAATAACCTGCTGAACTGCATCTATCATCATCTGAATCATCTGTCCATCATATGATATCATCACCAAGTGTGTGGGACCATGAATCATCATCAACAAGCATATATATATGGCCCACATCATCACGGATCCCAATAATATACGACCAAGGATAAATCACATCAGTAGACTAAGATATGCTTCTCTAATCATTCTCACAGCCAAGCTCAAAGTATATCATCCATTCAGTGGCATTAATCAAGTTAGGATATTCATTTTTTATATGAAATTACTTGCACAATAGTTCAAATGACAAACTCACCCATTGGACATGGTCAAACTGCTAGTGAAGGATGAGGGCTAGGAGCAAGGTTGGGCCAAGGGGTTGACTTGTCTAACTTAACTCAAAAATACTTTGGACTGGGAGAAGGGGGAAGCTACAAACTCTGTGCTGGACAAAATAACACGGGGAATGGCTGTGTCTCACAAATGGATAAGTTGTTTAGAGAGTGCTTATTCAACTTAGGCATCATGTTTACATCAAGTTGATCCAGGTTCATTAGGATCATTCAATTTCATTTCATGGCCTTTTTGGCCTACATAACCCTTCGGATCTCAGGTGTGCTGATAAGCACAACTAGTTGCAGCTTGCATCCAGGGCATGTTTTTTTAAATACATATAAGGTCAGCAATTGTTTAGATATAACTTTTAAGAGCCATTGCTTTTTGGACCTTTCTTATACTCTTCAAGGAGTATTTTTAGCTGTTCATCGCTCTTGCCCTTTTTTTTTTAGTTTCCATGGGCGAATTTATAAGTTTCCATAGGTAGAACATGAGCTTTCAGTTTTAGCCAACAACATCTCAAGTGACTAGGGGGAGTTCGAGCCAATGCCAAACATCGGGACAACTGACCAGAATGATTTAGGCCTACAATCCAACTCACCAAAGGCAAGTTTTGTCACCAACTTAGAGCCGAGACACTGAACATACAGGGATGCAGTCCAAACACAGAGGTAGAAAAATGGGGAAGTCCTCAGTATCAGAAAGTCAAATGAGACAAGTCAAGGTTTAAAGTCAAATAGGAAAGTCATGTATGGATGGAGTCAAGTGAATATGGAGCCTACACTAGCATACAACTGGTGTCAGGGAAGACCATATCTATGTAAGGTGGAAAACTAGTGGGTTTTGTTAAATGACCTAAATGTGCAAGAAATTATCCATTTTATGCTTTACAGTTCATTTTAAACAGTTTGCCACATCAGGAATAATATACCAAGCAGATGCTGTGATCATGACTAAATCAACAAGATAATAATCCACAGTCAGTGATAAAGTATCCATAGATCATATAACATCATCATAGTAAGAAACATCATATACCATCTGAAACACTGCTGCAATACATCTCTAAGCACTGAACTGAAACTGTATGAGATAAAGGGTCACATCGGTCTTCAAATCTGAACTCTCAAGGCTCATCCTTGACACAAGGTCACACATAAATCTGAATAATATACTGCTCTGATCATGAGTGATCACAAAATATACAATCATCATAGCCATGCTCTGAATAATGGAAGCTCTGGAATGTGCAGATATCTGCTGAACAAGAATAGTAGCCCTGCTACTATGGTGTGATAACAAGTCCCTTACTCCATCTCACCTCCTTGCCCCGCAGGACTACGTGAGGAAATCACCATTACAATGCTTTGATATATATGGATGACCTGTGTCCGTGTGTGTGTTAAGAAACACATTCTTGGACTTTACATTTAACTTTCATACTTAGCCTTTTTGGCTTGATTTTACATTCAGATAGCTATTTTTGGCTTCATTTACATTTCATTTCATTGCATTACATTTCATTTCATTGCATTACATTTCATGGCCCTTTTTGGGCTACATACATATCTCAAAAGATATAACAAGGTGCTCATACTACAAAGTAATGGGGGCAAGTTTACATGCTTCGATGACCAATGGGGAACACCCGGTGAGTCTACACAATCACAATCCTATACTGCATTGCAACATCGGGGGAAACCGACAGGAGCAAATCCCAGGTTTGAGAATGCATCTCACACACTAAAGAGCTGAGGCACAATAAACAGGGAGTCATGGCATACTCAGAGGTCAATGGGGAAGGGGTCCTCAAGGCCACATATGAAGGTCCAAGTCGGGGAAAACCAAAAATGAATGAGTCGGATGGTTGGAAGGAAGTGACAGATGGAACCAAAGTTAGCTTCCTAGGATGAGTAATGACCAAGTCTATACCGATAATGGGGACAGGAACTAGTGTGCATAAACAAGAGCCTACTGAAAAAGGTGGACTGACATCACCAAGGGCCATACACATCATAATAAAGAACCGAGATCATGAGCATAATCCATAAAGTGCTATACCTGCCATACCATATACCTGTTGCTTAAGCTGAACCTCTGTTGAATTCGGGCAATAAGTGGCAAACCAGCAATACTCTGTAATGCTCTCATCACAATATGGCTAAGTAACTCCCTCAATGGGATCATGCAAAGCTCGGCAAGGAAGGGGGACCCTGCAATCACTGCTCTGTAGTAGCTCTGGACCAGTACAAAACAATCTGTCCCCTCTAATATCTCTGCTCGGGGCAATCTGAATACAATGAATGCCCCCTCTGAATGCATTTGGTCTCTGATCTGGAAAAAAAAATGTAGTATGGTCCCCGACCACACAATCTGCAGCATGGTAGCTCCAACTAACATGGATGTGATAACATCTGGATCCAGCTGGGACAAGTGCTCTAAGGGATAGGGTGCTTGAGAACCACAGAATCTTTGGTCCGTAGCACCCCTCTCATCATCATCAAAGCGCATGCACATACATGCTATCTGCATCATCATCATACATGTACCTATCCTTGTAAAACGCAGACGCTATACCAATCTCTGTAGGTCGCTCGTCAGGACATACAATATACATATATATATATAAAATCCAGTAGAAATATAAACAAAATGATAATGCTGAAATGGAAAGATGTGAACAATGAAATGTACTCTACAGCATTTAATTTTTTTTTTTTTATATATTGTGTTATGCCGACACATAAGGTGTAAAAGGTGAAAAACAAAGAAAGGAAAACTAGGCTACAAACACAAACCCAAAAAGAAAAAGGACGTCAAAGGTAAGAAAAAAAAACAAAACAAAAAAGGACGACAAGCTACTGCTCACGGGAGCTTATTCAATTTACCTACCCTACGCTAACCAATTCAGAGAAGTACTAAGTAAAATCATAGATCCAATGCAACCACTCATCCAAAAGATCAATAGTTCTTCCTTGGTGTTGTTTAGCAGAACAAGTCAAGACTAGACTAGAGATTAAAGAATTTAGGATCATGGCCATCCTGACTTGTTCAAAATTCAAGATAGGCTTAGATTGGTGCAAGATGAATCCATGGCAAGGGGGAGTTTGGTTGATGTGAACATCCTCCATCAGAATATTAATCGGATCATAAAAACTATGCAAGTTATTGCTCAACATGTATGGAAGGAAAAGATGCGATAATAAATTCAACTCCCCTTGTTTCAAACTACCTTCCTCATCTACCTGACTAGGAAACTCAATTCTGATTACTCGAGGAATGATGTACAAACCAAGTAGGGATAAATTGTGAAATAAAATTAAAATCGAGATTAGCCCCACTTGTTGCTCAAAGATGGAGAAACGATGAAATTGATCTTTATATAACTTTTCCAGCCACCAATGAAAATGATTGAACGAATGAAAAATGTTATTCATCAAAGGTGATTGGGAAATGAAATGAAGTGCTTTACCTCTACTCATGAAATCTTCAAAAATCAAAGATTGATCAGACCACAAACCCAAAGAAGATTCGAAAAGTTGGGATGGGAGGGTGGATTGAGAATTGATTGACCTTGAATTTTTCCAAAAAGGAAAGAACTTATTGCGATCACCCAACCCCAAACATTGAAATAAGCAATCCTGATCAAGAAAGGAATTGGGAAAAATATAAACATTGGATGAGTTAAGTGAAGGATTATTTCTGAGCTTCCCATAATCAGCAAGATATTGGTTTAAGGAAAACTTTTGATCAACTTGATTCACTAAACCATCCTTATCATTCGATTTCTCTTTAATTGATTTGTCATTAATTTCATACGATGATAACTTATCAGGGATCGTATTGACAAACTCATTAACAGCCACTTGATCATTTTCATAATATTGATCTCTAAAAACAAAATGATCATTGGTTTCTGTTATCACACAACTTGTAGTTGCCCCTAGAGGTATCCCATCCGGGACGGTAGAGGAGATAGGCAACTAAAGAGGTGACCCAAGAGATGCCACGGTTCCCAATGCAATGCGGGAGTCACGTCAACCGAGGCACTCTTCACTTTAGGTCAAGGTGTAACTAGACCAAGGGGGAGACCCTATACCCCAATCACAGTTGATTGGACCCAAACAAAGGTTTCTAAGGGTAGGTAAATGATGAGTTACGGAAACCAATGCAAGGCTAAGTGGACCTAATGGTTAAGGAATGGTTGAAGGTGGTGTAATGGATAGTTAGTGTTTCAACCTATGTATGGTTTAGGCCACATGGTGGGGTATGATTACTAGGTATAGTACCATGTGTTTTCACAAGTGGGTCTTGTTTTCTTGGGAAGCGTGAAATGGTTCTAGGTGGACCCACAAGGTGAAGTTAGGTACGAGGTTGGTACTATAGGTTAGGTATAGGCTAGATCTATAAGTTGGAGTTGGTTTTAGGAGTACCCATGTGCTAGATCTAGGGTTTGACACAAATCCCAAGGAGTGCGACTTGCTTGGAGAAGGACTAGTGCCTTGTTGGATGGGCTAATGGGGTCAAGAAGTATGTCAAAGTGTAGATTGGGACACCTAGAAGCCAAGTCAAGTGGGTTGGATGAGATCCAATGGTTGGATCTTACTAGATCTAGGTTTTTAGGTGATTACCCTAAGTGGACCACAATCCCTTGAAACAAGGAATGCAACCCCCAAGGTGGATCGTGACAAAAAGACAGCACGGACCTAGGTTTCAAGACATGGGGATTCCAAATCCACGAAAATCTCCAACACCCACCTCCTAAAAGTGGACCAACTCAAATCTTCAAGGGGGTGCGACTTGCCCAAGGAAGGTAAAAAAATGGGTTTGGTGGACCAAATCAAGTCCAATGGCCACCAAATTGTAGATCCGGGATGCTAGTGTCCCGATCTATGTATGTTCAAAATTTCAAGTGAACCCAATGGCTAGATCTTAGTAGATCTAAGTTTTAAGATACCAAGAGAATCAAAAGGGGGTTTCAACCCCTTAAAACATGGAGAGATGTCCACAAGGTAGTTTTCACCAAAGTAAAGACGTGGGTATAGGTTATCAAGTGTCTAGATTTCAAATCAAGTGAGATCTCACCTACCCATGTGCTAGATCTAACCCAACAAGCTTCTCTTAGGAAAATCGATTTAGGCTCAAGAAGGCTTTTTGCATTGAAAAGTGTGTCAATTTTTAGCCAATCACCACCAAACTATAGATCCAACTAGGGGTGGATCCTATAGAGGTGGGTTTTTGATATCTTTTCAATTGCAAGGCTAGATCTAAGTAGATCTGAAAAATACCAAAAATAAGGGTTTTAATTTGATTAGGGTTTTTATGATCTAGAAATTATGGAAGATTCAAGGAAGAGAAGATCATACCTCTTGGAACATACCTGGATGAAGAGATGAATGCTAGTTGAGACGAGGATTACTTTGCCAAAGATCAAATGGAGAATTGTTGAAGCCCTCTTGCCAAATCGATTTTTCCAAGCCACATGTGATTCCTTCTAACCTGTCAAGCCAAGGAGCAAAGCATCAATCAGTTTAACAAATTGAAGGTAGATACAAGCAAGAGAGAGAGAAACATAGAATAGTTGACACAAAGGCAAAACTACTCCCTGTCAAACCCAAAACGACTTCTTCCAAGCTTGAAGGGCAAGCCTCCCCACCAATTCGCACTTGTCAAAATCGTCCTCTTAACCTGCAAATAAAGTATGGCAAATATGCAAGATAGCTACAATAGATCCTCCAGTGCAATGGACAAAAGCATTTACAATCGAAACAACCAACATCCACTCCAATCCAAGCATGTACTCCAAAAGATAGAAATTTTATTCCAAGAGCCACGAGCCAAAAATCTCTAGATGAATCTTACAATGAGAGGCTCCCTCCTTAAATAGGATGGGGAGAGAGCATAATCCTAACCACTTTTTGAATGAGTGGCTAAGATTAAAAGATACCAATGTCTAATCAATGGTTGAGATGAGCTCAACAATAAAATACATGGATCACTAATAAAATATTATGTGAGTGGACAAAATCGCCCTAGAAGAGGGGAATCCCACCAAATCATGATGACAAAATATAATAAAGGGCTTATGGTGGGTCCAAGGGGTAGTTTTATCCCTCCTTGGTCAATCCCCATAGCACAATAATCAATAAATAATCATCAATGTACCAAATCGTGCCACCATAGTCAAATCGTAGGCCTCAAAAAGACCTCAGAAATCCTCAGAAAGTGCCATAAGTGATGGATGCGGGCCCCGATGAAGCTGAAACTGCTGGAGAAGGTGTGGAGGACCCCGATCTATCATCACTGATCATCCCATGCCATAACCTTGCCTCAGTAGCCCAAATCGATTTCCTCAATAGCCATTTCTACCAATCCTGAAATGCCTCGGGAAGCGTGAAACTGCCCCAAACTGCCTCCTGGAGTGCCTGCGCTGTCAAGGTGAGGGCACCAGTGTGTCCGGGAGGGGGGTAATATGGTAAAAACAAGTGGCTGGACCACCCCCTCCATCATCATCGCCCTAGGTCAACCGGATAAAAATCACATCTGCTCTGACAGGGCCTCCGACAGGCCAAAACTGCACTAGGACAGCCTACTGAGGCTCAATCATCACTGTAAGTGCCCGGAACTGAAAACAAACTGTCTCATTGGACTCAGAAAGTCCAAATCCATCCAAGATGTGTACTCATACACCATATGAGTCTCTGCATGATCAAAATATATATCCAATATACCGGAACAGGGCCAATAATAATAATCTGTAAATAATCAAATACTGCTGTAATCAAGAATCATCATCATAACCCTGTAGCTGCTGCATAGAATCATCATGTATGTATACATAGACCATATATCATCTATCCATGTCATCATAAGGTCCAGCCATCTCATGTCCTATGGTTGACCATGGTCAGACTATGCCTAACCAAGTCAACATGACCCAATATAACTCAGACCATCATCATAAGCTGCTGCAAAGTGTCCGAGGTTAATGCATGTTCTACAACTTATTCAAATAACAATTATAGCACAAAGTAATCATTACTGGCGATCTAAATCCAAATACATAATGTCGTTAATTATTATTATTACTCAGACTAGACTTTCAAGATCATACTCACTTCATAGCTGTGATCAATTTGCTAGTGAAGGGTGAAGGCTAAAATAACTGGCTAGGCTAAGGGATGACTTGACTGACTTAACTTTGTGACACTTTGGCAAGGGAAAGGGAATACACACCATAGTATATACTGAATGAGCAATAACACAGGGAATGGCGGTGTCTCACAAATGGATGAGTTGTTCAAAGAGGGTTTATTGACCTTCACAGATGCGCACAATCCATAATACAAATAGGGCCAGCAATTGTTTAGATATAGCTTTTAAGTTCCATTGCTTTTTGGGCCTGAAGTTTCCATAGCCTTGATCTATGTGTGTTTATAAACACATTGCATAGATTTACATTTATTTTAGGCTTTCTGCTGCAGGTGTGTTTTTAAGGCACTTGTTTACCTGAGCACTTCTAGGTGTGTCATGGACAGCTTGTTTACCTAGGTATTTATTTTCCACAAGATATAACATTTTATTTTCATAGCCATTTTCATTTGGCATGCCTTTCATTCATGTGTGTTTAGAAACACATTGTATGAATGGGCTTTTCATACAAGATATAACATTTCATTTTTCCAGATTTTGTATTCATGGCAGCACTAAAAGTTCCAGGTTTAGCCAACACAACTTTAGTGACTAGGGGGAATTCACAAGGAACTCCAACTCGCCAAAGGCAAGTTTTGTCACCAACTCAGAGCCGAGACACAATAAACAGGGAAGCTCATCCAATACAGAGGCTACAGTGGGGAAAAAGATCCTCCATGTCACTAGTCAAGTAGTAAGTCAGGGTGATAAACTAAAAGGTAGGTAATGGATGGATGAAGACAATGAATGATGGAGCCGACACTAGCAAGCCAAGGTATGGTGGAATGATCACCTCTATTCTCCCTAAGGAGGGTAATACCGATGAGTATGAATAGTGAACTTCTAAGTCTGAGTAGGGACAATTATATATATATAATAAGATCAACCAGGTCCACATATCTATATGATCGCCAGATCATGACACTAAGTGCTAAGACATGCTATAAGAATAAGTATAAAAGCAATATAACCATAACACAATGATATACCTGCTGAGTCATATACCTGAATGCTCATCAACCTGTACCATCGTCTGTCCTCTGAAAATGCTGCTGTAACTCTGGGCACTACTGACTGCTCTGTACCAATGGTATAATGGCTACATCGGTCATCTCTCTGAGTGTCCTGAGACTCAGTCATGGCATAGGGAATACATATGCTGTCCAAAATATGATAGTGATCCTTAGATAGCTGCTCATCTCATCATCTCAAAGTAAAGGAACTGGCTGAAATGTGCTCTGGAATCTGAAAAATAATGTATGGTAGCCCGGCTACTATATATGTGATAACAGTTTCTAAAGAAACTTGGTTGTTGTCACTACTCTCTTCTTCTTCAATATTATGATCAGAAATATCGTTAATTACATAAGGATTTTGAAAAGGCATCTCAAAATCACTTTCAAAGGATTCACTAAAAGAAGACTCAACCATGGATGCTTCCTGATGGAAACCATTGGTATCCTCCTCTTCATTTGTGACTTCTTCAGGCAATGATGACAGGATTTTGATAAGTTCCCCTCCTATGTCAATGTTGAGGCAATAATCCTGAGGAGTTGAAGTTTGCTCATTTTCACACATTATTTTCTCGTGAGACCCTACTGGCTCAGGAAAAGAGGAATCAATTGGATAAAGATAATCATTAGTTATTTCATTATCAGTATGATTTTGATCATCTTCATCAAGTTAGTTTTCATCAAGACATTCATTGTCTGACTGTTCTTCCATGGAATCATAAATATTCTCTCCCCACTCACTTATTAACAAGTCCATGAACATGTCATACCCAGTGATGGATCCTGGGACTAAATGATCAAACCATATTTGGGCATCCCCTTCCAGGAACACACCAAGGGCTCGCATATAGACATCCTCGCCGTCAGCACCCAGAGATTCCATATAGTCCCAGAGAACATCTAAATGTCTTTCAATGGATGTTCCATTATTTCCATCAAAACGAGGCAACCTCCTGCTGTATCCATTTGGCATAAGATGAGGTGCCCCATATATTTCTGAGAAATCAAAAGGGGATGGCTTGGGTTTCCTAAAGGCTCTAGTTGCTTGAGTTGGACGAGGATCATTCAGCAAAGTCCTTGTTTGGGTTTTATATTTTCTAATTGGTTCGCTTAGGATGTTCGGGGAAAAATTATTAGATGGACAAAGCAAACGATGGATGTCGTAAAGATCTTGATATGCAGGTTCATACCCATAATAATTTTGATAATTATCCTCATCCCTAAATCTTGAATTTCTTTCATGACACTCTTGCAAATCTTTTACGGCCTGCTTAAGATCACGAAGAAGATCTGGGTCCATTATGAATTATGCATTTAAGATTCCCCAGTGGAGTCAGATGTAAAGTATCAGAATGATCTGAGCTTCTAAGGGTGTATGGATGGGTTTGGCCTCCAGTGGAGCTGCAGGGTGGAGTCGCCAGGTGAACTAGGAACCTTGTTCACCGAAGGTAAGATATCAAAGGGGAGTGGAGAGTGAAACAAAATGATGTTGGCTGTAATAAATTATGAAAATGGAAATCAGCCAACAGAGTCTAAGTATAGATGTGATGATGAAAAGAAAAACGACAAAAAGACTCAAACTCTAAAACCACTGGGTAAGCCTCTACCTCCCCGACAACGGCGCCAAAAATCTTATCACTCTAGCTCTAGCTACTACTAAGGATATCCCGTCCGGGATGGTAGAGGGAAAGCAGCCAGGTAGGTGAAACCTACAAAAACCAAGTCCACTGTTCAAAGAACGGTCGTCACACCGGACGAGGCGTTTGTCGCTTCAGACAAGGCAAGTAACCAAGTCAAGGGAGAGACCCCACTCAACCAGTGATGGTTGAGAGACAAAATGGACACCCAAATCCTAAAGATAGGCAGATGCAAACAAGAGATGAGTACCAATTGGACCCTAAGCTCAATTCTAGCCGGAGATTGGACAGAAGTATGAAGTAAGCCTGTAATGGAAAGTGACCAGCAATTGAATGTAATGAATTAGATGGATTAGATCAACAATTATGTGGCTAGAAATCAGCGAAGGATATAAACTAAACTAGAAGTGATGAAAGGATACAATTCTTCCCAAGGAAGAGGATTGATTAAAATGCTCAGTGGACCGAGGGCAGCGACAAATTAACGTTTTAAGACACTTCTAGCAAACAATAACTTGATTTTTGATATTAATATAGCAACTAGAACACAAATCAAGCACACCCAAAACCTAGAAAAAGACCCTAGCTGCATGATTGGGCAGTTTGCCCAAGGAGGGTGAATTCAAAAATTGACTAGTGCCTCTGGGGAAGGGTAAATGGAGTCGGAATGATCTATAATTTTGGATTTGGACTCTGAAAATTATAATAGAAGCGGGTTTGCAATAAAACTTGGTTTCTAACGGTGAAATTTTGTATTTTTTAGTTTAGGGTTTATTTTAGTGTGTTGCAGCTTAACATTTACAGTGAAAACGAAATATGAGAAACAAGCAAGGATTTTGTACCTAGAATAATGGAAATGGAGAAGTTTCTGTGTTGAAGACAAACCTCGAATATCAAATGTTGAGCTGAAGTGCGTTTTCCCCTTGCGTTTTGGTGCAGCCAGTGAGCCAATGCGTTTTTGTACCTGCCAGAGAGAGATAAATCAGCATCTATGGCAAACAACAAGAAATGACCAGCAAATGAATGACAAATGATGAAGAAAGCAAATGACAAACTGTAAATTTACTTCCCTTGTTGAAATCCTAAAGAGAAAACGCTAGCATGGAGCTGCTAGCTCAAGTGCTGCGTCCTCCTCAAGTGGCCAGCTTCACCTGCAAATCGTAATGGCCAAGGAGAGATAGGGACACCACAAAACTACTCAGCAATGCATCAGAAATATGCTCTCAATCAACACAACAAACCTCCCACACCATATCACAAGTAACTCGGTAGAAATGTCTCTCAATAATCTCCGTCTCAAGTATTCAAACTGCCAAGAGGAGTACAAATGGGTGAGTCTCTTCTCTTATAGAGAAAGCTCACAACAAAACCTAACTCCCTCCAAAATTAATGGCTGAGATGAACTCGCAAATGCCCAAATCGAATGGTGGAGGAGAGCTCTAGAGAGGGGGGGCGAATTTACCCTCATGCGCCCAGGGGAAGAGAGGGGCCACTCGTGGGGCCCTCACAACATGCAAATGAGTGTCTAGGGGTGTCTTTGGGTTGTTTTAGCCCCCTAGATCACTTAACCAAAGTCTCATTACATTATATTTGCAAAAAATGAAATTTTACAAAGTGAAAAATGCCCAAGTATGGGCCAATTTGTCCCATGAGTGAAGCTAGGATAAAATGAGGTCCCTACACCATAAATGAAGTGTCCAAACATAGAAAAGATGACATTAGGGGACCCCCTTACCTTTACCAACCATTGCACTTACCATTTCAATAGTTAGCTTAGCCAAATTTGATTTTCCATATTTAATTAATTGCTGGTTTTATTTCTGAAGATGTATTTTGCGCTTTTGACCCACTTATATTGCCCAGATTGACGAATCGTCTGCTGCAATGCGATTGCAGACCCCAAATATATTAGAAATGGTCACTAGAACAACCACGATCCAACAATTTACCACTGAATGCTCAAGATCAAAGATTTTTAATTAAAACAGGTCCCTGGTGACCAATAATAATTAAAAATATTCATCAACGCTTCAACATTTTTTGAATCTGACACTTGGAGGCGCATATGGGACCCCAAGACATGAGTAACGACCAAAATCGAAATCTTGATCGCAAATTTTTTCTGAGGCCATTTTTGGCCTAGTCAACCTGGTTTGACCAAGTCAAATCTGGTCAAAATGGACATGGCTGAAACCTGTATGCAACAAGAAGTGCCAAGGCTTCCTTAGTTATGTTAGTACATTACTAAAAGCATATAATGTCAACATGGTGATAAAAAATAAATAATATCTCAATAAAAATAGGCCCCAGGTGAGGTGGGCCCACCACCTCCAACCAAGACTCAAAACTACTATACACAACTTATAGACTTGACCACTTAGATAACTTTGGGTGAGGTGGATAGACAAGGCGAAGGACGGGGGAAAGACAAGGACCAAGACCATGTGACCCTTCGGATAAACAGGGAAGGCAAGACCCACTGACATGAGCATACCATGATAACACAAATGGGTATAGTGCAGGGAAACCACCACTGATGATCTAACATACACCTTGCAACTCACATCCGTGCCTTCAGAAGACTCCGTGAGGATCTTTTCTAGAGCCGCCATGACTGGGTGTCCGACAAACCGTAACTTGAGACTCTAGGGGACAATTCGCCTAGTTGTCCCTTACTCCATCTCACCTCCTTGCCCCACAGGACTAGGTGAGGAAATAACCATTACAATGCTGTGATATATATGGATGACTTGTGTCCGTGTGTGTGTTAAGAAACACATTCTTGGACTTTACATTTAACTTTCATACTTAGCCTTTTTGGCTTGATTTTACATTCAGATAGCCTTTTTTGGCTTCATTTTCACCTCATTGCATTTCATGGCCCTTTTTGGGCTACATACATATCTCAAAAGATATAACAAGGTGCTCATACTGCAAAGTAATGGGGGCAAGTGTACATGCTTCGATGACCAATGGGGATCATCCGGTGAGTCTACACAATCCTATACTGCATTGCAACATCGGGGGCAACCGATGGGAGCAAATCCCAGATTTGAGAATGCATCTCACACACTAAAGAGCCGAGGCACAATAAACAGGGAGTCATGGCATACTCAGAGGTCAATGGGGAAGGGGATCCTCAAGGCCACATATCAAGGTCCAAGTCGGGGAAAACCAAGAATGGATGAGTTAGATGGGTGGAAGGAAGTGATAGGTGGAACCAAAGTTGGCTTCCTAGGAGGAGTAATGACCAAGTCTATACCGATAATGGGGACAGGAACTAGTGTGCATAAACAAGAGCCTACTGAAAAAGGTGGACTGACATCACCAAAGGCCATAAACATCATAATAAAGAACCGAGATCACCACATCAAACATCATACATCTAGTCCATGTACTATCATAAATAAACAAGTTTGAAAGCAAACATCATGAGCATAATCCATAAAGTGCTATACCTGCCATACCATATACCTACTTCTGAAGCTGAAGCTGAAGCTGAACCTCTGCTAAATCCGGGCAAGGTGTCCACTTATCTATCCTAGATCTAGATCTAATCCTATCTTGATCTTCTCCTTTTTATGATCACATTTTCCTAAGAGGTCTTGATTGGGTTCGCTAGCCCTCATTGGCTAGCTAGGGTCTCCCCCTTGATCTTACTTAAGCTAGATCTAAAGTGAAGAGTGCCTCAGCTAGCATGACACCAACTTGCATTGGGAAGTACTTCTTTGTTTATAAATTTGATACTTTGGTTGCTCTTTAGGTTTTGGGAGCTCTATGGCACAACACGAGGAACTAGGTTCTTCAACTAGGTCTTCTTCTTGATCCCAAGGCTCTTCTTCTAACAAAATTCTTCCAAAGTCTTCATCATAAGACAAGTCCTTTATAAAGTTGATGTTTTCTGGTTGGTCATCATGGTCAATGGTGTTAGAGGGTTCTTCTTTTTCATCACACCAATTGACTTCCTTCTTCTCAGAGTTTTTTGGATACTCAGGTCGTCGCCTATCCCTATCCCCATCAGGCCTCCTACTATTATTCCAATAAGGTTTAGGGCCATAAGTATTTCTATGTCTCTCAGGGTCATTCAAACTTGCCACATTCTTTGTTAGGACAGTTAATTGCTTCATCATCTCTTGCATGACTTCTAAAGTGTCCTTTGATTCCTTTGGCACACTCACAGGTTCCTTTGGTTTTCGAAGTCTAGAGTCAGATTTGGAAGTGGATGGGGTAAATTGATCAAAAAAGTTTTGTTTCCCCATGGATGCTACATTTTGCTCAGCCATCTTGGCATTTGATCGTGCGGTCTTCAAGTCATTTGGGTTTTTATCCTTTAGCTGATAACCAACCCATCCCTCAAAAGCATTTAAGTAGTGAATAACAACTGCTTGGTCTTTTGGTCTAATTTCTTCAGGGATAACAGCTAGTCTTGTCAAATCTTATGTTAAACTCATGGACTGTTTCATTTTCTCTTTTCTTAATGTCAAAAATTTGATGTAAGAGAAATTTCCCATCTAACTTTCGGGACACTCGCTATTTAGCTTGTTGACAAAGTTATCATACCCATCAATGGATGAGGCAGGCAACCTGTCAAACCACTTCCTAACATCTCCTTCTAAAGATGCCAGGAGACCCCTCATGAAGACATCTTCTTCAGATGCTCCATATGTTTCCATGTCTTCCCATACTTTATCAATGTGGTCTTCAATTGATATAGCAAATACTCCATCAAATCTGGGAACCTTTTCAAAATACTTTTCAGGCATATCATGGGGTGCACCCTGGATTTGGGAAAATTCTAAAGGAGATGGTTTTGCCTTTCTTCCAAAAATCCTAGGATTTTGTGGAGGAGGAACATTCTGGTTTCCAGAGTTTGTTCCGGCCATTGGATTTGGTAAGTTTGTGTTTAAGTTTGAACTAGGAGATGATGGAGGAACCGAATTAGACAAAGGGGATCCTGAAGCTCGGTTTGGAGAATCGTTAACCAATTTCCAAAAGAAGTTAGATGACTGTGCTTTAGGATCTCTTTTACGATAAGTAATTGGGGTTCCTTCAACTTGATCCAAGTTTGCTTTACTTCTCGTGTTATAAGGATGTAAATGAGCTCGCTCCTGAGCGGAGTCACGGTTGGGAGTCGCCAGGTAGATTTAAACTCTTCTACCAAGATATGTGTCGTTGTATATGCAGGAGAGAGTGAATAATGATTACTAGTTTGTCCAAGGTAAGCTATATGCCTTTCAATACCAAAATGTTAGGCAGGAAAAATGGGAGTAGGGCTCTAGGAAATATATGTCAAACTCGAGTAAGCTATTGCCTCCCCAGCAACGGCGCCAAAATTTTATCACCTAAACTGTAGTTACCCCTATGGATGTATCCACTCATGGATGGCAATAGGGAAGGGCAACTCAAAAGGTGCAACCACGATCACCTCGACCTCCAATAGATGGTTGTCACGCCAGTCAAGGCAACCTTCGCTTTATGTTATCTAGCCCAGACAACAAAGGGGGAGACCCGATCTACTTCCGACAGGAGAGATCAAAACCAAGACACCAAATCAAGTTAATTCTAAATGAAGTAAGGTGTATGGTTTATCCTAGACCTTAGGATGAAGCCACAAGATAAGTGAGGGGTTCAATGAGTATAGCTTTGGTTCATTGTTGATGTGAGAGAGACTTATGATATTTGAAATAGGATCCAGGATTAAAGTATTAGTCAATGTGAGAAAATCCACTGCCTTGGGAACTGTGTCCAATGCAGGGTAGTTTAGGGGTTGAATTGGGGATAACTAGTACAAGTGACAAGCTTGACCATGAAGCATGATGACATCAAAGGGTTTAGTTCACCACACTAAGGTCAAACCACAAGTTAATCCAACAATCTAGGAAAGTCGAGTTGACTTTGAGAGAGACCAGTGCCTTGGGAATTGGGATAATGGAGTCAAAGTAAAGTTAACTTGTGTTTGAGGACTCCTATTGCATGAGACAAGTGGGCAATTAAAGTCTTGATGGATGAATAGGTCTAGATCTAGAGATTCAAGGTTTGACCTAAGTGGACCACAATCCCTTAAAACAAGGAATGCAATCCCAAAGGCAAGATTTGACAAGGCGACCTACTAGACCTAGGTTTTGAATTATGCCCGTTCCAAATCCACAAAAATCTCATGCACCCATGTCCTAGAAGTGGGCCAACTCACTTCTCCAAGGTGGTGCGACTTTACCCAAGGAGGCTAAAAAAGTGGGATAAATGACTCAAGACAAGTCCAATATCATCCAAACTTTAGATCCAAGTAGTTTAAGCAAGTGAGGGTATGGATCTACAATTTCAAGGCAATCCGATGGTTAGATCTTACTAGATCTGAGTTTGAAGACACCAAGTGGTCCAAAATGGGGATTAAATCCCTTAAAATGTGGAATAGGGCCCACAAGGTAGAAATCCGAAAAGTGACAATCTGGGGGTAGGTTATTGGATGTGTAGATCAATAATCAAGTGGGATCTCAACTACCCATCAACTAGATCTAGGGTAATCTCACCCTCCCCAAGGAGTGCGACCTCACTTGGAGAGGCTAAGTTGGCCTGGGAAGGGGGTCAAAGGGAGGCCAATCCTCACCAAACTATAGATCCAGGATGCCTTGGATACTATAGAGGTGGGTTTTCAATATTAAACCCAACAACCCACTAGATCTCAGTAAATCTGAAAAAATGTAAAAATGGGGGTTTTGATCAATTAGGGTTTAAAATGTTTTAGACAAGTGGATAGATCATGGAAATAGAACTTACCTTGAGATCATACCTGAGTGATGAAGAGAGAGGCTTTGATGTTGAGGAAAATTCCCGCAAAGATCAAATGAGAGATTGTTGATTTTGCTTGCCAAATTGATGCCCTAGCCCACAAGTGCGCCCTCCTCTACCTGTCAATCCAAGGAAAATCGATTTCAATCAGAGAGGTCAAGTATGGAGGAAATACAAGTAAAATGCAATGATAACATAGAATAGAAGGTCCTGGGATAGTAATACTCCCTGTTACCAACGAAGAGATCCAAAGAAGAAGTAGGGAGAGTCTTCCCCTACCAATACTTCCTCCTCAAAGCAAATCGGCCTCCACCTGTAGATGCAAAAAACATGGTACAAACGATATGGCAAACAAGATCTCCAATAACTCAGTTCAAAGGAAGAACCAACGAACGAACACCAAAAACATTCACCACAACACTGGAGATAGATGCAATAATAATTTTCTATTCCAATAATCCAGAGCCACAAGTCCCTTTACAATGAGAAGCTCTCTCCTTTAAATAGGAAGGAGAGGCATCAAAATCCTAACCACTTTTTGAATAAGTGGCTAAGATTAAAAGATACAAATGTCTAATCAATGGTTGAGATGAGCTCAACAATAAAATACATGGATCGCTTATAAAATATAACATAAGTGGACAAAATCGCCTTAGAAGAGGGGAATCCCACCAAATCATGATGACAAAATATAATAAGAAGCTTATGGTGGGTCCAAGGGGTAATTTTAGCTACCCTTGGTCAATCCCCATAGCACAATAATAATAAAAAGTCATCAATATACCAAATCGTGCCTCTATGGACAAATCGTGGGCCTCAAAAGACCTTAGAAATCATCAGAAAGTGCCATAAGTGATGGAAGCGGGCCTCGATGAAGCTGAAACTGTTGGAGGAGTTGTGGAAGACATCAATCCATCATCACTGATCATCCCATGCCAAGATATTGCCTTAGTATCCCAAATTGAATTCCTCAATAGCCATTTCTACCAATCTTGAAATGCCTCGGGAAGCGTGAAACTGCCCCAAACTGCCTCCTGGAGTGCCTGCGCTGTCAAGGTGAGGGCACCAGTGTGTCCGGGAGGGGGGTAATATGGTAAAAACAAGTGGCTGGACCACCCCCTCCAAGCACAGCGCCCCAGGTCAACCGGATAAAAATCACATCTGCTCTGACAGTGTCTCCGATAGACCAAAACTGCACTGGGATAGCCTACTAAGGCTCAATCATCACTGTAAGTGCCCGGAACTGAAAACAAACTGTCTCATTGGAATCAGAAGCTCCAAATCCATCCAAGATGTGTACTCATACACCATATGAGTCTCTGCATGATCATAAAATATATCCAATATACCGGAAAAGGTGAAATAATAATAATCTGTAAATGATCAAATAATGCTGTAAACCATGAATCATCATCATAACCCTGTAGCTGCTGCATAGAATCATCATGTACATGTACATAGACCATATATCATCACAAGGTCCAACCATCTCATGTCCTATGGTTGACCTTGGTCAAACTAGGTTTGACCAAGTCAACATGACCAAATATAACTCAGACCACCATCAGAAGGTGCTGCAAAGTGTCAAAAGTTAATGCATGCTCAACAACTTATTCAAATAACAATTATAACAAAAAGTAATCATTACTGGCGATCTAAATCCAAATATATAATGTCATTAATTATTATTATTACTCAGACTAGATTTTCAAGATCATACTCACTTCATAGCTGTGATCAATTTGCTAGTGAAGGGTGAAGGCTAAAATAACTGGCTAGGCTAAGGGATGACTTGACTGACTTAACTTTGTGACAGTTTGGCAAAGGGAAAGGGAATACACACCATAGTATATACTGAATGAGCAACAACACAGGGAATGGCAGTGTCTCACAAATGGATGAGTTGTTCAAAGAGGGTTTATTCACCTTTAACAGATGCGCACAATCCATAATAAAAATAAGGCCAGCAATTGTTTTGATATAGCATTTAAGTTCCATTGCTTTTTGGGCCTGAAGTTTCCATAGCCTTGATCTATGTGTGTTTATAAACACATTGCATAGATTTACATTTATTTAGGTTTTCTGCTGCAGGTGTGTTTTTAAGGCACTTGTTTACCTGAGCACTTCTAGGTGTGTCACAGACAGCTTGTTTACCTAGGTATTTACATTTCCAAAAGATATAACATTTTATTTTCATGGCCATTTTCATTTGGCATGCCTTTCATTCATGTGTGTTTAGAAACACATTGTATGAATGGGCTTTTCATACAAGATATAGCATTTCATTTTTCCAGATTTTGTACTCATGGCAGCACTAAAAGTTTCAGGTTTAGCCAACACAACTTTAGTGACTAGGGGGAATTCACAAGGAACTCCAACTCACCATAGGTAAGTTTTGTCACCAACTTAGAGCCGAGACACAATAGACAGGGAAGCTCATCCAATACAGAGGCTACAGTGGGGAAAAGATCCTCCATGTCACTAGTCAAGTAGCAAGTCAGGGTGATAAACTAAAAGGTAGGCAATGGATGGATGAAAACAATGAATAATGGAGCCAACACTAGCAAGCCAAGGTATGGTGGAATGATCACCTCTATTCTCCCTAAGGAGGGTAAAACCAATGAGTATGAATAGTGAACTTCTAAGTCTAAGTAGGGACAATTTAATATATATAATAAAATCAACCAGGTCCACATATCTATATGATCGCCAGATCATGACACTAGGTTCTAAGACATGCTATAAGAATAAGTATAAAAGCAATATAACCATAACACAATGATATACCTGCTGAGCCATATACCTGAATACTCATCCTGTACCATCATCTATCCTCTGAAACTGCTACTGCAACTCTGGGCACTACTGACTGCTCTGTACAAATGGTATAATGGCTACATCGGTCATCTCTCTGAGTGTCCTGAGACTCAGTCATCGCATGGGGAATACAACTGCTGTCCAAAATCTGATAGTGATCCAATATAGATGCTCATCTCAGCATCTCCAATGTAAGGGAACTGGCTGAATAGTGTACTGGCATCAGAAAAATAATGTATGGTAGCCCGGCTACTATATATGTGGTAACAGGTCTGCATACCAAAAATGAAAAGAAAGAACAACTTACTAAGATTCAAGAATAATAGCAATCAAAACTCACAGAATTGTCAATTTTTGTAGATATCGAAAGTTGGATGGAATCTCTCCACTTACTCCCGCACTATTGATGTACCTGTTTGGTAAAAATAGAGAACAAAAATTCAACTTAAGAAAATCTGGAATGATTTCTAACATTCTATCTAATGAGAAACACAAAGCATAATTTGGATAAATTGTGCTTCCCACCACTCAGAAGCATCTAAAAATAGAAAGATCGGAATTTGTTGGTAAGTCACTGATTATTTATGAATCAAAGGTAGGCCATTAAAGTAATACCTCTTTGACAATGACTTAATCAAGTGAGACACTTTACCGGTAATAGTAAATAATAAATATATATTCAGAAGGACAATAACCTAATCAAGCAATTCATCAAAACTTTTGATATTCTCTTAAACTATTCCTTAAACGGATGCCTCATTACATTTAGTAGAGTTGCATTGCCTATGCCTTTGAGAGTGGAAAAGGAAAAATTATTTTTCCATTCTTTGGATTGAGATAATTATATTCCATATTAATACAGAAATTTCCAGTAAACATATGAGCAACAACTATAGAGCTTTACATATCTGAGCTCAAGCATCAAATAAACATCCTTATACAGAATGCCGGACTACTTCTGGAAAATCTAAATTTGCGACCACCCAAAGTTTATACATGTGTGATTACTGATTTATATTTGGATACCATGAATTTTATTACATATATACATAAAGCTATGAATTTCTTCCTATCTGTTTGTTCTCTAAGAAGTACAACAAGGAAAAACCAAAAACCCAAAACAATGCAAAGAAGGTGAAATAGAGGAAAGTATGAGTTATCTGATCATAACATGAAAGATAAACAAAAAATAGAAAGGCGACAATCTTCAATCAAGAAAAGAAGTCCATCCATTCAAGGAATTTCTTACAAAAATAAAAGTGGAGACCATAAAGCAACAAATATATGGAGTTAAGTTAGATAAGATAAGAAGAGTTTATAGGAAGTGAACTAAAATGATGGAAAGAAAAATATAATTATACGCTCTACTGACCAAATATTATTGATAGGACTAGAGTTTCACTATGTTAGATATACCAAAAGAATTCAATCAACATTTTAAAAAAACAAAATTAAAATTTAGATTTTAGCCAAAGCACTAACAATGTAAGTTAAAAACATCTCACCTCAAACTGTGAGAATTGAGTGGACTAGTTGTGTCCAATGAAGGCACATCTTTCACAATATAATGATAGTTTGGTAAGGGCATGGAATGGACCAAAGCAGTAAGAGAGGATATTCTTCTTATAAAGATAGTGCTTCACACCTATGTTTTAAAAATCGGCCAAATCGGTTTCGGAATCAGCCAATCTAACCAGTTTGGTAAGGAACCGAATCAAATCGGTCTGCAAATCGGTTCAGTCGACCGGTTCGGCCGATCTGAACACCAAATCGGTTGGTTCGGTACTGTTCTCCTTATCTTTTATTTTCCATCATTTTACTTAAATTTTTAACATTACCATTAATTGTTTCAGGATGTTTGAGAGTGGTTCCAACCTCATCGGACTTCATATGCAAAAAGTAGATTTTTAGATCCCATTCAAAATTCAACAGACTTAATAGTTTTCAGGATTTTAGGATTGCAAGGTTTCCACCAGATTCTATCATGTATGAGGGTATGGAATTGGCATTTAATCAAGCACATCAACCCCTATATGTACCTTGATGTTGGTGGTGTTGATTGTTGAATTCCTATGTCACGACCTTAATAAAAATGTACTCTTCACTCATGCAAAATCACTTATCAAGCATGGGAAGCTTTTTCTACATTATTTTAGCGATTGGATTAGGAAGTTTCATCAAAATTGTAGTGTGTTGAGTCGTTGACCAATGTCCTTGGAGGATCAACTTTGAAATTCGAGTTAGAGGCAAGGGCTAGAGCCTAGAGGGGGGAGGCATAGGGTGCTATTGATGAATAGGATCCCAATATAGGCAATGATTCGTTGACATGTATGATTGATGATTTACATTTCACATTCATTTTTGTAAATGTATTTGCTAATTTATTAATTTAATATATATATATTGCATTTCCTCATTTCCAAAATTTTGCGGGGTCATGTTTCCCCTGTTTCAAAGTTTCCCCGTTTTGTCCTTGTTTCCCCGTTTCATTCAACTTAGGTTGAAGCTATTCAAACCCTCGTACAACAATTTTGAAGCAAAGATGTGCCTGTTATGACCTTTGTAGCAGTAAAAGGTCATGAAAATCACCTTAAAGGCTAAAAGTAAATTGTGGGCAGCACTGTGGATGAAAGTAGCCCTAAACAACAAGTATAGGTGCTCTTTGGCCTTCAAACAACAGGTCTGGGTCATAACAACAATCCTAAAATCTTGAAAATGTTGTTTTTCTTTAAAATTTAAATATTTATGTATTTTTGAGTAAACCGATTCATTAAATTCAAATCGGCCGATTTATGACCGATTCATTATCGATTCCGAGTTGACCCTCGACCGATTCCGAGTCCGATTTCGATTTTTCAAACATTGATCCACACCAATATATTGATAGGACGAATGACTTCTATCCTCATTCACATCAATAGGTTGCATCGTCGTGTCATTAATTTCAATTCCTTGTTCCTGTGGAGGAAATTCTATGGGAAATCGATCCTCCTCTTGACTAACAATTTCAATTAATGGGGTTTCTTTCTGTTGTGGCACTGTCACAGGCATCAATACTGTAGCCATGCTGCGGGTAAATCGTCGTGAAACTTCTGAAGTTAACTTCTTTTATTCTATTTTAGTTTCAGCATAACAAACATTTGCTAATTCTTCGAGTTTTTCCGTAGGTACACCACAGGGTTCTTTAGATGAACATGGGTCAGCTATGGATTCAATGATAAGAGGATTTGAACACTTCACAGACCTTTCAACATCCCCTAACCCTTCATTCATATTCGCAAACTTATTAAGACGCTTATCAGAAGAAGATGGGACTGAATTGATTCCGGCTCCCAAAGAATTAAGCATCTTAGTAATGACAAAATCAACATTACCACCCATAAGAAGATTTATTTCCTGTGGCTTATCATTCCCTGCTTTAGACTCATGAACATTGTCAATTTCAGGGTTTAAAAGAGCCTTTCGCTTTCTACTGGTCTTTGGAAGTAAGGTAGGTCAATACTGTGTTAACCCTAGGTCATTTTCAGCTAGAAACTCATCCCACGATTTACCGACAAGGGCTAACTAGTGTTTGAACCAAAATGCACCATGGCCAAAATTAAAATATTAAAAAAAAAGAGAATATGTCACATGCCAAATGACATGGCATTGACTCAAATGGATGGGTGACTTGCTTAAAGAGAGAGAGAGATATCTGTGTGACACTTAGGGGTAGATCTTGAGGTTATGCAAGTCTAGTAGTCGATATTCCTTGCATCATAAGACTGCGAAATTGTGCATCAACAGGCCTCCTTGGTTGTTATAACTTATAACAGCCTCCAAGGGTGGGGCATCCTCAAATAATGTGTCGAATGTATAGATCCTTGTGCCAAGCCACCAAATAACCTACAATTAGATGCCCCCAGATAAAATGCTTTAGGAAAGTGGTCACAAAAGATGGAGCACTCTAGGTAAGTGTGCATGTAGGGTAGCACACTCTTCAAAACAAAAATACAATGACTAAGACCATGTGCCACCATATGCCAAAACCATCAAATATCCTCAAGCAAAGGGCCAATAGATGGAATGAATTAGTTGAATGTGCAATAAGAGGGGAGTGTTCCATAAATCAAGTGTGAAAGGACCTAAAATCACATGTCAACACCATCAACATCTTAAAACCATTGCTCAAGAAAGAGGGTGCTTTAGAACCATGTGCAAAACCAAGGGTGATTACCATCAAATGTCAAATCAAGTCTCCATAAATCCATAAATGATGGAGTGCTCTGCTTAAGCAACAAGATAGAGCACATGTGAACATGATCACGGATCCAACGAAACCTCCAACTACCTAGTGCCCCTCATATATGTACATAAATGACGGTTAAAGGTGGCTTAACACTCGTGCACACCATCAAATTGAGGGTCACAAATCCAATGAAGTGCCTACGAATATGTGTATGCATGGATCTACGTATATGAGACCTCCAAAGAGCTATGCACATTGTGATGCCTCAACCATAGTAATCAATTCACAAATAAGCACCATAACAATCCCCCAAAAATGAAATGGAGATGCAACATTATTGGTCTAAAAGCCACCATTCTCCAAAAGCAACTTGTTTGGGTAGGGTCTTTCACCTGGGACAATCCTCATGCTAAATGAGGGGTAACAACATGCATTATTTGGACTCTGATTTTCTTGACTGAACCTAGCTTGAACATGCTTCTAACCTGACATTGAGTACTGATATTGTATCTTCTTAAGCATCATTCTTTTGCTTTTACAATATGATGCAGGTTGTGTTTTGCAAGAGGAAACTATATGACATTGCATATTAGAGGAATGTACTACCGCCTGTTGTTTCCTACACACCACTTTTCTTTCAAACCTTTAAACCTTTTCATTTTGCAATGTCAATATTTTGTTTTCTTTCACTTAATAGGGATAGCATTACTGTTTAAATGAATTGAGTGTGTGGTGCTCCCAGAGCAAGTAGTGATAGCATTCTTATCTGGAGCATATGTTGCCAGAAGTTTGAATTTTGATAAATATCATAATCTAGTTTATAATATACAGTCCTTAATTTAACTACTTATATCAACAGTCTTGATCTTGCATGCCTACAGCCTACTTACTTGAACATATTACTGTGTTAGGGACTTGAGCTTTAATAATATTACAGGAGCATTTCCAGATATACTCGGAAATTTGAGCTCTCTGACATTCTTGTAAGTGGATTGTTGGATAAAACTATATTTATTCTGTCAAATACATGCTCACACTTATGTCAACTGCATTGTTTTTTCCTGAAAATTTTATCAACATATTTGATGGCAGTGAAATCACCTGAAACATAACGTACATTGCAATGATTGCAGATTCCTTGGAAATAACAGCTTATCAGGGAAACTTCCTTCCCAAATTAATGCATCCCTGGAATACGTGTAAAAGTTCTCTCTCTCTCTCTCTCTCTCTCTCTCTCACACACACACACACACACACACCCCCTAACAAACAAAGAAATACACATGCATACATTCATTTGTTTGCTTTCACAGATTCTTGGGTAAGATGTGTATACCCACCCACATAATTTTGCATAGGTCAAACTGTATTCCAGATGTATGCATATTATATTATTATGTATTCAGATTCCCCTACCATAAGAGTCTACATTAATGTGTACTAGGAAGAGTGCCCTAAATATACTTATGATGTTTATGTTTGATGGGAACAATTTGATTACCAACGGTTCCATCAGCTTATCATATTTATCATTAGTGATAACTTACTCTCAATGTTATTGAAACCCACCGATCCAAACTGGTTTCAGCTTTTGTGGGATTTGGACTGGTTGATGAACTGATTGGTTCGGTTATTGAACTGGACGGTTTGGGACAGAGCTAGCCAAATTGGCCTCTTCGGGCCGGTTTTTATCTGCATCAACCCTCATCTAGCCCTCATCACTTGGTTCTTCAACCCAGTTTTCAGTCCAGACCTGGTCTGACCCTTGACTGGGTCTGGTTCTGATTCTGGTGCTGATAACATTGCTTACTCTTTTATAAGATATGGAGTCCCCTTGGTTGTGGTTGGTCTTAAGCGACAACCATGGTTTCTACCACAACAAAGGTTTTGAGATAGAACACATTGGATCACATAGTCTATTGGGTAGGATAGGATACATCATACCTATGTACTTCTATCCTACTAGACATAGGGACAAGTTGCAACAAGTGACTATTTCAGGTGAGGGAATCAACACTAATATATTGGTGCCATATGTTAGTTTTTATTAAATTCCAGATCTGATTATTATTTCAACTGAATTTTATTCCCAGAATTTTAATGCATCAACATTACATCTGATTTAGTAACAGAAATACACTGGAAAATAAAAGTGAGAATGCACAGCAGAACAATAGAAAAACATACACACAATTTGCACAAGTATTTACCCTGGAAACCCCAATGGGGAAAACCAACAACATGGTTTGTCTTTATTACATTGACTCACAGAGAATGCTTCAGAAATTACAGTAGTTGGATATATGACTCAATCCACTTCGGAATCTCACACCTCCTCAGTCAATGACTCAGTCTTATAGCTTGAGAAAATCTCTTTCTCCAAAGCCCCTGAGAAAATCCCTCTCTCAAGTTAGATCACTCGATGTGTCTAATGACCCTACATAGACCTCATTTTATATCATTTACAATATGCAAATACCATGGGCTCAATAAAAGGACTTCATAAAATAAAGTTGTCTAGAGATTCATAACATTAGGCCAACTTCCACGTGTTAAATAGAAGCCAATGCAGAAGCACCTGTCCTCACTATACAAACTCAACACCATATCGTAGTTTCGTAGGCCTTATGGTTCTTCATTCATCATTTAGAGTATATTTCATGCACATTGATTAGAGATAAATGCATGCATAATTGGACAAACTTATGGGTGAATCCCTGATTTTGTCATTTATTTAGAGTAATTGACGGATGAGTCTGTCACCCACAAGAACCTATTAGTTGGATTTCATGCTAGAAAAAATGGGTTTTTGGTTTATTTATACTTGTAGATATATTTTCAAGGGTTGTGTGTCCTTGAACTGACACAACCCTACCTCATTAATTTGCACATTCATTACATAGAATTAATGACATCTACTACAGTAGTAACTTTCTTGACCAATCAACCTTAGACTATTGGTTGTTACAAAAAATAGTTTACAAAATTCACCCATAGATAATCAAAAGTGCAAAGGTGTAATGTGCTTAACCCCTAATTATAGAGCAAAATAATAGAATGCGATAATATACTAGTGCTGAACAGAAAGCACAAGAGAAATAGATAAAACTTGAGAAAGAACCCTTGTATTAGTGATATCCAAAAGAGAGGGAGAGCAATGTTCACTTGCCTCTTTGATTGGGAAACCTTTTATGAGAAGAGTCCCAAATACAATAACAATCCTTGATCACATTACATGACCTTCTACTCTATATATAGTGCATCAATAGAAAAAAACCTAACTACATGTTGTCCCACTAGTAAAGAGCCTTGGCCACCAAGTGTGTCTTAGTTAATAAAGATGACCCTTTTACATTGAGTAACTATCAACTAATTATGTAATAGTCCTTATGCAAAGAAGATGGCATCATACATCAATAAAGTACTTGTAAGTATCTTCAAAGTAGAGGGGTTAGGGTAGAATCCTAACATGCCCTCCTCCAAAAGCAACATTGTCCCCATGGTTGGAGATGGGGATACTGTTGTAAAATGGTTGGCGTCCCAAGTAGCATCTTTTGGGTGCATATCCATCCATTGGATTATAACTTCTTGGGTAGTGTGCTGGCGAAGGCCATGCTCTAGGGTGGATAAAATTGCTTTCGGTTGGTGCCAAATGGAGCCTTCTCTATCAAGTTCCGGTAAAGTAGTTTGAACTCGGCAATTCTACCCCAAAGCCTTCTTCAAATAAGAAACATGAAATACTGGGTGGATTTTGGAGTGTGCTAGAAGGGCTAATTTGTAAACAACCTTCGAATGCAATGTTTAATTTGATTTGGGCCATAAAATTTTGGTGCCAACTTTTGATGATATTTAGTTATAACTTATAAGAGATATTTACTTTTAGGATTGGAGATGAAGGAACACTTGATCCCCTACCAAAGTGGGATCAGGTGTTCCTTTTAGGATTTGTTTCCTTTTTTTTGGAAGACATAATATACAATCCATGAACCTGAATGACCTGCTATAGGAGCTGAATGCAACTCTTCTAGTATCCTTTGTTTTAAAGTTGAATTTGGTATTAGAAAAGGGAAACCTTTATACCACAATGTCTCTTGGTGCTAGGAGTAGTCTTTGGGAGGATTGGGGTCCTCTTGAAGCCGTTTATTGAGCTGAGACACCTCACATTGGTTGACCACTCTTGTCGTTCATCTACTAACCATTTTGGTATTGGTGAGGATAAAGAAAATAGAGATTCATCTTCCTCACATTTTCTGGACAATGCATATGTTATCTCCTCAAATAGTTTTGAGGAGCTTCATTCATTCATGCTTAATTTTTTATTTTCCTCGGTCATTTGCCCTAATCCATATCTTCAAATTCCTCATTAAGTTCCCATTGATCATATTTTCTTCAGACTCGTGACTTTGTCATTGACCTGCATTCCAAAACCTGGTTAGTATTACTTATAAACCCCAGTCAAATAAAAAAGGTGTGTGCACGTGTCTTATTTTAATCCTATGCTAATACCATGTATCAATTATATGGTAGCTCCAAGCCATATCCCATGAGTCAATGCACAAACCAACAACATATGCCAACGAATAGGTCAAAACCTTTGTTGAGCGCTAAGCCTTTTTCTTTACATATCCTATCAATCATGCATACTAGTATTGACACATATGTCATATTGAAGTTATTAAACATTACTATATGTGGGATATAGTTATGCGTCGGCAAGAATAAGTGCATAAAGCTAAATTCCAGTCACAAATCGACATACAAATCAAGCCACGAGTTAAGCTCAACTTCACAGATGTCTAAATGGTCAACGTAGTTTGGCTAAATATTTTGACAGGCAGAAGGCATCTGGCCATCAATCATTCCACGATTCAAGCCATAGGCTAAAGCCATGCGCAAAGCTAAAAGGGTTTGGATGTCTTGCGTTCAGCAAATCGACAGTCCAGGAAATGATGAAGCCACGCAACATATAACTCAAGCATGCAATGCCAAACACTATTCCTGTCCACACCTCATCAAAATAGCATATTGCAAATATTATGCAGGTGTCGAGTTGTTGTCAGCTACAAGGTTGAAGCGTTGATAATTGAGTTTTGCTATTGTACATCAAGTGCCAAGTATCAACAACAATAAATAAAATAAGACCGCTTGACAGCCTAGCCACCAAGAACCCTAGGTAGCAGCACAGGTAGCTTCGAGGACATGCAGATCGATGCAGAGTTGCAAACCAAATACCTGAAGAGCACATATCCCTTCTTGGTCGACTGCAAATGCTTCAGCATTATCACTGTTCTCTGCGCACTTTTGTGTGTTGTTGTCAACGTGCTTTTAGCTATTCAATCCTACCAAAACAACGAAGATCTCTTCAATGGCATTTTGCAATGTTAAATAGTACTTATCATACTATTTGTAGTGATTGCAAAGATTGAATAGGAATGGATTCAGAAGTTCTGGTGAAATTCAAAGTACTGGGCAGGCAGTGATCTCATCAACAGATCATTGATAAGTTGAAAAGGAAAAAATTGAATCAAAGCTGCATTGTTTGCTTGCTATGACTGGAGCTATTTTTTCGACCCCTTTCATTATCTTCTTAGTAACAATTATGTGGTTATTATTTGACTTTTATCTACCTCAGAGCATCAAACCAGAAGCCCCATACTTTGAGGGAAAACCTAACAGGTACAGAGTGTGTGTTCAACATGCAAAGCTCTCTATGGTTATGAGCCTCCTCGCAGAGATAAGCTTCATATATCAGCAATCCTTAGCCACCTAAAGCAGAGCTTTCGGTGGCTTACAGGTTAAAATTTTTGCTCATAAACCACTGAAAGCACAGACAAGGGCAGAATGCTAATTTATTCGCCTAGATCAAATCTTCTTGCAGCCAAATCACTTAAGGAGACTTCCAAGCCAATGTCAACTTCTAAATACGGAAGATAAACGTCTTTTGTAGATTTTGAGGAGAGTTTTAGAGTTAAATTTGGTTTCCTATTCGGTTGAAGGATGAGAGGATTAGCTTCCAGATGTCAATTGAAGATTCTAGAAGGCATAGTCATCATCCAGCACATAGGTGGAGCTATCGAAGACCTTAAGTTGTGATAAGAGTTTGACTCCTTTAAGATAGGATTTGATCCTACATTTTGTAATTTGTTTTGATCAGTTTCTATTTTTAGCATTTTTGATCATTTTCGATAGGATCTCGAACTGTTATGTAAGGTTATAAAGCCAAATCATTTTAACAGAAAAAAGAGGGGAAAAAACAGTCTGAGGACTATGATTCAACTTTGGAGGCTTGCAACTATATTTCATTGAAGATATTGATGGATTTATCTTGACACAAAATCTTCTTTCACTATGTTTGTTCAGTTTTCATCTTCTTTTCATGTTTATGTATATCTAATGACAGATGATTGTCATCTCATCTATTCATTGATATACTAAACCTGTATACATTGCTTTTCCTGTTTATCTAATGCCTAATGGCTGTCACCCTGTCTTTGCATTTATGAGCTAGAGCTGCAAGTATCTTACTGGTTATGTCTGACCATATATTGTATGCAATCTTATGTATGTTTCTGCTAGTATGATAAGTTCTTTACATGTCATAGCTGGCCATTCACATATGCTATTGTATCTATATTTCTGTTAGCATAATAAGTCTTCTTCTTGCTTCCACACCTTTGATTTAAGCTTGCTGAGCAAAATAGTAGAAATCCTTTTGTCTTCGAGTGAATTCATATGTTTCTAACTGAATGTGAGCATATTAAGTCATCCGACTTGATCCTTTTCTCTCTACATTCTTGAATATTTAAGTTACCAAGCTTACACCCTTCTACAGTCAGGGAGTAATTTCTTGGAGTGATAACAACATCTACCATGAAATTGTCTTTCCCTTTTTATAGATGATCTCATAATGACCCACCTGTGCTTCTTTGGAATCAACAATCTCTGTTCCAAAAAATACTTCAAACAGTGATGATTTGTTTATATGAAAGGGTCTTCCAATGGGATAGGGACGCCAAGTTTTGTCTACATAAAGGATGGGCATTGTCTCTTTCTCATACGCAGATTTACTAATACAAAGCCCAGCGTTTACTAGTGTAGGCCAAGGGGTGTCCTCCTTGCGTGATTATTGTGCCCAGGTCGTGTCTTGACTCGTCACATTCTAGTACAAAGGTCTGTGAAATTAGGTACTGCTAAGACGGACGTGGTACATCATAGCTTCTTTTAAAGATGAAAAGTCTTGCTTTGTAGCCTTGGTCCAGACAAAGGAATTCTTTTTTAGTAGGGTTGTTAATGGGGTTGCAATCTTCCCATAATTTTGCACAAATTTTCTGTAGTAACCTGTGAGCCCTAGGAAGCTATGTAAGCTTTCCAGTAGTTTAGGTTGTGGCCAATCCTGGATAGCCTCAAGTTTATTAGAATCCACTTGCAACCCATGTTGACTGACAATGTGACCCAAGTATTTGACCTCGGAAGCACCAAAAGCGCATTTGGACTACTTGAGAAATAACTGATTGTCAACACGTTCCACATGTGCTTTCCTATTTTTGTTATGGATCAAGATATCATCAAAGAATACCAGCACAAAGTGGTGTAGAAAGATTCTAAATATCTTGTTCATAAGGCTTTAGAAGGTGGTCAGGGCATTGCAAAGTCCAAAGGGCATCAGTAGAAATTCATAATGCACTCTACGAGGGACCCTAATTATCGATGGATTTGTGCCTTGTGCAAGAGAGGGGAGAAAATTATAAAATTTATTAGCAATCATATCATGGCCCACCACATTTTTCACAATAACTCTAGGTTGGAGCTATTGAAGATTGCAAAGACTAGATTTGCTAGCTACTACCTCACCTTCAGGCAGCTTTTGAAGGTAACAGAGGCATTGGCTAGTATGGTTTCAAGTGATTCATGGTAGGATTTGAAAGATAGAGCTGCAAGCACATTTGATAGACATGACTCTCAAGAGGTGGAGGACACTGTTCTTGATGGCCAGTTTTGAGCACCGGTTAGGTATGTTCTACGATTCACCAAGCCCATTTATAGTATGATTCATTTTGAAGATACAGATCATTCGGTGATTGTGAAGGTGTATGAGCAAATGGAGAGCATGCTTGGCCAAATCAAATGCATTGTTGAGCAGAGAGATGCAACCTTGTATGATCATATTTATAAACATGTGGTCAAAAGTTGGGATAATCTAAATGTTCCACTCTATGTCCTAGCATATGTTCTTACACCAAAATATTATTCTCCATCTTGAATGGCCCAAGCAACACTTGGGGGTGGAGTTAGGAGAAAACCACACACAAATCTAGAGGTGCAAAATGGGTATATGTTTGCATTAGACAAGTTGGTCCTTGATGAGTGTGCTCAAGTATGAAGTGAATTGAGCAAGTACACTAGTGAACATGGAGACCTTGGTAACCTGCATGCAACAAAAGATTGAGATAGGTTGACTCCGATTAAATGGTGGAACATGCATGGCTCCTCTACCACATATTTGCATAAATTGGTGGTGAGGGTGCTTTCACAGGTTGTTAACACTTCTTCTGTAGAGAGATGTTGGAGCACCTACAACTTCATCCACAACGTGAAGAGAAATAGCTTGAATGTAGATCGGGCAGAAAGTTTGGTTTATGTGCACTACAACTTGAGGTTGTCCCATTATTGTGATGTGGCCAAGAATGATAGAAAATATTTGACTTGGGACAACAATCCAGACGATGTTAATTTGGAGGATGGATCCATAGCATTAGAGTGCTTGGAGGATGAACTATTGGGTGATCAAGATGGTGATCAAATTCATACAATAGAGACGCCACCCCCAACCACCAGCAGGGATTCAGATGTAGGAGCTTTTCCTTTATCTTCACAATGTCCAGCAATCCGTGGGGGCCATGCAACTACTTTTCATGTTCCACGAACACTTCCAACTGCTCCTATTCCTGTACTTAGATCATGAGAAAAGAAAATGGAAGTTTCTCGTGGCAAGAGGAAAGCATAGCAGATAGTACTTTGTATTTAATGTTTATTATGGCCTATTTTGTAAACATTAGATAAGTTTGAGTTTTAACTTTGAACTTTTGATTTTGAACCTACCTTTGAAGTTTAAATTGTTGATTGCATCTTACAACTCTTTGGTAATGAATATGATGCTCTATTTCATTTCATGGTTGATGTTATCTGTTATAGTTTGTTGATAGCAACTATTATATGTTCAAACTTGAAGGTTGATTTTGTTGATGATTGATCATTTGATGAAATGTTATAAGTTATAGATACTAGATGATTGATGTTATATGTGTACTAAATGCTTATATCTATGTTTTCATGTTTTCTACAGCTAATTTGGCATTCTGCATGTTTTTTTAATATATATGCACATCAAAATATATTAAAATATGTATTGTATATAAAACACTCCCAAAACAGAGGCTTTTGAAAATTTAGCTTTTCCCTCCCGCTCCCCACTCCCAACAGCCTTGTTAGGCATCATAACACTCTCATATGTATATATTTTAGATAATATACATTATTTTTTTTGAAATCTCAATTTTATTAGCAATTATGTCATATTGTACTGCTGATGTCCTGTGCCTGCAGAGACCTATCTTACAACCAATTTTCAGGAGCTCTTCCAGTATGGCTTGTTGCCAACAATTTGAAAGTGTATGCAAAGAGGAGTAATTTCTGATACAAATTCATCAGTTGACTTTTCAAATTTATGAATATAAATTCGCTATAGCTCTTGCACTCTGCCTTCTTTTGTCGTGTTGTATATCACCACCTGTCTTTATTTCTATCTCAGTTATAATTGGTGGCTTCCTTCTACTAGTAAATGTCAGTATCTATTGTTGGGAGTCATCATCAACAAACTTGTTTCCATCAACTATACTATACAAATTGTAATAAGTAATATCATGACATGCAGGAATCTAGTAGGAAATAACTTCTCAACAAATGAAACAGAGAATAGGTAGGTATGCTCCCTTTCTATCTCATATTATATTAAAGAGTAAAGACAAGGAAAAATATTGAGTTAATATTGAAAATATTATTTTATTTCATTCATCAAAGAAAAGTTCTAGACTTTGATAGGCTATAAAAAATCATTGATCTAATATTATTCAGCATGCAGGCAACTTGGCATGAGTCTGAAACCGGTGTAATAAATTTTTATCTGTTTTATATATTTCAGAATATTAAGTGATGTTTGTGTAGGCTATATTATAATTGGTGATTATCAACAACTTTGTTGTCACAGATTTTCTGGGAAAGGACTAGATTGCCTCCAACGAACCTTTCCCTGCAATAGAGGAGCTCCACGATGTGAGTTATTCTAGTTGTTTCCCTTTTAAGTATACTAAGTTGCATTTTCCAAATTGTTATCGGTTTTATTTCCATGTAGTTGTGTGTATATAGGATCTTGCACATGCCAAGTTGGGGGTAATTTTTCTTGGAGATTGGGATTTTATTAACGAGACTAACAAATTTAAGGTTTTCTCTCTCATTTTCATTTTTAATATGTTTTCATATGCATGTTTCCTTTTTTTATAAAATTACTTCATTATACCATAAGACTAAATATTTTAACCTAAGTTTCCAGGAAATGACGGGGGAAGTTACTGGTATGGGGACGGGGACGAGGACGCCAGTTTTTGAAACAGGGTACTTGGGTACATCGGGGGTATTGTAGACATATATATATATAATTTTTTTTAAATTTATAAAAATAAAACATGTCACAGTCAAATCATACATGCATATTTCTAAATTCAATGATTCATATGAACATTCACATTGAAAAATTGAAACATAAAATAATACATTCGATAAATCATAGACTCGTAGTAGATATCAAGTGGAAGACTGGAAGTTATATAATTAATAAAGAATATGTCCATGACTCCATGAGTTCAAACTTCGTTGTCATACTACATTCAGAATTTGCCTATTGGCATTTCCAAACATGAAAAAGAAAGTTCAAAACAGTAAACAATGAACAAGATAGCTGATTTGGCATCCTCAAGTCATGTCATCAGCATCTTCAGGATCAATGTCACCAGCATCACTAAGTTCCTCTGTTAGCAAGCTCTCTAGATAGGCATCACTCTCGAGTTGAGGCGTCGTTTGAGCAATGAAATGTTAAAACTTAAGGTTTGGGACCCGAGTTTAGGTGAGGGCCCACTTCTCATTTGTTTTAATAATGTTTATTAAATTATTTATTAAAGTTTTAATTTTTTAAACATTGCAAATCGACCCCCTAACACCGGAAAATTCCAAACTTGAACAAAACTGATCCAACCATTATTGAAATATTGTAACTTCTAAGAATATTATATTTGTACTTTATTATCCGGAGATGTTTCATTCCTCCGTCGGGACATTATTATATATCCGGAGATGTTTATTCCTCCGTTGGGATGTTGTAACTAGGGTTATTAGACTTCCCTAGTGGGGTTGGCCCTGAGTTAAGTGTTTAGGGGTTTTTAGACTCTCCTAGGAGAAGTCGGCCCAGTAAGGGTTAAAAGTCAAGTGAAGTAAAGTATAAATAGAGGAGGTGTGTTCCTCATTTGAACACACACTCACTCATTCACTCACTTGTGAATTGTGCATAGGAGAGAGAGAGATCTACGAAGGAGGAGAAGGAGCTCTTGTTTGGGGATTACATCTTTGTATTTGTTGGTCATCTATATTGAGGAAGGTTTGCTGGGTTTTCTACCCCATGAGGGTTTCCCAGGATAAATTTGTGTTTATCTTGTGATTGTGTTTCTTCGTCATTCCCCAAAATAGGGGAAGGATGTGTTCCTTCATTATGGTTTCTCCAAGGAATGATGTGATCAAGCCCTTTCCTTTCTCTTTCCATGTTATTATCAACCAAGTCAATCCACTTATTAACCGTCCTATGTATAACTTCACCCCATCTTATTCGATCTAAGTCAATCTCAGAGTTATTTGTTTTAGTGATAGGCTCAGGTTGGTCAATGTGTGGCTCCACATCACTAAGTTGGTTTGAAGCTCTAATTTCTTTTTACACTTCACCACGATGCAATTGAAGATTTATTTCTCTAGCAAAATTAGCTCTTTCCCTTTCTTCCTCAGAAGAACTATCATTTCCAAAACATCTCCAAATTTCTTCTCTTCCTGTACTATAATCCTCACTATGGCTACCCATGACCATTAAAACGCCCTCAGGCAGTAACTCACCCTCACCATAAGTGTTCCTTACACCATCCTCATAACTTTCAAGATGACCATCGTAAAATGGCTCCCGATATATCCTAACCAATGACCCATCAGAGTTAGGGATAGTAGCGTATGATAAGTCCATTTGAAGATGTCCCCCTAATCTAGCATAACACTTTCTACACAAAAGCATTACATAGACTGGGGGAAGATCTATAACTACTATGTCCATTAGCATGGATATATTTGGGCATGAAAATAAGTCAGCTCTCAAGTTGTTTATTAAACCGAAAACTTGAACTGGTCTTGAGTCGATCCCACAAACGTTCCCATAAGGCCTAGTGATTTTTAATCACATGGTTTCCATGACTTGTAATGGCATGATATTCATGGAAGCACCAGAATCCAACATACAGTCATGAAGAAGGGTGTCACCAATACGGAGTGTGAGATAAAATGGTTGATGGCCAATATTCTTCCTTTCGTACAAGGCAGTCTGGATGTTAATGGGAGGATCCTCCTCTTCTTCAACCATAGCACTAGGTGTTAAGTCTGGAAGAGATGGATCTTCACCATTACTTGCAATGGTCTCAGGGATACTCTCGAAAAGTTCTACCACTTGCTCTTTAATCGATGGGATTTTCATTAATTCAGTGAGTGGAAGATTGTGCATAACTTTATCCAGCTCTCTCTCAATGTTGATATCTAAGTCATACTCCGGGAGAGGAATTGGCTCACTCAATGGGCTAGGAAACTCACTATTCTTCCTTTCAATGAAAGGGGTAGGCTTTTGGCCATTCTTTCTTCGTTGATAAATTCTAATAGGAGCTTGGCCACTACTTTCAGGCTGTTCAGTGGGATAAATGGGAAAACTAGGACTAGGGTCTTCTACAGACTCTTCTTCTTGATCGATCAAAATTCTTCCAAAGTCCTTATCAAAATCTAATTTTTCGACCCAATTAATGTTCTTTGGAGAATCTTGAGTATCTTCACCATGAGTGGGATACTCAGGATCATCCTCTTTTTGTTCTTCAGACTAGTTAATACCAGGAGGTGACGTTTGGCTCACAAGGTTTCTTCTATCATTCTCATTATTAGGCCTCTTTTGTGGGTTCCAATAAGGTTTTGGGCCATAAGGTTGCCTATACCTTTCCAATTCTTTGCTCTTAGCTAGATCTCTAGTCAGGAGAGTTAAGTTTTTCATCATTTCATGCATACTCTCCATCAAATCGTTGGGATCCTTACTTGGTTCTTTCCCCTTTTTAGCTTTGGGTTCATATCTAGAAGACGAGGCACTGATTAAATCAAAGAAATTTTGCTTCCCCATGGAAGCACCATTTGCCTCATCCTTCCTAGCATTATCTTATGCTTCTGTTAGATCTTTAGGGTCTTTGTCTTTGAGGTGATAGCCAAGGTAGCCCTCAAATGCATTGAGGTAATGAATCAACAAAGCTTGCTCAGGAGGCCTAATGTTATCTGGGATGTTGGCCACTATCTTATCAAAACGAAGGTTGAATTCATGGACAAACTCGTTTCTTTCTTTTTGATCTTCAACAATTGGTTTAAAAGGAAACGCTCATCTAAATTGATTGACCACTCATGTGTTTAAGTTTGTCTATGAAAGCATCATATCCTGTGATTGATGATGCGGGAAAGCGGTCAAATCATTTACGAGCATCACCCTCCAAGGATGCAAAAAGACCCCTCATGTACACATCTTCTTCTTCAGCCCCATAAGCTTCCATGTGAGCCCAGACATTCTCAATGTGGTCCTTAATGGAGGTCGCACAATTCCCATTGAACTTAGGGATCTTTTCAAAATACTTGTCGGGCATATCATGGGGGGCACCAAGGACTTGGGAGAAATATAAAGGTGAAGCTTTGGCCTTGTTCCCAAATCTACGAGCAACGGGAGGATTAGTTTGAGGATTTTTTCCTGGAGGAGTTTGATTTGTTCTAGCCATTTGACTTACTGGATTATATTGATGAGACGGAGACGTAGGAGGAACCGGATTAGATGAAGGGGATCCCACAAAACGATTTGGAGAATCGGAGTTAACAATTTTCCAAAAGAAATTAGACTATTGGGCCTTGGGATCTCTTCTATGATAAACAAGTGGGGTTCCTTCTAGTTGATTAAGATTAGCCCTACTTCTAAGGTCGTAAGGATGTTTATGAGGTCGTTCCTCAGCGGAGTCACGATTAGGAGTCGCCAGGTAGACTTTAACTCTCTTCTACCAATATGTATGTCGTTAATAAGCGGAGAGAGATGAGTGACAAATAGATGGCTATGTTTAGATCAAGGATTGAAATGATAACCATCTAGATTATAAGGCCAGATGCGATAAGATATGAGTTACGCATGGATACTCGCAGACACCTGAGGTAAGCCTCTACCTCCTTGGCAACGACACCAAAAATGTTATCACACAACTTGTAGTTGTCTCTAAAGGTATCCTATCCAGGACGGTAGAGGTGTAGACAACTAAAGAGGTGACCCAAGAGATGCCACGGTTCCCAATGCAAGATGGGTGTCACGTCAATCGAGGCACTCTTCGCTTTAGATCAAGCCTAAGCAAGACCAATGGGGAGACCCTAGCTTAGCCAATGAAGGCTAGCAAACTCAATCTAGACTTCCTAGGGAAATGTGATGATGAAAGAGTAGGAGACCAAGATGAAGCAAGATCTAGATCTAGGATGATAAGTGGACCCAAGGTGGTTAAGGCTTGGTTGAAGAGGCTTAAGGAAAGGACAAATGTTCAACCAAGTGTGAGATAGGGTCACTTATGGATTAGGAATAGTAGATCTAGATAGATCTAATGCCAAGAAAAGTACCCAAGTGGGGCCCACCCTTAAAAAGTGGAAAATGGTCCAAATGGAGTCCACAAGGTCAAAATCAAAGTGAGATGGCACTAGGGGGTATGCAATAGCATGGATCTATGGATTTGAGAAGGAATGAGCAATACCCACATGTGGGATCTAGCACCACTAACCCAAGGAGTGCGACTTGCCTCAAGGAGGACCAGTGCCTTAGTTGGAGGGGCAAATGGAGTCGGACGTCCACCAAATTATAGATCAGGATAGTTGAGATGATTATTAAGGTGGGTTTTAATTATTAAACCCAAATGATTGCTAGATCTCCATTGATCTGAAAAAAAAAAATGCAAGGGTTTTGATTTCAGGGTTTATGTGATCAATGCAGAAAAGATGGATGGGTCTAGATACATACCTTGTATAGCATACCTCAAAAGCTTGTGGCCACTTTGCAAATTGATAACCTTCCCCCTGTGTGTATATTCAAGAGTGAGATCCAAAGCTCCAAGCCAAATTGTCCTCCTTCCAAGATGACCAATTCGCCCTCCTCCTACAAGACAAGATCAAGATGAGAAACAAATCAGTAAAAGAATGGTGATAATGATGAAAAGATGAAAGCGAAAGCATCAACTATGTCATTTAGATACAATAATGATACTCCCTGAGACAAAAGGCCAATCCAAGGCAAGATATGGGGTTTCCCCACAATAGCCTCCCTCAAAATCATCCTCCTCTTCACCAATTTAGCCTCCTTGCAGAAAAATGACTTGGAACCCCAAGATCCACAAATGATACATAGAAAATAAAAATTGTATATTCAACTTGCAAAAGAATCCATCAAGACAAGAGAGGTAGATCCACAAAATAGTATTTTTATTCCAAGCTTGAAGAGCTCCAAAGGTGCCTTTACAATGAGGGGGGTCTCCTCCTTAAATAGGATGAGGGAGACCAAAACCCTAAACCACTTTTGAAAACTAATGGTTGAGATCAAAAGATATAACAATATAATCAATGGTTAGGATGAGCCGATACATAATATGACATGGATCACTCACTAAAGGGATGACTTCATGGCTAAAAACACCCTAGGGGGGATGGCGTACTCCACAAGGGAGGCTAAAACATGTGTATGCCACAACATAATGACAAGGACAAGTGACTAGGGGCACATGGTGGGGCTAGGAGGTATTATTCCCCTTCACTAGCATCACCCCATGGCACAATAATATAACATGAGACTCAATGACATGTCCAAGTACACAAATGATCAATTCCTGTCCCCATCATCGGAGAGAAGAATGCAATAAAAGACCTCTTGTAGCCCATGTGGACCCCACTGATTGCTGAAAACTGATCTGGAAGGAGTGGGATACACCATGGATGACCTCTGAGCAGACCAAGTGCCAAAACCTTGCCTCAATTGCCCAAATCGAATTCCTATATGACCTTTTTATTCCATTTTTTATCCTCCTGAAAAACCATGAAACTTCCCAAAACCCACTGTCAAGTGCTTGCACTGTGAAACTGACTGTACCATCATGTCTGGAAGGGGGGTAATATGGTAAAAACAAGTGGCTGGACCCCCCCCTTCCTCTGTAGCGCCCTAGGAAACGACTAGCCTCTAATGCTTTAGCTGGACAGGCCACATCAGCATGGCCAAACTGGTCAACAGGTGGAAGACTGCTCAAATCATGCCAGGGAGTGCCTAAAACTGAAAGATAAGTGTCTCAATGGATCCAAAAGACCCAAATCCACTATAGATGAGTACCCATACACCTCATGATAACCTGTAAGATCATCTGTAAGGTCCACCATAACTGGACAAGTAAAAATATGATGATCTAGAAAAAGTAATAATCATGAAAAACTGCATCAATCATCATCTTAAGCCTGTGCCCAACATGTGGAATCATCAATAGGTATAGGACCATAGATCAACATCTTATAACATAAGTGGTCCATCTCATCACGGATCCCAAGTTTGACCGATCAAAATGATCAAAATATGACTATGGCCAAGAAAGACATGCTACTACAAGTGCAAATGGTTAAGACATGCTCTTTAAATCATTTTCATAGCAAGACTTTGAAACATTAAGCATTATTTCACCGACAGTTAATAAATAATACTATGTTATTTAATAATTTACTTTCAATAAGAACCCCAAGAATATACTCATTTGCAAACATGATCAATCTACTAGCAAAGGGTGAAGGCTAAGGATGCAAGGCTACGCCAAAAGGGTGTGACTTGACTGACTTGACATAGTGATACTTTGGATAAGGGAAAAGGTGTTACACACTTAAGCATGTGTCGAACAAAGATACACAGGGAATGGCGGTGTCTCACAAATGGATGAGTTGTTTAGAGAGGTGCTTATTCAACCTTGGCAAGATTGTCTACTACTAGAACCATTACTTGAGATTCTAGGGGACACTTACAATTAGTTGTCCCTTGCTCCATCTCAAATCATAACCCGTAGGCTCAATGAGGTACATTTCCATTAAGGTCAGCAGTCTTTGGATTTAGCATACATTTAACCATTGTTTTATTTGGACCTTTCAATTTCATTTGACTTTGGCCAACAATCTTTAGATTTAGCATACCTTTATCCATTGTTTTTTAGGCCTTTATGACCCCTTTGGGATTTTGCATGCGCTTATAAGCACAACTAATCACAACTTGCATCTGGGGTACATTTACATTTCCAAGCATTTCATTGCATTACATTTCATAGCCCCTTTCATTGGGCTTCCAATAGTTTCCAAGGTAGTACAATTTGCTTCAGGTTTTAGCCAACAACAACTCAAGCAACTAGGGGGAATTCCGCACAGAACCACACATCAGGGCAACCGACTAGAATGATAACGACATAAAATCCAACTTACCAAAGGCAAGTTTTGTTGCCGACTCAGAGCCGAGACACAAAACTAACATGGATGCAGGTCCAACACAGAGGAAAAAGTGGGGAGGTCCTCCATATCACAAGTCAAGGAGTAAGTCAGGGTAAAGCTCCAAAAATAGGGGAAGGATAAATGGATGGATGGAGACAAGTGGAAATGGTGCCTAAGCTAGCAGGTCAAGGAGACAGTAATGATCATGTCCACATTCCTAGGAAGGTAACGACCAACGAGTATAAAACAAGAGTTTCCAAACGTCAGTAATACAACCATGTATTTAATCCATAACAACCAATTTCATTTTAAACATGTACATTGCCAAATCATAAGTACTATATGCCAAGTCAATGATATCAAAATGACCTAAACAGCAAGATAATAAGATCAATGCACATCATATATATACTAGGTCATATATCAATATCTGTCATCTGAAACAACTACATCCACTTAACACACTACATCTGCAATACTGAACACTGTCCTGTATCTGTATGGAACAAAAGGTCATATCGGTCATCAAATCTAAGCTCTAAAGGCTCATCCTTGGCACAAGGTCTACACACTATCTAATCTGATGTGTAAGTGATCATAAATAATGCTGCTCATCATAACTGATCTCACTGAAACTGTGTAAAGGAAAAGCTCTGAAAAAGTCCAGATATCTGCTCAGCAAACATGGTAGCCTAGCTACTATGGTGTGATAACAAGTGGATAATGTTTTTTTTGTGATAGATATTGAAGGTTGTTATGATCTGTATGTATCAAGAATTTACTGCCTAGGAGATACTGTCACCCCTTTGCTAACGCATGTATAATGGAAATTTTTTTTTTATCATATGTGGATTTTAAGCTTTCCCTTCTGTTGAGCTTTCGACTCTCAAAGGCTATTGAGTGGTCATCCTGCATTAATATTGCGCCTATTCCAAAACCTAAAGCATCACATTCTACCACAAAGAACTTTGTAAAATAGGGGGTTGCTAACATATGTGTGGATGACATAACCTTCTTTAATGCCTTGTAACATTCTTTCGCTTTGTTATTCCATTGGAAAGAATTTTTCTTTAACAGGTTTGATAGAGGTGTTGTCAAATGAGCGTAGTTCTTGATGGATCTTCAGTAGTAACCTGTTAGTCCTAGGAATCCCCTTAGTTTTGATATATTATAGGGTTTTGGCCATTCCATAACTGCTTTGATTTTACTAGGATCCACCTTGACCCATTCCGTGGATATCACATGGCCAAGGTATTCAACCTCTTCCTTACCAAATGTACGTTTTGATAATTTTGCATAAAATTCATTTTCTTTTGAGAGAAAGTACCTATTCTAGATGCTTAAGATGCTCCTTCCATGTCTTGATGTAGATAAGGATATCATCAAAAAAGAATAGTATGAACTTCCTTAACCTTAAGGAGGGTTGAAAAATTTCATCCATAGTTGCTTGGAAGGTAGCAAGTGCATTAGTTAAATCAAATTGCATTACCTTGAATTCATAATGACCTTCGTGAGTTCAAAAAGCAATTTTTCCACATCTTCTAAACTTACTCGGGCATGATAGTACCCTAAACTCAATTATAATTTTGAAAAATACTTCGCTCCAAGGAGTTCATCCAACGTTTCATTAATAAATGGAATAGGGAACTTGTTTTTTTAGATATTTTATTTAGGCCTTGGTAATCTATGCATAATCTAAAGGTTCCATCATTTTTCTGAACCAACACTACTGGGGCTGCATATGAGCTTCTACTTGTTGTAATAACCTCACACTTTAATAGGTCTTGAATTAGTCTTTCTATCTCTGTTTTATGGTGGTGAGGGTAGCGGTATGGTTTAACATCAATTATATGTTCTATCCTTTTTTCTGGTGGCAATTGTTATCACATCCATAGTAGCTGGGCTACCATGATTGCAGAGTAGTTATGTGCATATTTTTGAGCTTTGCCTTTACATTGTTCTAGTGAGATCAGCTATGATGAGCAGTATTATTTGTGATCACTCACACATTAGAGCAGCCCTATATCAGACATGCAGTAGACTTTATGCCAGGGCTGAGCCTCTTGACCTCAGATTTGATGACCGAGATGACCTTTTATCCCCTACAAATGCAGTGCATTGTTTGAAGCTTCAGCAGCAGTGTTCTTAGTGGTTACAGTGGTCCAGATAGCAGATTCAGGTATATGGCCCAGCAGGTATATGGTGTGCATTGGTTTTATTATCTTGCTCTTTTGGTCATTTTGATGGCTTGACTTAGTATCTAGTAATCATGATCTGGCAGTATATCTATGTAAAATGAAATTGGTTATTATTAATTATCTAAATGGTTGTATTACTTGCATTTAGAAGCTCTTGTTTAATACTCGTTGGTTTTACCCTCCTAGGAGTGTGGACATGATCATTCCCGCCTTTATGGCTTGCTAGCTTAGGCACCACCTTCACTCTCCCCATCCATCTGTTATCTTTCCCACTTTTGGATTTTACCCTCACTTACACCTTAGCCTGTGATATGGAGGACCTCCTCGCTTTTGCCTCTATGTTGGATAGCATCCATGTTAATTTGTGTCTCAGCTCTGAGTTGGCAACAAAACTTACCTTTGGTGAGTTGGATTTTATACCTTGATCACTCTAGTCGGTTGCCCCGATGTTTGTTCTTGATTGTGGAAGTCCCCATAGTTGCTTGAGTTGTGTTGGCTAAAACTTGAAGCAAATAATACTACTGTCATTTACATATGGAAATTACTGTTATATCTTGTGAAAGTATATTTGAAATTCAAATGAAAACTCCCTGGATGTGAGCTTGAGTAGTTGTGTTTCTAAACACATGCAAAATCCCCAAAAGGGTTGTCAAATGAAATGGAATGGAAACTTAAAACACCCTGGATGAAATCTTTAGTAGTTGTGCTTCTAAGCACAGGTGAAATCCCCAAAAGGGTTGTCAAATGAAATGAATTGAAACTTAAAACACCCTGGATGAAAGTTTTAGTAGTTGTGCTTCTAAGCATAGGTGAAATCCCCAAAAGGGTTGTATTGGACTAAAGAAAGAAGTGGTTAAACAAATGCTAAATCTAAAGACTGTTGGCCAAGGAATTGAAATGTAATGATGTGAATTTGTAGACATTTTCCAAGGTTGAATAAGCACTTCTCTAAACAACTTACCCATTTGTGAGACACTGCCATTCCCTGCGTATTCTTTATCCAACATATCCTTAAGTGTGTAATACCTTTTCCCTTATCCAAAGTATCACAGTGTTGAGTCAGTGAAGTCATCCCCCTTAGCCTAGCCTTGCATTCTTAGCCTTCACCCTCTGCTAGCAAATTGATCATGCCTACAAAATGAGTATATCCTTGAATTTTTTTTGCAAGTAAACTATTAGTAAAACTTATGGTTTACTATAATTAAATGTTAACTGGCTGTGAAATGATACTTAATGCTTTAAGTCTTGTTATGAGAATGATTAAAAGAGGATGTCTTAACCATTTGCACTTGCAGCAGCAGGCTCTTCTAGCCTGGGTCATATTTTGATCAGTTTTGACCTGGTCAAACCTAGTTTGACAAAGTCAACCTTGGGATCTGTGAGGAGTTGGACCAGTGATGCTATGTGATGATGATCTATGGTCCTTGATACACCTAGTTTGACCAAGTCAACCTTGGGATCCATGATGAGTTGGACCAGTGATGCTATGTGATGATGATCTATGGTCCTTGATACACCTTTTTGTGGTTCCATACAGTGGACGCAGGTTTCAGATGATGGTTGATGCATTTTTTTATTAATTATTATTATTTCCAGACCATTATATTTTTATTGTCCGGGTATGGTTGAGGCTACAGATGATATTACAAGTGGCCAAAAGGTGTATGGGTACTCATCTCTAGTAGATTTGGGTCTTTGGATCCATTGAGACACTCAGTTTTCAGTTTCAAGCACTTTAGTGACAGTATGATCAGTTTTCCACCTGTTGACCAGTTTGGCCATGCAGAGATGGCATGTCCAGTTTCTTTGATGTGGGACGTTCTCCTAGGGTGCTACAGAGGGGAGGGGTGGTCCAGCCACTTGTTATTACCATATTAACCCCTCTCCGAACTATGCCCATAACTACTACACCTCTTGCACGTGTCCATGCTCAACACCCTACTCCAACATCTTTTGTGTTAATTGAATTTACTCCTTCAAACAAAATCAAGCATTAGGAATCTCATGAGTAAATATAATCTCCATTGCAACTCGTTCCTATGCTTGCAGTGCCCCAAGAATCTACTTCATTGGTGATTCAACAATTGCCTAGACAATGTATTCCATCTCCAATGCATGATGAGGCTTTAGTTTTGGGGATTGATCTAAACTTGTCTCATCTAGGGTCTTTTCACCTTCAATAGACATCTCTTTAATCTCTAATACCAATTGATAAGAGCAAGTGAGCAAAAGAGAACAACAAATGAGAAAAAGCGAAAGCATACGACAAGACACAAAAGCATTGTCAAAGAGAAAGCATACGACAAGACACAAAAGAAGTGTCAAAATTGTAGATCACTTTACACTCTTCATTAGTTGTCTTAAGCTTAGGGTTTATGGGAACCACCTTTACAAAATTGTGGTTGGCCCAAAACTAGGAGCATAAATCACTTTGCCCAAGTCAAATATTGATATATAATATTTAAAATATAATTATACGGTGGCTAGTAAGTGGCCATTACTTATAATATATGTTAGCTAATTACTTATAATTGCATCGAGAGGAGTGAGGTGCTCTATAGCCCAATATGGGGGAGATGTCACGTAACGTTACGCTACCAAAAATAAAAGGTAATTAAAAATATTCATGTCAACTAAAAAAAAATGAAAAGTGATTAAAAAAATCCACGTTGACCTATAAAATAAAAAATTAAAACCAACATAGATCCATCTTAAACCCGGATCTATCAAGCACCTAGAGGGATCAAATTTCTGGAGGTGTAAATTTTGTCTAGAAGTGTAAAAAATTTAAGATTAAAAAAATACACTTCAAGAAATTGGATCCCTCTTAGTGCTTGATAGATTTGGGTTTAAGATGGATCTATGCTAATATATGTAAATGGCTTATTAGATTTGGAAAGGAAGCAAATCTCTTAAATATACATACATTTTTGTAATTTTTTAATATAAAATTCAAATTTTTTGAAAAAAAAACATAGTTCAAACAATGACCAATTTTTTTGGAAACAGTTATAAAACGATCTCATCAATAATATTGCAGGAAACATTTATGGCACCCTAAAGGTTACAAATTCGTTTCCAAACAAACCAAATCCCTAATGGTGCATATGATATGACTGAAGTATTTTATTTATTTGTGTGGCATAATAAAGGTGTTATTCCACAATTTGTCTTTTTGTCTAAAGAGACTTGCAACATGTTGGTTATAATCTTTTTAATAGCATATAACTTATGTTCATAAAAGAATTTAGAGGAGATCTAGTTTTATTTATTTATATGACATAATAAAGGTGTTATTCCCACAATTTTTCTTTTTGTCCAAAGGGACTCGCAACATGTATCTCTTTGGTAGCTTGTGGTCATAAGAGATTTTAGAGCAAATCTATATTTGACAGCTTAAAGTTTCATGTTTCAGTAATAATTTGGTTTTTTATGCCCGACTTTGAGTATTGCAGATTGTTGGATTTTCTTTGGTTATTTCACATTGTTGTATCACTAAATATTAATAATTACTTGTTCTCTAGGCACGTTAGTTTTTGCTATATAGTGATATTTGAGTGAACAAAAAATGTATACATTTCGATTTTAAATGCATCCACTGATAAAAATAGCCTAATCGCATTTTCTCGAAGTACTGAAACTTATATTTCAGCAACATGTATTTACCAAGGCTCAGAGTACAGCTTTCTTGAACATCTCAGTATTGTTCAAATAAAAGGGACAAATCTCAGATGTTGGGTCGTCATTTTTTCAGATTCTCAATTTGCTATAAATTGCGGAGGCGAACAAAAGACTTCTGCTACAGGAATTGTTTATGAGCAGGAGGACGAAACACTCAATGCTGCCTCATTTAATGTCAGCAATACACGAAATTGGGGAGTAAGCGAGACTGGATATTTTATGGACAGTAGCAATCCACCTTATATAGCAACTAGTCAATCTCAAATTACAGGGACATTAGATTCAGAACTGTTCCAGACAGCACGCTTATCTCCCAGCTCACTTCGATATTATGGTTTAGGACTTGAGAATGGACTATATACAGTAAATCTAGAGTTTGCAGAGACAGTGAATGTATATGAAGCAAGCTGGAAGGCTGTTGGAAGACGCGTTTTTGATGTTTATGTTCAGGTATCATAAACGATTGATCTTAATGTATTATTGCGGCTTCTCTCCAAGCATAGAATAACATATTTTTATTACGTGTCCACCCTAGAACCACGCTATGCATTTTGTGCATTATTTGTTGCCATATATACCATTCCTAGGCGTTATTTACTTTTCGTGGTTAAATGATGTCTATAGCACAACTCAATGTTATAAATATTATTTACGTTATGGCACAACTCAATGTTATAAATATTATTTACGTTGATGTTGTAGGGGCGGAAAGTATTAGCAGATTTTGATATTCGAAAGGAGGCAGGAGGTTCAAAAATAGCTGTTACTCACAATGCCACGGCCAATGTAACAGAGAACTTCCTTGAAATTCATTTTTTCTGGGCTGGAAAGGGAACTTGCTGCATTCCAAACCAAGCAAACTATGGACCATTAGTATCAACTATAAGTGTTACGCCTGGTAAATTTAAAAGATGCTGCGTTTCATTAAATTAAAAAGTTATGCACAGAACATCTTTCTAATTTTCTACCATGGATGGGCATGGTGCACCAGGCTCAAGATGGTTGCATTAAAATGATTCTTATATTAACTGTCATAAATTAATTTTCTATTATGAACTGGAAATGCGTTGTCAGTTTCAGCTTGCTTTGTCACTTATGATTTTTAAATCTGTGTAGATTTTCCAGCCACTGTTGGTGCACCTCCCAGCTCCACTGGTGCCCCCGTACCCTCCACTGTTGGTATCCCTACACCTTCCAGCTCCATGACAAAGAAAAGAATAGTGATTGGAACCACAGTTGGAATTGCTGCAGCTTTGATATGCATATTTTTGTTGGAATTGCTGCAGCTTTGATATGCATATTTTTGGTTATTCTCCTTTGGAGGAGGAGAGTTGATGTAGACTAGAGAATGCTACTCTTATACTTTCAGACTTCAAGCAAATAAAGCAGGTGGCAATGTCAGGGACATTGCCACTTCGTGGCTCTTGTTATATATCTAAATGACATATTTATATCTCAACAATAAATCAACTATCCTATATTGATATTTAATTTACATCTTTTATAACTATATACATATCTAAATAAACAACACTGAATAACCTAACGTACATTCGTATTAAATTATGAAATTTAGAACTATTCTAAATAAAGTGGTAAAAAGTTAAAATCTGCAAATGTATCTATTTTTATCATACTGTATTTTTTTGATAACTTGTCAAATTATGAAGCATCTTTGTATACAACATGTCAATACGTGAACATGATATGATTTCTGATGATCATAAAATCACTCTGTGCCTTTTACATCGGTTTGAAATTATATATTTGGTGGGCTGTTAAAAAATACAACGGCCCATAATTTTTCTTATAGAGATCCAGAATTATTTCTGATGATAGAAAACCTATACTCAAAAGTATCATGTATTTCTAGGTGACGGAGAAATAACTCTGAAAATAATATAATACCGCTCATTCCATATTTGTGTTTTGAAGTGGATATCTGTCACCGGAATATGCGATGCGGGGTCATCTTACAGAAAAGGCAGACGTGTTCAGCTTTGGAGTAGTTGCTTTGGAACTTGTGAGTGGGAGAAGAAACACAGACACAAGCTTGCCACAAAAGATGATTTATCTTCTGGAATGGGTGTGTACATTCTCAACTTCTAATATTTCATCCATTTAATTTAACACCAGCCATTACTAACTGCTTGCTGGCATTGCAGACCTGGCTTCTCTATGAGCAAGAAAGGCCACTAGAATTGATGGATCCTGACATAGAAACAACATGCTCAAAAGAAGTCGTCCTCAGAGTGATTGAAGTAGCCCTTCTTTGCACTCAAGCTGTGCCTACAAAGCGTCCACCGATGTCCCGAGTGGTAGCAATGCTGACTGGTGATGTAGAGATCATTCCTGCTGCTTCTCGCCCGGGTTACATTCAAGATTTGCAATATAACAATTCCATTGCAGGAGCTACCGGCACCGGCAGTACACCTGTCGTAGCAACAACACCAATGGACATCACAGAGAATTCATCAATTTTAGGGCATGACAGCTTGGCATTGTCTCAAGTAGAGAAATTGTAACTCCATCAAAGATTGATAGCGCTATAAGAGAAGGCCGATGAGAACTGACTTGAGCATCAGGAATATAAAACGGCAGACTAGATCTTTGCTGGGAATTCTCTTTCATAGCTTCAAGGCTCATGGCATTTCAGTCTGTTATAAATTTATGCTTCCATTTGTTCTGTAGTTGTTAGCGTATGAGTCTGTGAGGTGAGTTTGTGTTGTAAGATATGAGATTTGAGTACATATTATAGTAAAAGACTTTGCGATTCCCTAGATATGTCTATCTTGAACAAGGAGAGCTCTCAAATGTTCTGTTCAGATAATTGGTCATGTTTGTAATCATCCATAAATTTCAAAACTATGTATGTGGAGAAATGAGATTAAAAGATCTATCTATTTTACAAAGATTTTGATGACTTTTTCCTTGTGGAAATGCCCAAACTTGCCCGTCCTGGTTGATCATCCCTTTTAAGCAATCCACAAGAATGGATGGCAAATATTTTGATGACCTTTTTCCTTGTGGAAATGCCCATACTTGCCCGCCCTTGTTGATCATCCCTTTAAAACAAATCCACAAGAATGGATGGCAAAACTTACATAGGAAAATCAATGTCTAACAAAAGTTAGAAATAGATGAACATTGAATGGAAAGCCTTGCTGATGGCTCAGTTGAGATCAAAGCTTCTACACGCAAAAAGAGAAACAAGACTCTAGTCTAGTCATTGAAAAAGTTTCATGAATATTGTCCAAAAACATAAATCTATGCTTTTTAATTCTTTGCTTCCATATGACATCTCTTTGCATTCAAGTCTTTTGTCATACAAGCAAATCAGCAATCCAATCTCTCTGTCTATTTGTGTTTAAATTTGATTTTTTTTACCATTATCTTCTTTATTTGGCTTTATGTGAGTTTTGTTATTAGCAATGGTGATTATGCTTCATGCTTACTGATATAACAAAAGCTAGTATTTGCAAAAAATGTAAAGTTTTGAAAGCACCAAGGTGATAGTTTTGTGTAACTCAGGAAGACTACCCATTATTATTATAGTAATCCTTCCTCTCACTTTAAGCTAACTATTCTCTAGCACAAAAGGGGTATCCCTAATATAAATCTAAATCCAAAGTTTATGGTGTGAGAGTTTTTGGACTTAAATCATATTTAGTTTGTAATCTAGTTGATATGTTGATATGTTTGAAATGAGATGACTTTCAGCTTTACAAACTACAAGGTAAGTTTAATATGAAATGAGTATGTATGAGGTCCCTAGACTTGTTTCAAAACTGAATTTAAATGATGTTATTATGGTTGTAATTTTCAAATTTACAAGTGAAGTTTGAACAAATGTATGATTTGAAAATAAAAGTTGAAGTGCTCAAATGCAATCTGGAATTTACTGTTTTTGAATTATATTGATTGATACAAAGTGCTGAAAACTACATATATTTAATCAAATTTTTAGAATGCAAATTTATCCCTAAATATTGTAATTTGAATATATAGATGATTGATTTAGATTCTTAATACAATTTTGGAAATTGTAATTTAATCTATGCATTAAAACAAAAATCAAATTCATATTTTAAAATATTAATGCAATAGCAAGAATATAATTTAAAGTTTGGAAATAGAATATATAGACTCAAATGCAATTTGGAAATGAAATTTTTTGAATTAAACTAAACATTGGAAATGCAAAAAGCTCAAAACAAAAAAATAAAATAAATTTCTAGAATGCAGAAATTTAGATTTTTGCCTAGCTTATGATATAAATTGGATATCTAGACAACTATGCAAGATTGGAAAATGATTATATTATATTGAAATGCAAGATTGGATTGTATTAACCTGGAGACATGTGGGTATGATTGTAAATATGACCTTGTATAAGAAGTATCTCTCAAATTAAAAAAAAAAATTGCAAAAAATCATAACATAAATTTACATGTAATTTCCAACAAGCATAATAAGTAAAAATATTAAAAATTTTAAAGTTTTGGATGTTTAGAAAGGGTTAACTAGTGTCTAAAGTTTCCCTGGGCTAACTAAATCAATAATCTTCATGCAAAAAGGGAAAATTTCACTAAAATCCTAAGATTTAAGGACTACCTATGTGCATACTACAAAAAATTTGTAAGCTGAAAATTTAAGTCAAATGAAAAGAGCAAGCTGAAAATTTAAATCAAATGAAAAGAGCAAGGAAATAACTACTAAGATATCAATTTCAAAACTAGACTAATGTGTATTTGCCTAAGCTTTTCCTAAATCTAGCTACGACTATATTTGTAAAAAAACATAACAAAGAAAAATGAAATAAAGACTATCATTTAGAGTGGGGTTCACACCTAAATAAGTTCCACCATTTGGAGTAATGTCTCACTTGAGTGGCCTTGATCTAGTTCATTGCTTGCACTTGCATGGCATTAATAATTCATATATTAACCTCACACAACATGGAGAAAATTTCTCCCAAATTTGCACAAAGAAATTCTATTGTTCCAAAATATGAGCCACCATTATAAATGAGGGGAGACTAGTTTATAGAATTCTAGGTTCAACCATCATAAAATAAAATAGTAATTCTACAAATGATCAAAATTGACATTTCAAAGTAGTGATGTGGTCATGGCTTATTCCAAGGTGCATGTAAGCCATCTAATGGAGCGCACCACCTAGAGAAATGTGCTAAGAGGATAAGGTCAAAAAGTAAGTGGACATATATATAACACTAAATGAATGAATAAGTGTGAATGGGTGGATGTGGACAAAGGGAATAGGGTACATGCATAATTAACCTCTCAAAACTCATTCAAGCTCAATCACATTCTCAACATGTGTGCCAGTGGATAAGTAGGGACAAAAAATGACAAACAAATTTATAAAAGTAACAACCAAAAAATAAAAATAAAAATATTCTGATTTTTCTTCTATTGCATCAACATGTGTGCCAAAGGGGCAGCACTATCCTTGTATTGTACCACATGGGACATAAAGTTGCATTTCCTAGTGAAATATTAAAGTATTTTAAAATGAAACTTAAGGAATGAGGCCCCAATGAAGGCTTATAGCATATGAATATTAATAGGACAACAATATAGTACTCAAGTTTTGGGTTTAATTAATCCATAATAAATATATTCCACACAACTTTGGCATGTTCACACAAGGAAAAGATAAAATAATGAAATATGACAAATGAAAAGTTAATTATGAAGGGAAGCCTATATGAAAGTGAATGAAAATATTCATGCACTCCCTGTGAATGAGAATATTATGGAATAGGGATCCATGGTACATAGTGAAATGTGATTAAATAATGGATGGTACCTAGGCCAAAATGATGGAAAGGTAATCAAATGTGAATGGCATCTAGGCAAATCACTAGGAAAGTAACCCACCATGCTAAAGGACAACCATGCAATGACCAAGTGAGAGTATTGACTAGAACATCACGAGGAAGAGGAAATAACATGGAGATCTCTCCAACAATCATCCAATCTGAGAAGAATACCTCCATCAAGATGAAATAATACATAATACACAACACAAATGTAACAACGGAAGTGTTGTATGACAGAAATATTATGTAACTGAATAAATAAAATATTTATTGAATGAATGATAAGATGATACAATACCTTTGTGGTGGTTTACCTATATAGGCATTGACTGGTCACAAAGGTGAACAAGTATGACCCTTGACCTTTCATTAATTACTCATTATAGTTATTAATTATTATTTATTTATATTTGTTATTATTTATGTGTATTATTTAATATTAGTCACTTATTTATATTTGTTAATTTCCACCCCCTTAAGGGATGCTTTTTCCCCAAAGCATAATAAATTGGGTTCTCCCTAGTTGAGAATGCTTCTCTGGTGGAATCATCTTTGACTTTATCTACCTTTAGGAGTTTGTTGGAGCTTGATATTTGAGAATTTGCAAGATTCCTCTGTAATTCGTGCATCATATCTTGAATTTTCTTGAGTTGGTTTTTTAACTTAGTCTCTCACTACTTCTTGGATGTCACCTTGTTTTGTTGTTCCATGTTTTCCGGAGCTTCTTCCCTTCTTCCTTGTTGATTCGCTTCTTTTTCCTTGAAGATGGAACCTTCATTTCCATATAATTTATAATGTTTACCATGAAGGTGGAATTCCATGTATGTTTTTTGAGATTGGTGGAATAAGTGCCTAACTGCATCAACCATTCCGCACCTAGCACCATGTTCATCCCATCAATTGGTAGCACATAAAATCTTGATTTGATTTATAGGTCTTGTATTTGAATGGAAATTTTATGACATCTTACCTTGTCGTTGATGTGATGTCCATCAACAACCTTAATAGTGAGATCCCCTGTGAGGTACACAAAACGGTTAACTCTTTTGTGACATTAATGTCTACACATCTATGGGTGCTACTAGAATCTACAAGGATTGTTAGTTCCTTGTTTTTAAGACGTCCCACGAGTTTCAGTGTCTTGGGCTATGACTTTTTGGTTTTAACTATAGACGAAATTGTCATTTTTTCTGCCTCTTTCCTTCGAACCTTGACCTCATTAGTCTTCCTACGATGAGGAGGAATATATTTGGTGGTTACTTTTGTTTCATGTTTTTGTTACATTTTTCAATTACGACACATCATCATCACCATTATTGAATAATGTGCATGAAATTGATGATAGTGACACATTTCGTGATGTTTTGTCATCGTCTAAGTCTGGGTTATATGCCATTGTGACTTTGTTTTCTAGTTTTGGAACTTCTACTTGTTTTCCATTGATTATTCGATAATAGAGTAATGAGGAATCTTCACATCTATGCCTTGGAGTCCAGTGTTTTCCACATTTACGACTGGGGTTGTCCTTCATTTTGTCTTTTTTTTAATGGGCATATTTGTTGTTATCTCTTGATGTGCTATAATTGCTTGATTTTGTCATAATAGTAGCCCCATATTGAGTATTGAGATTTCTTTCGATTATTTTTTCCATGCTTCTAGCGTCCACCAAATTCCTTGGCCTTGAAAGTTTTAGCTTGTTGTGAATAATGGACTTCAACCCTGAAATATATAGTCTCAACAATTGATCATTCGTAAGGTTGGGAAATCTTGTAGCTAGTACTTCCCATTCATAGGTATATTCATTCAATGTCCCTGCTTGTTACAAATGAGTAAATCTTGTAAAAGTGTTGTCTTCTTCATCATCCTGAAATCGCTTAAGAAAGTCTTCAGTAAACATTTGCCAATTTATGAATAACCCAATGGTTTTCTTAGACCACCATGTGAACCAATCATACGCATCACCTTCTAAGTACAAGGATGCCATTGATAATTTTTCTAGTTCATTAGTAGGTGGGTTCATAGCTAGGATCCCTTCCATTTTATTGACCCATGTGATAGCTTTTCAGTTGTCTAATCCATCATACTTAGGAAGCTCAATCTTAAGCTTATTCCAGTGACCTATGTTATCTTGATATCTCTAATGACCCGTATTTTGGTTTTCTGGGCTTGATGGTGGTAATTTATTTACTAATGGTTGTGATTGTAAAATTATAAGTCGCAACAGATCATAGAGCTGAGAATACCTCATAGTGAAAGAATGAGCAGAAAAGGTAAATTACAGTGAAAAGAGCAGTGAAATTAATCATGCATTGGAACTCAGATGGAAGCATAAATGTGTAACATTATCCATTAATCAGTATAGTCCACAAATATGTTACAATAGAGAGAATTTGAATATCCTAGGAGAATTCAAGTCGCAGTCTATGTAGCATAGGGTATAGGAATTGTCACCACTAGAGTGATTCGGAAGTCCCAAACTCAACTCAACTGAACCAAAACGTAGTTGACTGAAGACACCGCTAGTTAACTGACCAAGAAGGGGCATTAGTGAGTTATGCATGCAAATTAGGTGAAAAAGGGCACATTAGATCACAACCAGTGGTGATCGGAGCTAAAACCCCTGGTAGAGTTCAGGGACTCAGCTGGACTAAACTAGAACATGGAGTTAGCTCCTAAAATGTAGGGAACTGACTCTGGTGGGCCTATAATCATGCATGCAGGCAGCATTAGGTGGCTAATGTATCCTAGACATCTGCACACCACTAGGGGGCAAATTACATCATCAACTATTAGGAAAAAGAAAATAATTTTAAGTAGGACAAGGATGGAGTATTAATTATCCTAACACCCTCCCTTAATCCAAACTTGGACATCCTGGGCCCTAGTTACTGAGACCAAAGGCCACCCATACAATCAAATAAATGATAAAAAGTATTGTTCATGAAACTAACGAAATGGGGAAAAACCTCATGGGAAAAATACCCCCCTTAAAAAATGAACAGTAGGGAACTCAAGCAGCTTTCACACCAAGTAGAGATCTAAGATAGGAAAATATATTCTGAGTGAAAAACTTTGTGAAAATGTTTGCAATCATCTCCTTAGTAGGACAATAATGCAATGAGATCGTCATATTGTGTACTAGCTCCCTGATGTAGTGCATGTGAACCTCAATATGTTTGGTCCTTTGCTTCTGAATTGAATCACTGGAGATCCTTATGGCACTTTGATTATCACAGAAAAGGTCTACTGAAGGAGAAGTGTGAATTCCAAACTCTGTCAAGATCCCATGTTACCAAACTACTTGATAGTTGCATTCACAGCCCCTTTGTACTCTGTTTCTATTGAAGAATGTGCAAGTGTTGCTTGCTTCTTGCTTGACTAGTAGATTGGTCCTGATCCCAACATGAATACATACCCTTAAGTAGATTTTATGTCAGTGTTGTCTCCAGGCCAATTTGAGCCAGTAAAACCAACTAGATCTAACTAAGCACCGGCAGAATAATTTATACCAAACTTCCTTGTACCCTGCACATAGTGCAAGATCCTCTTTGTTTCCTTCCAATGTAGCTCATGTGGCTCCTGCATGTACCTAGTCACGACACCAACATCAAATGATATATCTGGTCTCGAATGTGTTAAGTACAACAAGATACCAATCAGCTGTCTGTACAAAGTGCTATCAACCAAGGGAGTTGAGCCACCTTCTTCCAATCCGATGACAGATAGGAAAGGAAAGGTTGCAGCTTTGCAATCAGTCATGTGGAACTTTTGGAGTAAGTCAGATGCATACGTAGACTATGAAATCATGATCCTTGAAGCATTTTGAGTTACTTCAAGGCCAATAAACTGTTTCAATAGTCCTAGATCTGTCATGGAGAAGGAATTACTCAAAGCATACTTGATTTTCTTCAACCTAGTATATGAACCACCCGTGATGAGCAAGTCATCCACATACAAAAAAATAAACAGTAGGAAACCTCCCTTTTGCTGCATGTAGACATTGTAGACAAATTTGCATCTCTCGAACTTCTGTGACAGTAAGAAGGAATCCATCTTGGCATACCATGCCCTTGGGGATTGCTTGAGCCCATACAATGAACTCCTTAGTTTTCATACCAAGGAGGGATCATCATTGTACCCCTTGGGTTGTTTCATATAGATCTCTTCTTCTAAGTCACCATGCAAGAAGGCACTCTTCACATCCATGTGTTGTACCTCCCGCAGTTTCGAAGCTGCAATGGAAAAAACAAGTCTCATTGAATCCATTCTTTCTATAGGATCGAATGTCTCATTGTAGTCCAAACCCTGAACTTGTGAGTACCCCTTTGAAACCAACCGAGCCTTGCACTTGGTTGTAGATCCATCAGATGCAAGATTTGTTTTGTAGATCCATTTGCACTGAACTAGCTTTCTCCCTGGGGGAAGAGAGACAAGATCCCATGTCTCATTGTTCTGCAGTGACTCATATTCTTCATCCATGGATTCCTACCATCTTGGATCATGGAAATACTCTCTGAAATACTATGGATCATACCCTACCATCATGTAGCACCTCTCAGGGAGAATTGGATCTGTATGGCATAGTGCAAGGTTTGCATCTCGATACTGAGATCTGGTTCTTTTATGATCAGATAGATCTACATCTGGATCTTCTTGAACTTTACTCAATATCAAGATCCGATTCAAATTGGTCCTCATCTTCAGAATTTGAATCTGGATCATTAGGAGAGACATCATTCTGATATTTATCAAGTGCAAGTGGAGTAGGCAGAGAATATGGCAGAAAATGTGAGAATTCATATTCCTTTGAGGCATGGTTTGCAACACCTTTCATTACCAACGCCCTATATGAGATATCTACAATCTCAACTGTGTTAGAACCAAAGACAACTTTCTTCGGTGAACCTGTGTGTGTCATCTGATAAACAGATAACAAATTTGTTGTCAAGGAAGGCACATACAAAACATTTTTGAACTTTCCATGCTCCAGTTGTATTGTTCCCTTCCTTGCAGCAGAGATCTAAGAATCATCTCCCATGTGAATACTAGGACCATCGGTAATATCTAGAGAAGAAAATGATTCTTTGGAGGCAACCATGTGGTTGGAGGCTCCATAATCAATGAGGAAGGCTTGTGATTGTGAGAATCCAGCCTTCAGTGCATGGAATCTCTCATGATCATATGTTTGACTTCCAGAATCAGTATTCCTTGCGAGGGCAATGTTGTGCTGTTCAAGAAGTTTGGTCATTTGATTTATCTTCTTTTTCATGCAATATCTCTTTGGGTGGTTTCCTTTATTGCAATAGGAACACTTGGTCTTCTCAAACCCCTTTTTCTTATCCTTCTTGGAGTTGGAGGCTCCTTCCGATGGATTAGACTTATCCTTCTGCTTGGATTCAAATTGCTTCTTTTCTTTCCCTTTCTTCTTCCCCTTGGAATTTGCACGTTTTGACTCTCTATCCATAAGAGCTTGATTTTGGAGGCCTTCAAGGCGCCCATCTGAATCAATTTGTCTTGTTCTTGGATGAGATATTCGGTGAATGCATCTAAAGAAGGAATTTTCCAATTGGGGATTGACAATCTCCTTGAATGGAAGGTAGAAACAAAAATGGAAAACTCCGAACCAAGCTTGCTTAGAATGGATAGCACTAGTTGCTCATCCTTCTTCTCAATGTAACGTTGTTTGCATTGCATGACCAAGGATTTGAATTTAGAGAAGAATTGTTGTATGGTTTTAAAACTGCTAAGCTAAAGAGAAATTAACTCATTCTCCAGAATATGGCCCCTCACCTCATATTGCTTTCCAAAGAGGGTCTCAAGCTTCAACCAAACCCCTCTTGGAATCTTCAATCCATCAAGGTGGAAGAGGAAATCTCTAGAAATATGAATACACATGAAACCAAATGCTTCATCTAACCTGTTTAGATACTCGTCCTTCTCAACAGATGATTGAGGTTCGGCCTCCTTTCCCATTGTGACCCTGTACAAACTCTTGTTGCGCAATACCATTTGTATATCAACCCTCCAATCAAGATAATTGAAGGGTGTCAGGATTCTTGGAGACAAGGGAGCATTCAAATTCTCCATTGAAACTGCTAGAGGGAATACAAACTGAAAACGGTTTCTATTGCTGCACTAAAAACCTTCAATATCCTACAAAAAAATCTCAATTTTGGAGATAAACTACTACTAAGCACTGCTTTAGGACAATAGGAACTTTTATCCAGATGCTTCACACCTGGCTAGACCTCAAAGAATTTCTCCAATGAAATCAATACAATGGCACCAGGATTTGCTGTGGAAATCCAGAGGCTTCTGGTGCACTACTGAAAGAATATGCTCAACCTACACTCTCTGAGCTATGATACCATGTGAAATTCTAAGTCTTATCAGATCACAGAGCTGAGAATACCCCACAGTGAAAGAATGAGAAGAAAAGGTGAATTACAGTGAAAAGAGCAGTAAAATTAATCATGCATTGGAACTCAGATGGAAGCAGAAATGCGTAACATTATCCATTAATCAGTATAGTCCAAAAATATGTTACAATAGAGAGAATTCGAATATCCTCGAAGAATTTGAGTCTCAGTCTGTCTAGCATAGGAATTGTCACCATTGGAGTGATCTAGAAGTCCCAAGCTCAACTCAACTGAACCAAAACTCAGTTAACTGACCAAGAAAGGAACATTAGTGAGTTCTGCATGCAAATTAGGTGAAAAATGATGCATTAGATCACAATCAGTGGTGATCGGAGCTAAAACCCTAGTAGAGTTTAGGGACTCAAGTGGACTGAACTAGAACATAGAGTTAGCTCCTAAAATGTAGGGAACTGACTCTGGTGGGCCTAAAATCATGCATGGAGGGCACATTAGGTGGCTAATGGGTCCTAGATGACATTTGCACACCACTAGGTGGAAAATGACATCATCAACTACTAGGAAAAAAATAATAATGCTAAGTAGGACAAGGATGGAGTATTAATTATACTAACAGTGATGATAATGCTTCTACCCTTTCTGTTAGGTCAGCAAGTCTTTGTGCATGGTCACAAATTATTCCCATTGCTTCTTCCTTGTCCTTGATCCTTTTTTGTTATTCTTCTAACCAATGATCTTCAGATTGTTATTCTACCTTGTTAATTTTGTCAATGAAGGAATTATTCATGGACTCGATTAATTTATTGAGTTTGTCGCTTAGTGCCTTTAGTCCATCCTCCAATTTTTTTTTACTATTTTCAACATTACCGAGAGGATGTCTTACGCTGTTGACTTCATCTCTATATTGATTTAATTCGGTATGTAATTCGGCATTGTTCACCATTTTGGGGTTAATCTTCTTTGTTGACCCCACTTTAATGTGTAGATTTTTTTTTCATTGTTATATTTTTTTATAAAGTTTTATAAACTTTGTGTTATATAAAGGCATTCTTTATATATATGATTTTATATAAAAAAAATATAAAGTTACCATTTTAAAAATAAAAATAAAGTTTTAACTTTAATATTTCTTTACACCCAGCCAAATTTGTTAAACCCAGCGGACTTGTACGATTTGTACAGACGCAACTTTGTAAAATGTCATGTGTGATTTTAATCGGTTGCCTGTACTGATTAATTGTTTAATTGCACCCTTCAAGCGATGTATGAACTGTTGGTTAGATATGGATTCGTGTTGTATGGAATCAATAGGAGTAAGGTGCATGAGGATGTACGGAATGACAATGATGTGAATGGAGGCTAAGCATGGAGGGAAACAACGATGGATAAGTATGGAATCGTACATAATTGGATTGCAAAGAAATTGAGCGGAATGTGTAAGGATTAACATGGTTGTTAGTGCATCGAATGGTTGATGGAGGTACAGATGGTTTGCACAAATTAAGTGTTGACGTCATCAGATCATACAGAATTATGATGTTGGTTGTTCAGAGTGGTTGTAGGTTGTTGGCAACTATCACATAGGATGAAAATTGCCACAGATTTCGCTCTGATACCAATGTAACAGCAGGAGTGTTGTCTGATAGAAATATTTTGTAACGGAATGGATAAACTATTTATTGAAAGAATGATAAGACGATACAATACTTTCGTGATGGTTTACCTATATAGGAATTGACTGGTCACGAGGGTGAATAGGTATGACCCTTGACCTTTCATTAATTACTCATTATAGTTATTAATTATTAATTATTTATATTTATTATTATTTATGTTTATTATTTAAAATTAGTCAATTATATTTGTTACAACAAACAATTTCCACCAATGGTATAGACAAACTCAATCCATGCTAATAGGAATGAAAGAGCATGACAAACCCATCATGCAAAATCTCCATGAATACCACATGTATGGGCAGCAACAAGCAAAGCATGTGCACCATAATAATTCCCATGATCTAAAATTGGTCCATAGAAAGTACATAGGTGTCATCCTATCACGTGTCATAAAATATGATCCTTTGACACTTGTTGTGGGAAAATTTGCACAAAGGTGTGCAACCCTTCCCACTTGAGGGGTGAAACCTTTGATGATGTCAACAAGGCATAGTATTATGTTACTAAAGCAAATGTGAATGACTCCAAATTCATCCTACAAGCTCTTGTTAGCAAAACAAAACAAAATAAAACAAAAACTTGAAAATCACTGGAAACAAAACAAAGGGAGTGAAAATATGTAAACCAAAGCAAGGACCAAATGCTAGAACCAATTTAAATTGTCCAATGGTCAAGCTTGTTACATGTAGTGTCACCTAGGAGGTGTGGGATTCAAGGGAAGCCAATAATCTCCCTTAGGGAGGTCCTTTTTTCTACACTAAATGCTAAATAACTTGAAAAAACAAAAGGGAGAAACACTTGCCCCTTGGAGGAAGGTGGAAAGGGAGCTTGAAGAATGCTAGTAGGTGTGGAAAGAGGTGGAATAATTTCCAACACAACTCCAACATAACCTTGCTCTAAATTTCTCTATTTAGATGCATGCACATGGCTTCCTTTTATAGACCAAGAGGTGGCCAAGAAACAACTAGATCCAATTGTGAACCCCATCACCTCGTGAACTAACCCCAAAGTACACAAAGGGGGCTATTTACTGCTTGAAGATCCAAATTCGAATTTTAGTTGGTGACGGATCTTTCATGAGCCTTCAATGCGTGGCTGGTGTTGAGATCCCACCATTTTTTACAGTAGCATGGATCTTGAAGGAAAATCTGCTCAAGGCTAGTGTGGGCACATAACTGATAATACGAGCTATAGCATGAGCTTATATGAGTGTAACAATGCTACCTCTTCTTTTGACTGTTTTTTGGCATTTATGGACTCATGTTGCTTTTTGGATCTGTTGAAGATGTCTTCGGTGTGTTGCATGCTATATGTTGATGACGCCTTACTGCAAGATTAGCCAAAATGTCGCATGTGTGTGAAATTTAGGCATTAACAGAAGCCCCCTGATGTATGAGGTTCGGAGGGTACTGTAGATCCGATAAGACATCATCATTTCTTATGTGTTCTCTCATGTTCTTGTAAGTTCTCAAGTGAGTGTGAACGGAAGGTTGTTGAGTATGTGTTATATTCTTTGCATGTGTGTGGAGGGGGGGGGGTGTCTTTGGCTGTGCACCTGACGATTCCATCCATATAGTGCTTTACCGTATGCATCGAGCATTGCATGAAGCACTTGCTCAGGGGGGGTTATAGGGGGATGTGCCAATGCCCTCATCCTTCCATGAAGCGAGTTCAAATTTGTTTTGGTTGTTTTTGGCCTATTTTTGAAGTTCTTTCTAAAAATATGTAATTTCATCTCGGTAAAGGGATTGGAGTCTATTTTCTAATTTGGGTTAAAGGATTAGGGTTTTGGAGGCTACGTAATACCTATATTTGTATTGTGAGTGGTTAATAATCAATATAAGAAAATAAGAGTTGTGGCTCTAAGTTCTGTTGGTTTTCTCGGTTAACCAAGGTAAACCTTTATGTATTATGTGTGAATGTTTTGGTGTAATCTATGTTTTGCTTAAAAGAATTTGTATGTGTTGCTTCTCTCCACAGGTTTAAAACTTAGATGTGGTATTAAAGCTGGATTATTGGCAGCTTCAAGGGGATGCCTTTGTTGTTGAGGGTTTGACGCAGTTGATAGATCTTGGGTCTATGATAAAACTGGGTTCAGTGGGAGATTTGCAGCGTTGATTTGTGCATTGAAAGAGAATGGCAAGTAGTTCCAAAATCAATATCGAGAAATTTAATGGTCGGAACTTTGAGCTATGGAAGTTCAAAATGGAGGATCTCCTTGTAGATCGAGAACAGTCGATTGTTGTGGATTCGGGTACACAACCCACTGGAATGTCAAAAGGAGATTGGGAAAAATTAGAAAGAAGGGAAATGAGAACAATCCGACTATGCTTATCAGAATCTGTGTTGTTGAACGTGTATGGAGAAGATAGTGTGGTAAAACTGTGGACAAAGCTAGGTAGTTTGTATCAATCAAAATCCCTAGTAAACAAGTTGTTTTTGCAAAAGAAATTGTATCACCTCAGAATGGATGAGAACGAAAAAGTGATAGAGCACCTAAATGTCTACAATCCTCTGATAATTCAAATGACCTATGTTGGCATTAAAATGGCTGAAGAAGATAGATGTATTACATTATTGTGTTCTTTGCCAGATTCATGGGATAACCTAATTGTAGCAATAGGTAGTGCTAGTCAAGCAACGTTAAAATTTGATGAAATAGTAGCATCCTTGTTGTCAGAAGAGATGAGGCGAATAGACATGGATAATCATAGCATGGATTCCTTTTTGTGAGAGGTCTCCCCCATGAGAGAAACAAAAATAAGAGATATGGGGGGATATCTAAATCTAAGGGTAGATCTAAATCCCTAGGAAAATTTATAAGGAAGTGTTTGAAATACGGTAAAGGTGTGCATTATAAAAAGGATTGTAGATCTGAGAATGTGGAGAAAGCGAAGGGATCTAAGGATACCCCTTCCACAGAGGTGAATACCTCTTCAGAAGAAGGAGGGGATGTGTACCTAGATTCCACGGGTAATCATTCAAAACGTGATATATGGCCAATTGACTCAGGTGCTTTGAATCATATGACCCCTCATAGGGAGTGGTTTTTTTAATATGAAAAGTACAATGGAGGATATGTGTTCTTGGGAGATCATTCACCATCCAATATCATTGGACGTGGAAGAGTCAAGCTGAAACTTAAGGATGGAAGGATCGAAACTCTCTGTAGAATACTACACATTCCAAATCTAGCGAGAAACTTGGTATCTGTCATAAATATGGATGTTGCAGGTGTATAGACTATGTGTGGAAATGGAAAATGAAAAATGGTTGGAGGATCAATGGTATTGATGAGGGGATTTCAGTTTGGAACTCTGTACAAACTATTGTGAAGCAACATCATCAATGAATGTAACAGTTTTGTTGTGCTTGAGGGAGGAGATAAAGAAGACAGAACCCTGACTACATCAAGAGGAAATACAATGCTATGGCATCAAAGATTGGGGCACATCGGAGAAAAGGGCCTTCAAGCATTACAGTGTAAATATATGGTTGAAGGTATGTCTAATTGCACACTCGATTTTTATTTATGTGAACATTGCATATATGGAAAACATAATCGAGTAATATTTGCATCTGGTGCTACAGGAGCAAAGGGAATTGTAGAGTTAATACACAGTGATGTGTTTGGACCTGTTCATGTTCCATCAATAGGTAGATCTGTGTATTATGTTTCATTTATAAATGATTTCTCAAGGAACACATGGATTTATTTCCTTAAAAAAAAATTGAAGTATTTGCTAAGTTTAAATAATTTAAGGCTCTTGCAGAGAATTAGACAGGAAAGAAAATAAAGGTGTTGAGGACAAATAACGGTGGGGAGTTCCGTGGGAATAAATTCGAGGAATTTTGTAAGAAATGTGGTATATAACGGTAGAAGACTACTCCATACACACCTCAACATAATGGAGTTGCAGAAAGGACAAATAGGACACTGATGGAAAAGGTGAGCATGCTCAGCAGTGCAGGGATAGGACAAGAATTATGGGTAGAGGCAGTGGATACAACATGTTACTTGGTAAATCAATCACCCACATTAGCATTGGTTGAAAAAACTCCACATGAGGTATGGAATGGAAAGAAACCCTCTATTAAACATCTAAACGTTTTTGGTTGTGATGCTTATGTACATGTTCCAAAGGAGAAAAGTAGTAGGTTGGGTAATAAAGCTGAAAAATGCATCTTTATCGGTTATAAAGATGGTTTGAAAGGTTATAAGCTTGGGAATCCTATAACTAAGAAGTATATTTATAGTAGAGATGTTTTCTTTAGAGAGATCAAAGAAGTTCCCAAAGAGGAAGTGACTCCAATAGAAAAGAAACCAGAGAAAATAGAGATTGAGTTTGAAGATGAAGAATCTGACTCAATAGAAGAAGTTGAATCAGAAGAAGAAGAACCTCATACCCCAGTTCTGAGGAGATCATCTCATGAAAAAAGGAAACCAGAAAGGTATTCCCCTCCTGATTTTCGGTCTAATTTTGCTTTATCTATTATTGATGTTGATCCTAGAAATGTGAAGGAAGCTATTAATTCAGAGGATAGTGATCCTTGGAAGAAGGCCATGGTTGAATAAATGGATGCCTTGGACAAAAATGAAGCTTGGGATCTAGTTTAGAAGAAAATTCATTGGCATCAAATATTTGTTTAAAAATAAGTTGAATGCAGAAGGTAAAGTGGAGAAGTACAAAGCCCGCTTGGTAGAAAAGGGATATTCTCAAGTAGAGGGAATTGATTTTGGTGAAATATTTGCTCCAATTGCAAAATTAAATTCCATTAGATTTCTTCTTGCTATTGATGTTGCTTTTGATCTTGAATTAGAGCATATGGATGTGAAGACAATGTTCATACATGGGAACCTGGAAGAAGAAATCTACATGAAGCAACCTAAAGGATTTTGTAAGAAGTGCAGTATAGAAAGGCAGAAGACTACTCCATACACACCTCAATAAAATGGAGTTGCAGAAAGGATGAATAGGACATTGATGGAAAGGGAAAGGAGAATGCACAACATTGCTGGGATAGGACAAGAATTATGGGAAAAGGTAGTGGAAACTGCATGTTACTTGTTAAATCGATCACCCACATCAGTATTGGTTGACAAAACTCCACATGAGGTTTGGACTGGAAAGAAAGCCTCTATTAAACATCTGAATTTTTTTGGCTGTGATGCTTATGTACATGTTCCAAAGGAGAAAAGGAGTCATTTGGATAATAAAGTTGAAAAATGTATCTTTATTGGTTATAAAGATGGTTTGAAAGGTTATAAGATTTGGAATCCTGTAACTAAGAAGACTATTTATAGTAGAGATGTTGTCTTTAGAGAGATCAAAGAAGTTCCCAGACAGGAAGTGACTCCAATTGAAAAGGAACCAAAGAAAATAAAAGTTGAATTAGAAGATGAAGAACTTGACTCAACAGAAGAAGTTGAATCAAAAGAAGAAGAACCTCATACCCCAATTTTGAGGAGATCATCTCGTGAAAGAAGGAAACCAGAAAGGTATTCCCCTCCTGATTTTTGGTCTAATTTTGATTTATCTATTACTGTTGATGATCCTAGAAATTTGAAGGAAGCTATTGATTCAAAGGATAGCGATCTCTGGAAGAAGGACATGGTTGAAGAAATGGATGCCTTGGACAAAAATGAAGCTTGGGATCTAGTTCAATTATCGGCTGGAAGAAAGTTCATTGGTAGCAAATGGCTATTTAAAAAGAAGCTGAATGTAGAAGGTAAAGCGGAGAAGTACAAAGCCTGCTTGGTAGCAAAAGGATATACTCAGGTAGAGGGAATTGATTTTGGTGAAATATTTTCTCCTGTTGTAAAATTAACTTCTATTAGATTCATTCTTGCTATTGTTGCTGCTTTTGATCTTGAAGTAGAGAAAATGGATGTGAAGACAACGTTCCTGCATGGGGGCCTGGAAGAAGAAATCTACATGAAACAACCTAAAGGATTTATAGTAAAGGGTAAGAAGGAGCTTGTTTGCAAGCTAAGGAAGTTCCTTTATGGTCTAAAACAATCTCCAAGGATGTGGTACCAGAAGTTTGATGCATACATATTGGGACTGGGATTTGTGAGAAGAAAAGTTGATCACTATGTCTACTACAAGCACATTCGAGATCAATTTGTTTATGCAGTGTTGTATGTGGATGACATGTTGTTGATTGGAAACAACATGAAGGTTATCAAGGAGGTGAAAATGAAACTATCCTCCAAGTTTGACATGAAGGATATTGGTGCTTCTAATTTCATCTTGGGGATGGAGATCAAGAGAAACTGTGCAGAAAGGAAACTATAGCTGAACCAGAGAAAATGTGTGGAAACCAATTGGCACAGGTTTTGATAAGCAAGAATGTAAACCAGTAAAATTCCTATTCCTATAGGTGTGAGATTATCTAAAGAATAATGCCTTGGGACTGAAGAAGAAAAAGAAGACATGTCCCATGTTTCTTATTCTAATGCAGTTGGAAGTTTGATGTATGCCATGTTATGCAATAGACTAGACATTTCCCATGCGGTTAGAGTTTTGATCAGGTATATGCCAAAACTAGGAAAGGAGCACTGGACAACTGTGAAGAGGGTGTTCAGGTATTGATCCGTATTTATGTGAGAACGAAATGAAAGAGCATATATATATTCACATACACAGATATATGGCAAGAAACATATTGATACAGTAAACACATATTCTATTAAATAGTGGAAATAGAACATACTATAAAATCAAACAACTAGAATGTTAGTAGCTATCTATGATAAGAGATATGGCCGCTATGGTCATTCGTGCCAAGCTGAATTCAAAGAGAGGTTGAAAGGGCCTATTTATCATAAACATGAGGGAAAGAATTTCAAACATCCAAAAACCTGACCCTAGAAGATGAACCGTCATAAAGTTTGCGGCCCCAAGGTGGTTAGTTGAACTATCAACTTCCTGGGGTCATAAATTTTGCATACGATCTCCGTTTGGGGCGCTCGGTAGCCCGTTGGAAAGGTCTATCCGATATTTACAAATTTCGACTAGGGCCAAATGTATGTCTATATATACTACTGGGCCCCCCAATTCGCTAAAAAATGTCGTTTAGGGCCTCAAAACGGCCCCATAAGTTTAGGACCCGAAAAACCGTAGAAAAATTACTAGAAAATTGCCGAAATGGGAAACTGTTTTGAGCTAGTGGAATAGGTGGGTGGCCACCGATATCCATCTAGATCAGTTATTTATGTGGAACAAAGGATAGTGAAATATGTTATCAAGGAAGAACTTGACAGGATAGAGTGTTGAATGTACATGCCTTTGTTGATGTTGATTGGGATGGAGATTTAGATTGTAGAATATCTACAAGTGGGTATATATTTAACCTATTTGGAGGTGCTATCAGTTGGATGAGTAAGAGACAGGCTGTAGTGGCACTATCAGTTATAGAATTTGAGTACATGTTAGTCACTAAGGCAAGTAAAGAGGTTGTATGGTTGCAGAGATTGTGTTCGGACATTGGGTTTGAACAACAAGCTATAAGGTTAGATTCTGACAGACATAGTGCAATATTCCTCGCAAAGAACCTTGCTTATCACTCAAGAACAAGGCATATTGATGTGCAATTTCACTTTGTAAGAGACATGTTTGAAAGCAAGAAGTTGTTACTGGAGAAATTTGACACTTTGAAGAATGTTGCAGATTCATTGACAAAATAGGTGAGCACTGAGAAGTTCTCTTGGTGTAAAGGAGCAATGGGCATTCGTGCCCTGGATTGTTGATCCAATAAAATATTGTACCCTCTAGTATGCAAAGAAAACAACAAGTGGGAGAATGTTGAGTATATGTTATATTCTTTGCAGGTGTGGGGGGGTGCGTCTTTGACCGTGCCTAGTGATCCCCTCCATCTAATTTTTTTGGGCTATTTTTGGGTTCTTTCTAAAAATATGTAATTTCATTCCGGTTAAGGGATTGGAATGTATTTTGTAATCTGGGTTAACGGATTAGGGTTTTGGATGTTGCAGAATACCTATATTTGTATTGTGAGTGGTTAATAATCATAAATGAGAAAATAAGAGGTGCGGCTCTAAGTTTTGTTGGTTTTCCCACTTAAGGTTTTCAAGGGTAAATCTATGTGTATTATGTGTGAATGCGGTGGTGTAATCTCTATTTTGTTTATAAGAATCTGTATGTTTTTCTTCTTTACAACAGGTTTAAAAATTACAATGAAGAATTGGGAGATGAAACTCTTAGTACCCCTTTTTTATTCTCTTCCTACAAGATACATAGAGTAGGCTAGGGAAGAAGAAGAAAATCATTAATGATTGAAAGAAAAATATTGTTTAAATTCCAAAAGAATTTTCCCTAGCAAGCTTGGAGAAATTCAAGTTGAAAATGAAGAGTAGTATGTTGGGAATGTCATTATGGTAACAAGATTTCTTATGGAGAACAATAAGTTTAAAGGAAGATTTGAGCATGCAATACTAGAGAATCATGGTGGTCATCATAGAGCAATAGATGATAATTATAAGACAACAGAAACAAGCTAGCTTAGCAACTTCTATATCATACCTTCATTCTAAGTATGGAAAGGATTATGACTATGATGCTGCGGTGAAACTATTGGACAAGCTATTGCATTCTATGGCACGAACAAAAGATGAACAGTTGATGATGATTTATCAAGCTCTTGTTGCGAATGTAAATATTGGTTATGAAGATATTGCAAATACTCAATTGTTGGATTTAAATAAACTAAATGTGGAACCATTGGAGAACTTGTTGAACAAGATCGGTGCAATTTAAGACGAAAGAAAATTAAAAAAGATAGGTTTGGTAAGATTGCAGAATGCCATCCAATCTGAGTATTGGATGAATTATATGGGACAATTTGATGCACATGTGGCTATGGGAACTGCTCCTATCATTCCTTCATGTTTTCATACCTAGAGTATATATATTGAAGACCCAAGATAAAGTCCATTCAAGGGCATATGTCCATATTTCCAAATAGTTGAAACAACATGCTCAATTGAAGCACTTGAAGAAAGAATATGGTTGCTTGCTCTCACTATTTTCACATGGTTCTTCTAGGAAGAAAGATGTCTTGAAAAATGTGGAGCTCTCATTTCAATACATATTGAGTCAATTTTGAAGCTTCAAAGGGGTTAAAATTGCCCGGTACAATTCTTAAGATTTGAACTACCCAAGGAGGGTATGCATTTGGAAAATGAAGTTGTTGTACTAGCAAGTCTAGAAGAGCATCTATATAAGTTGGTAGAGAATAATAATCTCCAAAGATACAGATGGTTGATGAGTTCCTTAATCATCTAGAACTTGTGTTAGGCGATTGTACTAGAAAACACCTTTGCTTTGCAAGCCATGAGGCAAGTGGATTTTAGTGTCAATGGTAAATGCATGAAGACAACTAAGGACTTACTGTTGACTATAAGAGGTACTATGAATGCAACAAATAAGAAATTGCAGCAAGGAAAGAATCTTAGAGAGAGAGAGTTTCAATAGTTAGCAAAGGGATAGATCTTAAATATCAAGTGCTCAAGTTCAGGGGGAGCAGATCTAAGGAGAAGCATGAGTCCAAGAGGAGCAACTCTTTGCAATTGATGTCAAAGGGGGAGAATATGTAGAAAAGGAAAGTAGCTAACAGGGGGAGCAGTTATAGAAGTGTTGCCATCAATGAAAAAGGGGGAGATTGTTGAGAAAATGTTGCCATTGATGTCAATAGGGTCAAGAGGACTGTTAATGCCAAGACATGAAGAAAGTGTCATTGATGTCAAAGTCAATGTTGGTGTGGCATATGGTAGATGATGTGGCAAAAGAAGTCATGAAGGCAGTAGAATGAAGACATGCTAGCCCTATTCCTGACCACCATGATTTATCAAGCCTCCAGGTAAATCCCACTCAAGGATTCTTTCAATCCAAAGGAAGGAAAAGCAAGCCCAATTCGTGAGGAACATGCTCTAGGTGGAAATTCGACATTAGCTCCTCAACACATATGAAAACAACTTAATCTACAGGAATTCAGGATTCCTATAATAAAGTGGTGTTTACATCTTGGAAAGATTTAACAACCAATATGGAAAGGTAATCCAAGGAAGATCTTGACCATGTGTTACTTGGCCATGATGAGTCCACAAGGTGCAATTCAAATGAGTTTAAGATTGTTTTAACATTTGAAGAACATTCATGCTATTGTCCACTTAGAATTATTTAAATCAATCGGGTCAACAATCGCGAAATGGTTGGCTAAGGAACAAATTGTGATCTTGCTCCTCTCTACCAGATTTGGGTTAACGCTAATCCACATAGAATCACCATGAAGTGTATACTATACATACACACAAGATCAAACTGTTGAGAAATTGTCAAGAGTTTTGAATGGGGATTGCCTTTGTGTAAATCGTTGACTATAGGAATGTGTTGGAGGAACTGATTAATTGAGAATTGCATAGCAGACGAAGAGTGTTGGGCAAGCCAGGTTTGAAACACATCAACCCATTCTTTGTTGCCACGTTGGGTCCATGCAATTTTATTTTATGCTCTGCCCCACTCTTTGGATCCACATGGTTTTGGTATGAACTATATACATAATAGAAATCGATTGGATGTGGGGAGGTATTGTTTTTGGATTGAGACGAAATGGGCACATAGCTCTGAAATCTGGTCATTACTTGCTAGAGGTTCTAAGTATGAAAACACAGATATGAATCTTGGGGATTGAAATCATAGGTTACATCTAGAGCTCTAAAATCCCAGAGTATATTCATGTTCACATTGAGATCACAGGTGTTTTGTCCTGCAGAAATTCTCCTTGGCATTAGACTCTAAAATCACAAGGATGTGTGGAGGGTGTTTCGAAGCTCTGAGTTACAGCACAGAGAAGAAATGAAGATGATAAGCTTGAGAAAGATATGGGTACACTTTCAACGCTGAAGATTACAAGATGTGTCTTGGTGTTAGGCACAAAAGTCGCAGGGTACATTCCTTCTACTCCTCCACGCAAAAAAACTACAGAGATTACAGGTATATCTATTATGGTCAAACCTGAGATCGCGGCTACAAAAATGATGATGTGCAGACAAATGTATCAATGAGAAATCAGGTTGGTTACTGATCAAAATCACTCTTGTTGTGCATCAATTAGTGAAAAGAAACCGAAGGTTGAGAAAGATGTTGAGTATGATAAATGCAATGCAAAAAGTTCAATGACAAAGTTAAAGTGATGTAATTATCATTTCTGAGAAGGTTGAAAGTTGAAAGAATCCCTCTGTCTATAAAATCTCTAGTAATATAGTCATGTTACTTATAACATTTCAAATGACTTTTATCTGAGAATGTTTGAGAATGAGATACTAATGCTTGGAGTCGATTTAAGAATGTGAGAGTTGTATGATTTGGATTGTGTATGTTAGCCAGAATAAGTTGGCTGTGTTTGATAGACAATGAAAAAGCAGAAAGTTGCCAATGAATTTTATGTGCAGATGCGATAATCACAAGGGAGACAGAGATTGCAGATTGAATACATAACACAAACACACTTATCTTTAGGGTGGCAAGGTGGTGCAAGGTAGGGAGTTGGTGCTTCCTTTCAATTGGTGCTGAAGAATCCAGGGAGTTGGTGTTTCCTTTCAGTTAGTGCTGAAGAATCTAGGGGGTCAGTGTCTCCTTCAAGTTGTTGCTTATAAACCTGGGAGATTGGTGTATCCAACAGAGGGAAATCTGCAAATCATTGTAATCATTGTTTATCAAAAGAACAAGTTTTGTGTTTTTCTCCCTTATAGGTTTCCAATTAAAATATTTTTGTCTTGTGTATTAATGTAATGATTGATTTGATTGACAACTAATGTGAATGGTAATAAGTTATAAAAGTTAAAATTTGTCCTATATTGATTCACCCCTATTGATTCACCCCCTAGCATAGTTGAATATTCTAACATTGGCCTCATTGTTTTTCATATTTTGGGCATTTTGTCATTGCAAACTTAATCTATTAATGCTTTAAAATGGGAGTTGATTCACCCCCTAGCATAGTTGAATATTCTAACATTGGCCTCACTGTTTTTCATATTTTGGGCATTTTGTCATTGCAATCTTAATCTATTAATGCTTTAAAATGGGAGTTTGTTTCTAGCCAAAACAGTTGGCACACCTCTCTTGGTATTTTGTGCATTATATTTTTCTACTCTTTATCCTTTAATGCTTTACAATTAGGTGTTTATTTCTCGTCCAAAAAATTTAGTTCCACTTTTCTTGATACTTTGTATGTTTTCTCTCTATATGCTCCTTTACTTTTTAATACTCTATAGTTAGGTACTTATTGCTTACCAAAATTTTAAACTCCCTATTTCTCTTGATATTTTATACATTTTATACAGAAAAGTAACTTTGGATCTAACAGTATATATCTCATTAATAATACAATAGCATTAAATGCACTATTGTTTCGTACATATTGCTTGTCATTTTATGCACTGGCATTGTACTCTTTATCTTGTAAAGCTCTACAATTCGATATTTATTTTAACCCAAAGTTTTAATTCCACATGCATTTTATACATATACTTTTTATTCTTTAATTTATCATATTTTAAAAATATATTTAATTTAGAATTTAAAAATAAATATAAAAAAATATTTGAGAAACTTAAATATAATATATATCACTATAATATAATAGTAATAAAAAGTGAGCCCCAATAGTAGAGTAAAGATAGAAGAATATATTATAGTAATACTTGAAATTAAATTAATTATTTAAATTTTGTAAATTAAGTTCTAGTAGTAAAGTAAAGATAAAAGAATATATTATATATTATAGTAATACATTATTATATGAAATTCAATTAATTATTTAAATTTTGTAAATTAAGTTCCAATAGTAAAGTAAAGATAGAAAAATATATTATATATTATAGTAATATATTATTATATGAAATTAAATTAATTATTTAAATTTTGTAAATTAAGTTGATTTGAATAGAATTAATAAAAAGAGTAAGATATTATTTTTTCATTAATATTCATAAAAAATTACATATTAACCATTTAATTTTCATTCAGATGTTAAAAAATTATGTAATTAAATTTTATATAATATTGTATATGGTGAGCCCAAAGGGGTTGGATCCATTGGTGAAGAGCGAGAGAAAGGTTCAATTCCAATAAGGGTCAAGCTTGAAGCCATGGATCACATTGAGGTAGTGGTTGAATGTGTGGTTGCGCCCAGATAGATTGTATTAAATGTTATTATGACTCGTGCACACATAAGTGGAGCAAACCCCACCCCCATGTCCTTCAATTCAAAGTCAAATCCCACTAGTGCGGTTGGTATTCGAGGGGTTCCATTTGTTAGGCGTCCCAAGGTTCGAAACTCAACGGTGGTGGGAGGAGACACCAAAAAAACCCAACCATGCTAAGGGTTGGTGTGGCCCAGGTGCAATCCCTGGCTAATTTTAACGGTTTAGATGCCCCTGAGTCATGGTTTTTTAGACCAAAGACCAGTCCCACAAGTTTGATACATTCAAACAAATATATATGATGAAACTCATTTTAAATTTTAAAAAGACAAAAAACTTCATTTAAATATTGAAAATATAAGTAAAACGAAACAATGTGATAATTAATGATAAAACTAGTTATAATTTTTTTTAAAGCCAACATAAGTTACAAAACATTTAATACTGTGTACATATACTTGGATCTAAAATGACTTGAAAAAAAATCTAAAGGTACACACTAATTACTTTTAAAACTAACGATGCGCACTAGCATATGAAACATTTAATGTCTTATAGTTGGGTGCTTCTCTGGCCCAAAAGGTTTAGTCTTGCATTTTATCATTACACTCTTTATCTTTTAATATTGTTATAGATGAATGTTTATTGCTAATTAAAAAATTTGGATCACTTTTTTTGGTATTTTCTGTAGATTGTTTGTGTACTTTTTATTCTTTAATACTTTATAGTTACGTGATTATTTCTTGTACAAAATTTCAATTCCACTTCTCCTGATACTTTGTACTTCTTAATGTACTCCTTTATAATTAGTTGAACATTATTGTTTATTTTTTTTTTTGATAGTGTACTCCTTTATAATTAGTTGTTTATTATTTATCAAAAATATTTTATACATAGAAACAATATCCACCTAATAGATTGATTGTCATTTTATGCATTCTATTAGTGTACTTTTTATCTTTTAATACTCTACAATTGGGTGTTTATTTCTTTCCCAAAATTATAGATCCACATCCCTAATACTTTATGCATTATGTTTATAATATATTTTTTATCCTTTTAATACTATGCAATTTGTGTTTATTACTCCCAAAAAAATTGCTCTGTTTCAACTAATGCTTATTCCAAAATATTTACTTTATGCATTATGTCTATAATATATTTTTTATCCTTTTAATACTATGCAATTTGTGCTTATTACTCCCTAAAAAAATTGCTCTGTTTCAACTAATGCTTATTCCAAAATATTTAACCTCACCTTTTTCGGTATTTTGTGCATTTTGTCAGTGCACACTTTATCCTTTAATGCTTTAAAGGTGGATTTTTATTGCTAGCCAAAACATTTTAAAGCAGGATTTTTATAGCTAGCCAAAACATTTGGCCCACTTCTTTCGATATTTTTTGTATTATGTTTATGTACTCTTTATCATTTAATGCTTTACAACTAGGTGTTTATTTCTTTTCCAAAATTTTAGTTCCACTTTTCTTGATACTTTGTATTTTGTGCTTTGTATTTTCTTTAAGTATACTCTTCTACCTTTTGATAATACATCTAGGTGTTTATTGCTTGAATCTAAATATTTAACTACAGTTCTCTTGATATTTTATACAGTGAAGCAATTTCCACCCAACAACAATGCATTTAATGTTGTTGTTGTTGGGATACATATCATTAAATCTAATGTTACTAGGTGCATATTGCTTGCCATTTTATGTGTTATATCAATGGATTGTTTATCTTTTAATGCCCTACAATTAGGTGTTTATTTCTAACCCAAAATTATAGTTCCACATCCATTTATACTTTATGTATTATGTCCAAATATTTTTTATCATTTTAATGCTCTACACCTGGTGCTTATTACTCCAAAAAGAATTTGTTCCATTACAACTACTGCTTATTTTGTACATTATGTGAGTGTTGTAGGAAATTCTCCCTACGGATAGGTAGAATCCCTCTTGGACAAGTAAAGGTTCCCTAGATCCCTAATCCAAGACAAAAGAAAAACAAATGGACTCTAACTTTCTCCTAGACCTAAGCTTTACGCACACAACAAGACAAAAAGGAAGAAGAGTGAGGGAGATAAGATGACTTACCTCCTTACTGACGGTTCTCCTCGACGCTCTAGCCTTTAGGTTTGATGTCCAAAGCTACAAAGATGAGTATATCATGTAGAGACAACACCAAGGACTACCTTCCTTCTACAAGTTAAGCATAAATAATCCTACTTACTTTGAATGCAACAACAATAAGCATACATGTAAATGAAGACACATATGGGATAAATAGGCCAAGTTGTATTAATGGAAATCCATAAAGAAGCATGTACAATGGTATACCTGACTTGTGGTAGCACCTCCTCCAAGATTCCCTTCCAGAATCCTTTGAGAATCCAACTAACATAAGGATGGCATCTCCAAGCATACTTTCCATTTGTGGGATTCAAGGTAGGAGCTTCATTTATAGGAATTGGGGGACAAAACCACCATGGAAAAATGTTTGGATCACAAGAGGATATCAAGGATGATGAGAGGATTGACATACTTAGGATGGTATGGAGGATAAGATTAGAAGGGTAGACCTAATCTCCAAAAATTCCTCTCAAATATTGATCCTAAACTCAAGGAAGAGCGGTTAGAGGAGATTTTCACTCCCCTAAAGAAGGCCATTGAGCAACAAAGATGAGATTGTCACTCCCTAGACAATTGGAAGGGGGCGAAAATTCTTGTACATGGCCCAAAATAGGGTTGGTTGAAGTGGATTTATACCTCCTAATGATGGATTTCTGAGGTGTAACAGGTTCCCCCTAAAGTGTGAGGTTAGAATGGATCTGATAGCCGAAACACTTTACCAAGATATGGGTCTAAAGAAGTGTCTGGAAGAGAGCAGGGAAGAAGTTGCAAGCAAAGACCAAATAGTATATCTACATCATCCCCGAGGAAGGCATACCTATGCTCAGAATAAACTAACTCAAAGCATGGTTGCCAACCAATACATTGCAGATCCATGATAATACTGACTTAGGATACAACCACCGACATACAATGTAGATCCATACCTAAATGAATGAAAAAAATCATGGCTACAAGAATACAAGGTAGATCCTAATATAAAAATGAAAAATACACATACCAATACAAAGTGGATATGTGTGACAGTATACATATCAGTGCCAACATGATATCCATGTAGGAACCTACTCAAAATTTATCCATCGCAACCTAGGTAAAGTACATAACAAGAGTCCCCAGGGTATTCAACCTAATCCCGAAGCGATATGATTCTAGACATGTGAATAAAGATATTGAATTTTAACATGGTATAAACTACTTGATTATCGGTCATTGATGTAAGCTGTTAACAAGTGCGAGGGAAATAACTAATGATATCAGTGACTCCCAAGGTATCCTATTACATTACAACAAATGTGAATAAGTGAGTTGAAGTAAAACACTCATGGAATCGTCCGATCAGAGATCAATGATGCAAACCTACTATCGGAAGCAAGGAAACCTACCATTAAGGCATGCATGACCTAAGGTACTAAATGGTTTCTAAGTCTAATTTCTGGTTGATGTGTTGGAGTCGACATGAATAGACTTATCGAAGGAGGGCCATGATGTATCCCACATCATTGACACGAAACCGACACAGGAAAGTGATGTAAAGTAACAGACCAAATGAGCATAAAATGACACAAGTATGAAGGTCAATAGAACTGTAGAAAGCCTAACTTGAGTTAACTTTCCCTTGAACATTGAATGGCATGACAAGTGTCTTGGAAGCATTGACTCAACAAGGTAGACACCAAAAAATAATGTGCTAATGACTGAGGAATTCTTCGGGTGTACCAAAGGAGTAAGGTGACTCATGGAATTGTTATAACTTGGAGGCAAGCAAATTACCCAATAGTCAAAACGCAAACAGGTGCCATGTTCAAGGGAGACAACAAGATTCCATAAATATTTCCAACAAAACTAACCTATTTCTCCCAATCCCCCCACCCCCCATTGTGATCGATGAGTACCTCTTTGTTTTTTTAAATGAGCATGATGAGGATAACATATGTTTGGTATAGCTCATCTTAGATGAGTCCCTCATCATATGTTTAACGAATTTGGAGAATGAGGGGTTTAGTCCCATATGGGACCTTCGATGCATTGTTTTATGAGTCCAAAGAAGGTAAATTCGATGGTATTTTCACATGTAGAGAGTCTGAAAAGAACCTAGATAAGACTCCAAAATGGTTATTTTTCATAAAATTAGTCTCCTCGTCCAAAAAAGGATAAAACGATATGAGAGAGAGAAATCTTCTAGTCAATGATAGACCATAGTATTCCATTTTTGTAATTATTCCAAATGGTCCAAAAAGGGGGTAAACTATCACCAAATGGACATCCTTTCAAATACTTTCATGAGCATGAAAGAAGCAAGCTCGCTTGGCAATCTTTTCATGTTTAGGGAGTTTGAAAAGGGATTAAAGAAGACTTTGACGAGTTCATTTTTCGTAACTAATATAACGAGGCCAAAAAGGGATAAATTATCACTCGAGAGATGACTTTGTAAGGGTTTCTAACCAAGTATGTCAAAGACTAAAATTAAACTTGGCACGGTTCCTTTTCCGTAAATAGTCTAGTGAAGCCGGATAAAGAGATAAACCTATACTCGTTAGACACTTCCTCATTATTTTATGAGTATGATAAAGAGGACTAGACTCGACACCTTTTTACTCAATTTTAACAAGCATGACTATGGTATTAAAAGCGCTCAGAATTTTTTTCATGTTTTAACCACAGCACGAAAAAGTAAAAAGTAAGCTCAACATTTTTTTCATGTTTTAATCAGAGCACGAAAAAGTAAAAAGTAAGCACAACATCTTTTATTATTTTTAGCGAGCTCTTAGATGGGTGAAAAGAATGCTCAAGGTATATACTTAATTTTTTAATGAGCTTGAAACTTAAAATGAACTATGCTCGAGGTTTCATTTTTTAACATGATTGGAAACGAAAATAAACCGTGCTCAAAATGTCACCCATTGGTGGGTTTCTTCCCAACATGATATCCAGAGGTTAGTATTTTGGGTGATACCCATGAATGGTTTTTCTCCAAACATGATTTCCAGAGGTTGGAACTTTTCCCCTAGCATGATCGGAAAAAGATAGAGGCTTAACTCCAGTATGATATCCAGAGGCTGGAGACATGCCCCCCAAGATTTATTTCATCCGCTAACTCTTGTGCTTCACCCAATGACACTATTGGTTACTACTAGGAATAGGTTGGCCAGAAAGGGAGGAAGAAAGAAAATCAAGTTACAAGGGCACAGGAAATAAAGGTTTGGGTACTAATTCTGGTAGAAGACTTGACTCAATGGGAGGGGGATCTATTTCATTTTTTAATGAGCTTGACACACACAATGAACTATTCTCATGATTCTTGGCCATGGTTTCCAAGAGGCCTTCATCGGATGGAAGAATAATACACTGGAAAGAATGCATGCCAAGAGACTCAATAAGGGTAACCGGGGGCAGAGCGAGCTTCAATTCCCCAATTGAAGGATCTAGTTCATATGGACTAGGTACAACCCGAGGATCAAATGATTCAGGGGATCGTGGCACCGTAGATGAAATTGTGTTCATTGTGGCAACTTTCCACGGAGGATCAAGAACAGGTAAAGGGAATACTCCCATCAGTGAAGAGTTTTTAAGCAACCCTACTCTGACATCCTCATAATAAATCTTTGTATGTCCCAAAAGAGGGACATTATGGGCAGAGTTGTCATGGATATTTGGCATAAAATAGTCAAGTTGGTCTATCGTAACAATTTTCCTTTGATGGGGAATTTGTAATAAGAGAAATACTGAAGAAGCAACGACAGTCATAGCATAAAACTAATTTCGACCAAGTAGAAAATTATAATCCAAGGGTGTGTCTACCACTTCCACATGAATGGAAATGGTCTTGCCCCCTAATTCCATAGATAATGAAGGTAAAAGTCCATACAGATGAAAACTGAAACCATTGAAAGATCTAAGTGTGGTAGGGGATCGATTGACATCAAGAGAACCTAGGGGCTTCCAACTGGATAGAGACAAAATGGAAGTAGAGGCACCTTCATCTAAGACAGTGTGTTGGAAGCTTTTCCCACAAACAATGGTAGTAATCTGAAATGCAAGTTTGTGGGAAATCCTCATTTTAAAATACTCCAGATCAAACATAATGGAATTTGATGTTTCAAGATCCATGGCTCCAAGAGATGACAAAAGGGTTCTACGTTGACTAGGACAGTTTTGCAGAACCTCAAGAGTCGACATGGCACAAGGTGCTTGGGACAAATCCTCAACAATGTTATAATTCTTAGCAGCATAAGAACTTGGATTAAATGTATCCTTTCAAATGGTGGCCTTGGGTGTGCGCAAAACAGAGCCAACAACGAGCTTCTCTATTTGAAGAGGGCCTAATGGAGGGGGAGGAGTAGTGTATGTGGAGGTGGAAGTCTTGTTAAAATTTCCTCAGTTGAGTCTTTATCTAGAAGGGGTTCATATGTCTGGGACCTGGTAGTTACACTAATCGTCTCATTACATAAGAAGATATCAACATTCGGGAATGCATCCCCTTGGTGGGAATGATTTTCATTTCCCCCCTGTGGGGGGTTCATGTTGTGTGTCACCATTTGTTTTTGTTGTGAAGGGAAAGGGTTATTCAGTACTGTAGGTTGGGAGACACCTTTCAAGAACTTATTGACTTCCTTATGACGAGGATAGTCTTTAGTGTAGTGACCATCTCTACATATCAAGCATGGAAATTTTGTCTTCCTCTTGGGTTTGGTTTCAGCATTGGTTTCTTGAGTTTTGGGATTTTCTTTCTAGTTTGAAAGCTTTTCAGATTTGCCTTTGTTTTTCTTCTTTCCTCGTTATGATTAAGACGAAGAGGATTGGACCATATTCACCTCCAAATTTTGATCAGGAGAAGGAGTAGTTTTGGTGTTGCTAACAGTCTAGTGTGGGACTAGAGTAGAGGTAGATTGAGTTTGGTGTCCAATCGGTTGGGGTACAAACTGTGTCTTCACATAACCCACAATGTTTTTGGTAGGAGGATTTGTGGAAGGTCTTGAAGGGTCACTTGTGGGATGAGGATCATTGGGGATAAAATCATATAATGTGCCAGATTGGGAGTAAAACAAATCCAAATATTGGGAACAATTGATCTCCTGCTCCTTTGTTACAACACCTCCCATGGAAACATCCCTATCTAATGGTGGAAATAATGATTTTGTAAACCAATCGGCTAATAATTGGTCCAAAATAGTAGCTTTAATTAACCTACACCATCGCCTCCATTCATGTATATGATCAGAAATATGAGTGGAGGTGGATTGTCTTAGTGAAGTTAAAAGTTCAGTATTGGTAATTGAAAATGCATAAAAAAGGCCATGGCTAGGGAGTTGAAATCTCCAAAGAAGTGCCATGGTAACTCAATATACCACTTATCTACAGTACCAGTAAGGGTCCTTTGAAAAAGCCTCAAATGGATGGAATCATCCATCAAAGAGTTCGACGAACACCATAAATGATAAGTCATTACATGGTTATTAGAATCCTCACCTGATTTCCCATCAAATTTGGGAATATACGATGGGATTTTAACAGGTATGGGAGGCCAAAATTGGGCATGTTGAATGGGATCATTTGTCAACCGTGGCAAGAATGGCAGATCTAAAGTAGCCAAAAAGGGTAATTGTCAGTTTGGTTGTAGATAATGGTAATATTGATAAGTCAATGGAATACCAGTAGGACCTAAGGTCAGTTGAAATGGGACATTAACACCTGTTAGTCCTCCCATATACAGATTTTGGGGGAATTAGGATGTAGGAACCATGGGTTTCATAGGTTGGATAGGTAGGCCTCCTTGCGGAGTGATGCATATCGGATTGGGTTGACCCCATGGAACATTTGTGGCTCTCGGATATGGTAATCCAGTATGAAGGGGGGTAGTGGTAGCCATGGAAGGGTTAGGTTGAGCCATTGGTCCTCCCATAAATGGTTGGATGACAGTGAAATTTTTCTGTAATACTAGTTGTTGCCTCCAAATCAATTGTTTCCCAAAAGCTAAGGGTTGATCTCTAGGTGCAAGTTGTCCACGGTCCTAGTTTTCCCCCTGTGTAAGATACAATTGGGTTTACCATCACGGTGGTGGCAGGAATTGATGGAGCAGTTTGTGTAACTGCAATAATATTACCTTTTTGAGGGAGGGAGGGTTGGTTCAAGCTATTGGTGATGGGACCCGATGTTACACCTTGATGAGCTACTCAATTAGAGTAGTATGGTAAGGAAACACCAAGTATATCACATAGTGTAAGCTTAGGTACCTCTCTACGAGTAGAGGTGTGACCTAAGTCAAATGCGAGAGGGTTCATGCACATAAATGGTAAATCCAGGTTCACCTAGCCTACCTGGGGGATACTCTGAGCCAAAGAAGTTTCCCATAAAGGAGAAATGAAGGAAGTATGAGCCACAATGGTTCCTATTGGATTATCCATACTGGAAACCGGTGATGTGGTCAACCAATCGAAAGAATAAGATGGTGTCAAAATCATGTCCGAAGGATTCCTATAATATGTGCTAACTGGAAATCAATGAGAAGAAGAAGTACCAAAATCTAAAGTAGAGGGTAATTCTACAAGTATTGAACTAGTAGTTCTTGTAAGAGGGGTTATTTGCGGGAGGGACGGGGCCTTCTGTAATAGTTTCAACCTCTCCTTCAATCTGATTGTTGAGGGGATCGATACTTCCAACCTCAGAGGGGGTTCCTTCGTTAATAGTTATGTCGATGGAAGAATAATGTGAATGTTGTGTGTTAGGATATTTAGACACTTAGGAGTTAGTTAATATCAACTTGTTATAATATATATGTTAGGAAAGTGTGTTTCTTTAGCATGCATTTGTAAATATCTAATCTGACGGTCACGATATGTTCTAGACATAGAGTGATCTGACGGTTCAACTTCTCTTAGATCATAACTACCTTTGATCCATGGCTTAACACCCAGTTGGTCCATGATATCTATTTAAAGAGTATGGGGGTCACTTGCTAGTTGATCGATTATGAGAAGCTCATTTGTAGCTTTCTTTCTTTTGCATAATAAATTGCCTCAAGTAGCTATTTGGCTAGGGTCATGGAGTGTTTCCCTTTCGAGGGTTTAAACCACGTGAAAACATCGGTGTGTTGATCTGTGATCTATTTGTGTGAGCGTTTCTCTAGGTGTTCGGTCTTTTGGAATTATCTTGTGTAGTCTAACATGGTATCGGAGCCTTTTTAAAGAGTCGCTTCCATTGGTGATCTAGATCTTGAACTAGTGTTGTCGAAGCTGTGAAAGGGTTTCTGGTTCTAAAATTTATGTGCATTTTTGGGATGTGAGAGGTGTTTCAGTGCGTCCGGAGCACCATTTCCAGTGGGGATTAAATTTTGTTTCATCGAAAAGGGATTTTGTTTTCCCAAGGTACTTGCATTTCATCAGATCTAGAGATATATGGTTACAGTGACGTTTTTTTATATTTAAAATAATTTTCTCATTTTATTTTTTGATCTAGTTTTTTTGTTTGTTTCGGGTTGTTACCTTCTCTTTCTACATATTCTCTTTGCCCTGCACCTTGTGCAATCTCGACATATCAGAAACTAAAGAAAAAGGGTTTTATTTACTGTGTATGCTCTTTGTTGTGCACTTCGTGCGACCGTGGAAAATCAGAAACAGTGAGAAAACATATACAGTCTGGGCAAGCTAATGAGTTCTAACTCCAAATTCGAGGCATATTTTTTTTCGGTTTATGCGAAGCAATTTGTAGGAAAAAAGGTGTTTTTTTGGCAAGCACAAAGTTCGAGACAAAAGAATAAAAAAAAAAACCTTCATCCTTTCCATCTTTTATGTGCCTTTTAATATTAGCTCACTTGGTTAAAAGTTGCTTTATTTAATAAGAGGTCTCGACTTCAAGTCTTCTTGTTAGTTATTTTTTTAAAATTGCATGTAATTTCTATTTTTTAGTTACTTTATTGTAAAAGTGCATCTCCCCTAAATTATAAAAGTGAGTCACTTAAAGTCTTTTAGTTTTTTGCATGCAATATTTAAAGTAACATTATTGTAAAAGTGAAACTCCACTTATTTTACAAAAGTGGTTCACATAAAGCAACATTATTGTAAAGTGAGTTTAAAAGGTTAAGCTTGGGAATAAGGGGGGTATTTTTTTTTTCAGTTGGGTCAATCATTTCCTACCTCATATATGTTGGGGTCACCTGCAACCATTTTTTCAATCAAGCATAACTTCCTCATCCGGAGTGAGTTTTCATTGCCGTTTTTTTTTAAACAGCCTGGTTTTTCAATATCTTTGCATCTAGATCATTGGTTTTTGTTTTACAACCTTCATTTTACAATATGACTTCCCCATGTGATATTCTACTTACTAGTTCCAACTATTTCTCATGGAAATCTCGTATGGAGGATGTCCTATGAAGTAGGCGACTTTACCGAATTACCTCAAGGAAAGAAATAGAGCCCACTGATGCTAATAAGAAAATAAAATGGGCCAATAAATGTGATGAATTCCGTGGATTGATTGGGATGTCAATCTCTATTGATTTACTATTCCACATATCTGGAATTGATGAACCAAATCAAGCTTGGAAAAAATTGGAATCTGTGTTTGCTAAACATAATGATATTCGAGGTCACCAGCTAGAAAATGAGTTGATTTCCTTAAATCCAACTGATTTTTCATGCATTTAAAATTATCTATCTAAGTACAAAACTCTTAGACTCTTATGCGTAGAATGAAAAATTAAAAGAGAATACAAGCAATGCATTTATCATATTATTTCCAAACTTGGACCTACATATTCTGTTTTTGTATCTACATTTTACTCCATGAAAGAATCCTTGGATCCAACTAGCTATATAGATCCTACTTTCGAATCCTTTTGTGATTCTTTGATTAGAGAGAAGGATAAGCTCATACATCTTGGAATGATTATAAATGCAGATCCATCTGGAAAAGCCTTGATAGCACAACAAAAAGAGAAGTCCAAGCATCCCAAGAAGAAAACTCTTCGCAATAATAAGCCAAACAACGGTCCCAAACCCTCTCAGCCAGCTTATTCTTCAAAAAATGACAAAGGAAACAAACCAAAAGGTAAGAAGACTTAGTTCCATTGCAAATTTTGCGGGAAATATAATCATGATGAATCTAAATGTTTCAAGAAGATGGCAATCTTGGAAGCAGCGATGAAGAAGCATCACATCAGCCTTGCTTCGTCTTCAGAATATTAATCTCACGGACATGCACTTTATGCTTCTGGTTTTTCCTATAATGCGTCTTCTTCTTTTACTTCGAATGAGTGGCTCCTTGATTTTGGAGCATCTTATCATATGGATAAGGATAAAGCCATATTTTCTACTATGCATGAATACAACACCAAACAAATATTTGTTGGTGATGATAGATCTCTTAGTGTTGTAGGATCTGGAACAATTCCGGTAGATAATGGACAGTTTAGTGATGTACGATGTGTTCCAAGAATTTCCCGCAATTTGTTGTCAGTCTATCAAATCACTGTAATGTGCCCAAAAATCATAACAATAAAATATGGATTTTCTTAAAGCTTAAAATCTCCTATTTGAATACATTCCTATGAGAACATAAACCAAAACCTATATCTTCAAATACATTCAAAATGGAATATAAATAAAAACATATCTTGTGGTTTTTGGAAACATTTCATATGAAGTGTGAACATATTCTAACCATACTTTTCTAATGTAATTCTATTGAATATAAATATCATGCATTTCAAAATGGACATAAATATAATCCTTACCTTTTATATACACCCCACTTGGATATCAATGACTTATTGGCTACAAGTATTACATATGAAGTATGATAATAACAAAATGTTCCTCGTTCTAAGGGGTTAGAATATAACATAACTTATTCCCTGGACTATGTATCCCATATTTTTGCAACGAGTGTAAGGAGGTGCTTACAACCCAGTATGGGGGAGATGTTGTAACGTTTGTCACATGTCACATTTGTCACGTTTGTTGCACCGAGTGTAATGAGGTGCTTACAACCCAGTATGGGGGAGATGTTGTAATGTTTGTCACATGTCACATTTGTCACGTTACAACCCAGTATGGGGGAGATGTTGTAACGTTTGTCACATTTGTCACATTTATTGCACCGAGTGTAACGAGGTGCTTACAACCCAGTATGGGGGAGATATTGTAACATTTGTCACATGTCACATTTGTCCTGTTTGTCACATTTGTCACGTTACAGCCCAGTATGGGGGAGATGTTGTAACGTTTGTCACATTTGTCACGTTTGTCACGTTACATTTCCATGTCGGCTCATAACTTATAAAAAATCAAAAGTAATTAAAAATTTCATGTTCGCTCATAACTTATCAAAAATAAAAATTAAAAATTAAAAAATTAAAAGAGAGGGATCCAATTTCTTCAGGGGTAATTTTTTTCTTAATGTGTAAAAAATTTAAGATAAAACAAAAAAAAAATTACACCTCAAGAAATTCGATCCCTCTCGGTGCTTGATAGATCGAGGTTTGAGATGGATCTATGTTGATCTTAATGTAATTCGATTAGTATAAAAATCTACATACATAATCCTATATTTTTAATGTTAACAATGTTACAACATTCAATTTAGAATGTAATATTAAATACATTAATTGTTAATCTTTTAAGCAACAAAAAAGGGGATTTCCGATTTATGCAAAGTAACATACCAAAATGAATCAACGTTGAAAGTAAAGTTCTCATACAGTTTTTCAACTATTACATACACAAGAAATTACATGATCAGACGATCCTTGTAACATGTATCGGCAAACAGTTAGTTTAAATTGCTTCAACATTTAATACTCTGGCTCGCAGTATTAAATTACAAAGGGGTAGACGAAAGGAGAGAACACGACTTGTCAACTAGAGTTTAGCTGACTGCATTCCGAGGAAGGAATAACACAACCAAGTGCTTCTAAGTATGGAAACATTGGATTCAGGGAAAAATTTGTCATGGTTACTAATAGGTGGAGGATTGGTGTAGCAAAGGAAAATTTGACTGAATCCAATCGATCAATAAAGTCAAAACACTATATTCCCATCACATAGAGCCTCGTTAATGATCAAATTTTGATTCCTCTATAATTTAAATATAACAGAGATCAAATGAAAGATTTTTGTCTTCCATTTCAAGTTTCGCTCTTGAATATCATTAAGACATCTCATTGACCCAATTCAAGTTTGTAAATCCCCAAATCCAATGGCGTATCCATATGAGCTCTATGCCAAATTACAAATGAACCACCTATCAACTTATATATGCTAGTCGCATCTCTGGATAAATACAGTCAATAACCAATACATAGATATGCAAGTCACATCTCTATAATGTGATCAACAGGATTGGGTATAGAGATCACACCGTGTAAAAAAAATAAAAACATTGATGATCTATCTACTATAAAAAAACAGTGTTAATGTATGGGATTGGGCTATGAGCCTTCCCTTCCCATACACACATGCAAGCCAAGTGCAATCTTGGTTCGATGCCCAATTGTTAAAATAACTTAATATACATCACACAGGAAGACATGTTATACATATACTCTTAATAAAACAAATACATCTTTTTCAAAATGTGGAGATCCATGCCGCTCTATCAAACAGGAAGAACACAGAGATCGCATAGTTATTATGTCAAAGTACCAAAAGGGAACTGCTATCAAACGATCATAAACAGATACCATACCCAATGTGGCGATCGCTTGCATGATTAAATATCACACCCATGACAGCGATCGCTTGATTGTGGAGTAATCACATAAAAAGCAATTGTGGCACAAAGGTTGTATTTCTTTACTAGGATATTATGATGAGGCAGAGTACACAATACATAAGAAATGAGGCGTTGAGATCGTATTCTTCATTGTTTTCATTTAAATCAAGATAACAAATACTTTACCTATCCCCACTGTGATCGCAATCATATAAAAGACAGATCCTATACCAAAACGCAGAGGATCAACCTCACAAGGAGTTGTCCTTTCCCATACTGCAATCGACAGAGTGCATCTATAGGGATCAAGTTCTCGACGAGCTGTCCTTTCCCATAATGTAATCGACACAATGCAACTGTAGGGATTGAGCTCTTAATGGGGGATCGGCTCCATAGATCCATCCCTTCACACTTTTCATATCGCAATACATAGATATAAACACAATACATATATCTATATCTATATCTATATATATCGAACACATTATGGCATATGATATCACATATGATTCCAAAACCAATTATCACTTTTAACAACAGGTATATAGTACATAGTGACAGTCGTATCCCTTACGGTATACAAGAAAAAAAAAACATTTTGATCTCCATTCATAAATTCATAACTTATATAAAAATATATATACTTACTTGATTTATCAATGGGAACGACTTCTTGGAGAGTTAGCTCCTCCCAACTATAGGAGAGAGCAACTCGACTGTTTGCCTAGCTCCACCCCCGAGCTGGATCACCACCATGCACTACAATGAAAGCAATCACTTCCATGTGGAACTCTCTCTTAGAGTCTATAACAATCAATGATGGACTTATGAAAAGAGAGAACTCTCAACACTATTCCTCTATGCAGCACACGACGTCCCATGCTATATGAGTGCATTCTTATATATAGTTTTGCCCAAGTCTTGTGCCATCCCAATCAAATCTCCAATCAATCCATAAATCCCTATGATTTAGGATCTTGTCTGGTTGGTGAGTTTTAGATTGGATTTTATTGGTAAATATCTCTCCAGCTTGCTACACATGTTCTCTTGTGCCATGGTGATGTCCCCTCATTTAGCTGAACTCTCCAAGATCTTTTTCCTTTTATTTAATAAAACAAAATAGTTTGTTGTGTAAAGTGTCACTTTATTTTTTTATTTTTAAATAACTCCTACATAAGAATAATGGTCACAAAATTAAATCAAAATAAATAATAATGTTTTGGGGTGTCACAATCAATCATTCTGTTCGGAAGGTAAAACTGTAACATTTACACCTCATCAAGTTGTAATAAAGTATTTTAATGATCCTAAGAATGTCCTAGCTACTGGAATTGTTGATGATATTACCAGGTTGTACAAGTTTAACAACTTTGGGTCATCACCTTTTCCCTCAGTTTTTGTTTCTCATAGTGATGACTTGAGCAAACTTTGGCAAGAGCGATTTGGTCACTTAAATTATTGCTCATTGCAACAACTGTGTAAATAAAATATGGTGACAGGTCTTCCGATGGTATCTTGCATGGATGGTTTTTGTTTTGGTTGTGTACTCGAAAAACATCATCGGGACAGTTTTGACAAACGTGCCTCTTGGCACACCTCGGCCCCCTTGGAGCTTGTGCATAGTGACTTGTGTGGTCTTCTTCCATCTGCTTCCTTTTCTGGTTTCAAATATTTCTTAACTTTCATTGATGATTACTCTATATGCACTTTGGTTTATTTCCTAAAACTTAAGAGTGAAGTATTTAACATGTTCTTGGCCTACAAGGCCCTTGTTGAAAAACAATGTGGTCATCAAATTATTAAGTTAAGATCCGATAATGGGGGAGAATATGTTAACAACAAATTCACTACTTTTTGCACTGAAAAAGGAATCCAAAAACAACACACTATTCCATATACACCACAGCAAAATGGTGTAGCTGAATGGAAGAACTGCACTTTAAAAGTTATTAAGTCTTCAATTTTGGGTTGAAGCCATAAATTGTGCAAATTACATAGTTAATCGCACCCCCAACTAAATATTTACAAGATATCACACTGGAAGAAGCATGGAGTAAAATTAAACCAAATGTAAGTCACTTCCGTGTGTTTGGTAGTGAAGCATGGGCTCACATTTCAGATGAAAAATGAAAAGCATTGCAGCCTAAAAGTGAAAAGTAGATATTTGTTGAATATTCTGAAAATGTAAAAGGTTATAGACTTCTTCAAGCACATTCTCATGATATAATAATTAGAAGAGATGTAAAATTTGATGAAAATATCTTGTCCTGCAAGCCTAACTCGAAATTTGTGCCATTTGTGGCCTACGAGTCTAATTCGATGCTTGTGCCTTCTTCTACTCCCAACTTCCTTGACAGCATTCGAATTCTAGTTTTTGATGATAATAGTGAGGATGAAATCCACCCCCGCTTTCTCATTTTCCTCCAGCACAACTGCTTCCTCTATGGGTTCGTTCAACATGCGAAGTAGCCGGTGATCTTGCTAGTGATCCTAGAGATCAATGACGAACATGTTATCAGTTCCAACGAGCCTCTTCTCTTTTGGAAAAATTTTCAGAGAATCGTGATCTAGAGACTTTTGTAGAAGCTTCAAGGAATCCAGATTGGGATGCATCTATGGATGAAGAATATCATTTCTTAATGGAAAACGATACTTGAGAAATTGTCCCTCTTCTGAAAGGACGAAAAATTGTCAGATGTAAATCTGTCTACATAACTAAGTATGCCTCAGATGGAAGTGTTAAAAGGATTAAGGAAAGGTTATTTTCCAAATTTTTTTCCCAAGTTGAATGAATTGACTACAATTAAACCATTTCCCCTGTCACTAAAATGAAATTCATCCGCCTTGTTCTTTCCCTTGCATCCTTACATAAATGGGAGGTCCATCAAATGGATATTGAGTCTTCCTTATTGCATGGGGATTTACAAGAGGAAATTTACATGGAACAACCTCTTGGATATGTTCAGAATGAATCTAGTCTTGTATGCCATCTTAAGAAATCCCTATATGGCCTTAAGCAAGCTCCTTGAGCCTGGTATGCCAAAATGGATAACTTTCTCCTTTACACTATTTTTTCTAGATGCCATTCTGATCCCAATGTCTATACCAAGAAAGTAGGAAAAAATATTATCATCCATGTTCTTTATGTTGATGATCTTATTCTTACTGGTAGCGACCCTAAGCTTTTAGCCCATGTGAAATCTAGTCTTAAGCGAAAATTTGAAATGACAGACTTAGGACATTTGCATTATTTTCTTGGCCTCCAAGTCTTGCAAAAAAAAGAAGGAATCTTTCTTTCGCAGTGTAAGTATGCTTGTGACCTTCTTCGTTGCTTTCACATGGAATATTGAAAACCATCCCCCTCTCCCTTTCAGCTTGGAGTCAAACTTTCTGCCACTTGCACTTCACCCAAATTTGATTCCACCCTGTATTGCCATCTTGTTGGTAGTCTCTTATACTTGAATCATACCCTTCCCGATGTTTCCTTTTTCATTGGTCGTGTTTCCCGCTATATGCAAATGCCCCATGAAATTCATTAGAAAGAAGCAAAAACAATACTTTGATATATTCGGGGTACAATTCAGTTTGGGATTCATTACAGTTCAGGGGGGACTCTTTTGTTGGTTGGTTTCACTGATTCAGATTGGGCTGACGATCCTGATGATCGGAAATCTACTGCAAGTTATGTCTTCAATATTGGTTTTGGACCTGTTACTTGGGCTTATAAGAAACAACAAGCTACTCTTGCTCTCTCTTTAGTAGAAGCAGAGTATCATGCACCAGTTAACACCATTCAAGAATCTTTATGGCTTCGATAGATCCTTTCAAAGTTTGGATTCCAACCGCAGCATCTAACTCCCCTTTGGTGCAAAAATCAAAGTGCCATCAAGCTCACCAAATATCTAGTTCAACATCAACGCAAAAAACACCTTGAGCTACATATGCACTTCATAAGAAATCTTGTTCATGATTGCATTCTTGAAGTGCTCTTTTTCCCTACAGATGATCAAGTTGCAGACATCTCCACCAAATCTCTTACAGAAGCAAAGTTTTATAAACTTCGATCTATGTTATCAGTTCAAGAACTTGTCATTAAGGGGGGATAGGCTCTAATGCCTCCTTCCTTCTCCTAATATTGTCACTTTTGTAAATCCTTCAATCATATCCCAAGTTGTTCTTAAGGGGGGATGTTAGAATATTTAGACACTTAGAAGTTAGTTAAGATCAACTTGTTATAATATATCCATTAGGAAAAGTGTGTTTCTTTAGTATGCATTTGTAAACATCTAATCCGATGGTCATGATATGTTCTAGACATAGATTGATCTGACGGTTCAAATTCTCTTAGATCATAACTACCTTTGATCAGTGGCTTAACACCCGATTGGTCCATGATATCTATTTAAAGAGCATGGAGGGTCACTTGCTAGTTGATCGATTATGAGAAGCTCACTTGTAACTTTCTTTCTTTTGCATAATAAACTTCCTCAAGTAGCTATTTGGCTGGGGCCGTGGAATGTTTCCCTTTCGAGGGTTTAAACCACATGAAAAAATCGGTGTGTTGATCTATGATATGTTTGTGTGAGCAACTGCTCTAGGTGTTCGGTCTTTTGGAATTATCCTGTGTAGTCGAATATTGTGAAGGTGGAGGCTCTTTCTCCTCATGTTCCAACCCTTGCATTATACGAGATCTTCGGAGACCTCGGTCAACTAGTTTGAAAAAACAATGATTCCTAGGGACAACTACGAATGCGGAAACACCACACCCCTCTAAATAACTAAAGGTAATCAACCAAGCAATCAATAAGTAAGAGATATCCCAAAGACAGGATATCAATCTGTCAACAAAGAAATGAGAGATAGTTACCCACAACTACTTTGTAATGGACTTAGAGAGGTGCAAGTACCAGATATAACCAAGTACCCTCCTAAGGAGCCAAAATCATGTGTTGCACGTTTGTCTCAGGTGCCGACAACACCACCACTGCAGTCACTTGGGAGATAACCCAAGAAAGGAAACTAAGGCTACCACCTCACACTTGGTGGTTGGGCGGAACAGTCATGGGAGAGGGATTCTATGAATGGGGAGGGAACAGGGATCAAATTTCAAGCCGTCATAGCCTGTTAGTGAAGTGGCAGTTAAAAATTGTCCGTCATTAAAAATGCTATTTTTCATTTTTGCCATTTAAAAAAAAGTGGAGTAATTAATTAAAAATGTCATTAAAAGGGCTGGAGTTAAAATTGCCCGTCAAGTTGTCAACTTCATATGGTATACCTATAAACTATACTAGGTGGCAGTGGGCTGCTGCGGGTAGTAGTGACTCAATGAGTACCGTTGCAGTCGGGTAAGAACCAGATTCGGAGGTTAATGGTTCCACTTCCACTTCCAAGTTCTAGTTCAAGTGCAACTGTGCAAGTTTGCAAATTGCAACATGGTATGGTTCAAGTTTTCAACTAGAATGAATCAGAATTGGTTCCAACTTCCAACTACCCATTCCCATTGCAGCGCCCATTTCCCAACTTCCCGTTCAACTGGTGGTCGAGTAAGTTAGGAACGCAATGGAGAAATCAATGTTCAGCTACAAAATTAAATTATTTCACGTCGTATTAAATAGCATATTATCAATACCAACTACCATGTTACCAACTTTACCAATACCATATTACCAATTTACCAATACCAAGTTGTATTGAATTGTAATTTGTTATCTCTTCCGCAATCGCAATGCCCTGGCCACCAAAGTTCATAGTTCCTGAATCATGTTCACTCTCAATTTTCAATCTCTTCCACAGCTGGCAGTGCCCTGGCCGCCAAAGTTCACAGTTCCTGTTCAATCTCAATTTTCAAAGATGAATATTGAAATTGGGAGGATTGAGTGTTGTTGTCCTGTAACCTGTAGGTTGTAAACCTGTAACCTGTGGCTTCACTCTCAGAAGTCAGAAAGTGGGCAATTCTCTGAATCTTCCATTGGGAAGCCCGACGCCCGTCGTGCTGAAGTTGCGGCCTTCCTTCCCTCCGCTTTAAAAATTCCATTGCATACCCAATAAGTTGCACGCCTATGTTTCTTTGTTTCTCTGCTGTAAACTATAAACCATGGGAGCCTGGAGGTATTCCTATCTCTTGGGAAGGACGTGCGTGGAAAGTTGGACTGGAATTCGAACCCCGGCGGTGCTACTGGTGGGGAGTCGATACTCAGGAGAAGGATTGGAATACAGGTATGTACCTACAGGTTGCTACCAGTGCACTGTGCTAGTAGAATGACTCCTATTGTTGCCTTATTCGAATTTGTAATGATTTTTTTTTTATATATTCTATATATATTTGTAATGATTTTTTTTTTTATATATTCATTTTATCTCTTTGACTGCTAAGTTAAAATATTTTGGGGTTGTTAATTTGTTATTTAAGCATGTCTTTTAAGCTCCACGAACTCCCTCACAGTGCTGCTGCTGCTGTGAAATACCCATCTTAGACAACTAAAATTATAAAATGTGTACACTTTATAGTTTATCCCAAATAAAGAGGTTAAAATTTCAAATCAGTATAGGAAATTTGATATAATTTACTGTATCAACTGTAGAGATTCAAGAAGTTGTCGACCTTCCCAAAATGCACGCAGTATAAATCTTACCTTCACGAATCACATCATGTTTGTTTGAATGAAGTTCTATTAGATTTTTGGGTGACATTATATTTGTTAAATAATCTCTCATGCCATTTGCAATCTGGTAGTATGTTAACCACAGCCACGGCATACCTCATCTTCACTTTATGCTAGAGACAGACACAACTGTGCTGCTTCCATTCATTGCCATGCCTACATATTTATTTATTTATATAGTTTACACTTCAATACAATATGTATTAGTATGTATGCAATTTTTAGTTGAAAGAGTCTCCATAGGAATCCCAACTCATCGCTTTAAATATGAGATGAGTATCGCACAAAAATTATAACTAGAGTGCTTAAATTCATATGACAACCAATGGTAGTGAGCCAGCAACTGTTGTATGGCTGCTCAGCTCTAGATTTCCATTTCTTGGCTATAAGAATGGTTATGCTATGCTTCTCTGTGAGAGACCTTGATGGCAGTACATGAATGGCTTATATTACTGAAATAGATTGCAGATAAAGATCAGAGTTGATATATTTAGTGTCAAAAGTGATTGTATAATAAGTTCACAATATGGGAAATATTGCAATAGGAGTCACGACGATAGTAACAATAAAACAACCCAAGTATAACTAAAACATATGGCAGTGGCAGTGGTCATGGACCATGGTGTGGATGGATGAAAACAATAAAATAAAATCAGAGGGGAGGAGGCTACCTCGAGGTTCACCCAAATCCAAGCCCTATCATGAACAAGAACAGGGACGGGAATTGGAATTGGATTTGGATCGGGCATTCCATATGTCTATTGGGCAGATCGATTTTATTATCCTCTCAAAATAATTCGACAACGTAATTGTGAATTTGATAATTTCTTCGCCGTTCTCATGATGCTTGTAAGTCAATAATAGCTATTGTTTTTTTCGGTCGACTAGACTTGTTCAAAGAAAAGAAGAGGTGCTGACAATTGTTTTTTCATTCATTCAACCCAAATGAGAGAGATCTCTCTTTATAATATCCTGATTCAGTTTTTTATTTTTATCCCTAATGTATCATGTCCGGCAAGAATAGCGGGGATGATCACCTGCTTCCCTTCATCACAGTAGAGAATTAGGCTCTGTATTTGTTTTCTATGCTGGCTTTTCTTTCTTTGATTCTCCTCTTTTCTGTATTTTTCCTTTGCTAAGGAGTGAAGATGTAGGTTTTCTTGTGAACCCTGGTGGGATTTTTATCCTTTCTCTACTGTCTAGTTATTTTCTAGAGGACATGGGCAAGATTTAAGCCTATCATTAATCTCTAATGTTTATTTAGACCAATAGGTTAATGGAGAATTCAGATAAATTCCTCTCTTCCACCTTGGAGACCAACCTTTCAATTCAAGAGGCTGTAAAAAGTGGCCTGCAAAGTGCTTATCAATTTCTCAATATCTTAACAAAACAGAATCTGCAATTCCCATATGAGAAAATTTAGCAAGATTCCAGTTGGGCAGCAGAGGAAGCCTTATCAAAGTTTAGGAAGGCGGTATCCCTACTGGGAATGACAGATCATGCAAGGATCAAGAAGGGTCCTGTCCTTCCTCTCGCAGTTAATGAAGAGGTATTTATGGACAACTTCAAGTTCATTTCTCCACATAATTCAAATCTCGTTCCCCATCATGCCTCCTCCTCCGCATTTGTCTATATGCCTCCACCTCTGCCTTCTGATTTGGCCATTCTATAGAAATCAAGGCAGGTGTTTATTCCCACCAATGTGAACAATCCATAGTTACTTGGTCATCAAGCTCAGCATGAAGAAGACCTCACGCTAAGAAACAATTTCATAAATTTCGAGAATTTAATCAATTGCACAGCAAATCTTCATCAGTTTTGTACAAAATAATTTGTTTTGTCTCTAAGGATAGAGATAAATGTGGGTGATGATAGACACATGACAATGCAATATCAGCCCCTTGCTATCTCTAATGAAGTAACCCCTGTTTTATATTTTAAGAAGAAGTGTTCTGGAAAAGGTGACAAGCCGGGTGGAAAATGTGCTCCAAACGAAGGTTAGTTGCATAGTTAAAACATTTTGTTGTTCACTGTTGCATTGCCATTCAACTTACTCTTTTAGCAGTGTTTTGTTTTAAGCCATGTTCTTCAAATATACTGATTTTTTTGTTCCTGTATACTCCATCCATTTTACTTGTCTTCACTTGGTTTTGTATATGACAAAATTGTCTGCAACGCATTCCCTTGCCTATGCCCAAGTTAGGACATGTGGAAGAGGCCATTGAAGCATATTCTATAAGGGAAACTATTGTAGAACTCGTTTGCACTTTCCTTTTTGTCTTTGCAGGCGTGGGATCAGCCACGGCAGTTGGTAATTAGTTAACACTTCAATCATCATGAATTATAGTCCTTTCATCATCACAAAATAATTAAGTTCTTGTATACTGTTCGTTGTTTAGAGATGTTATTAGTCTGTTTGTCCTTGTTTAGGGATGAGATGAGATTTTATAGTTACAGAAAGTAGGAAAGGGTCTAGTCTTTGTTATTGGACCTTTTAAATTAGTAGCATTTTCAGATCTATTTTATTCTCTTGTCAGATGACTCTGCCTCTGGATCTTGGTCATTAATTTATGTCTTTCACAACTAACTTTTGGTGAAGCAAAATCAGTATAACTCTTACCCATTAACAGTGTCCACAAATACCCATTATCCCTATGTGGTCATTGGCATAGGTCATTGCCAATACTACCAAAGAAAAAATCATGTAATATCGAGGCATATTTATTTACATACTAATAGATTTATATATTAATTGATTCTTCTCTATTCACATATTAACTGATTTTTCAATAGAGAAGAGAACAAATTGAGATTTTATAATCTTAGTAACTATTCCAAAAAATCAAGAAGATAACCATAGAAGAGGATTTTATAGTTTCAGAAGATTGAGTAGATTTTGTAATAGAGAATTGAGGAGATTTTATAAGCTATTGTAAGAGCCATAATATAGGTTTATCCGGTCATAATTGATTTTGTAATAGAGAAACTATTTCAAAAATTTTAATCTTACTTGCTATTCCAAAAACCAGCAGAGAGAAGCAGTTTTTATAAATTTTACAACAGTTAGTAAATTTTCAAGTAAAGAAGAGGAGATTTTATACTACTATCAATTATGATAAGAAACCACAAAATAAGTTAAATATATCAGACAATAGTGATTTACATTGATAAGAGACCACAAAATAGTTTAAAGATATCAAACAATAGTGATTTACATACTCATTATATAATATTAATTGATTTTGCAGTAGAGAAAGCGGGAGATTTTCAGAAAACTGCGAAATAAGCATATCCATAATATGTTTAATAACATCTAATTACTTGATCTTCCATGCAGATAAGCTGTCTGAAAGCTCAGCTTTGACACCAGGAGCAGGACTAGACATCATTGCCCTGACCCATGCATTTCCAATATATGGAATGGAGACCACAACATATACCACTTTAAGAAGCATTGATCAATGATCATATTGCTTAATGTCTCTTACAAAACACTAGTTGAATTGCTAACGAACAAGATAAGTCATAATAGTGCATTTACAATTTATACATAATCCAATTCTTCGAGCTTCTTCAATCTATGAGGATGGGTATCGATTGAGAAACTGAAATAATAATTTTCCCTCTTCACAAAGTTTATACCTTGAGAAAATTCCCAACAATAATGGACTCTTAAAGTATATTTGACGAAAACGAATTCCTCTATGGTGAGAACATCCTATAGGATGTAAAACGATTTTAGAAAATGAAAATATGGTTGAACAAAAATCTTCCTAGTTTGGACTTTCTAAAGAGATGGAGATATTACAATGTTTTCCCTTGCAAGGAATAAACAAAGAACATAGATTAGAAGAATCCCTAGCGGATAATTAGAGGAATATTAGCTCTGAAGTTTTATGTTTTACTCAAAGGCTAAAAGGTTTAATCCCCTCCATAAAATTCTGTATTTGATAATTCCTAAATGAATGTCTATCATTAATTTGTATTTTTATATTTTTTGTATTTCATTGATTGAATACAGGGATATATTATTGAGAAATGTCACCTCTTGGTCGTCCTAAGAAAGATAAAAGACAACTTTCGCTTGCTGATGCATTTGGTATTCCTCAATGCTCTAATCAACCATGCCACCATGAAAATGAATTTTATGATCAGCCACTTGAAGTCCATGAATCAAATAGTGCAGAAATTCTTGAAGAGGAACCAACATCAAAGAAGCCCAAGAGAGAATTCAATTCCAAATGGAAGACACGATTTCCATGGGCTTATGTAATAAGAGATATTAATGGTGTTCAAAGGATTAAATGTTCATGGTGTGTAAAATTTGAAAGAGAAACTCTATTGGCTAAAGATGGAAGTAATACTCTTCAAGTCAGTGGTCTAACCGTATGCAAAATCAGAGGCTCATAAATTTTCCGTGCAACTTTTAGATGGAGAAAGAAAAGAGAGTACTCTTCCAACTACTAAACATGTAGAGCTAATGGTAGATGCAGAAAATGAGAGAATTATATCAGTAATTGAAAACATGTATTTTATTGCAATACATGATTTACCATTAGAAGTATATAAGTCAATATGTGACTTGAATAGGTATAAAAACACTCCTCACATGCCTTTAACAGATGAATATTCAACATATACAAACACAACATCTAGAAAAGAGTTTTTACAAGCTGCCAAAGAAGTATATTGGAAAAAGTTAAAAGATGAAATTTCCAACAACCCATTTTACTCAATTTTAGTTGATGAAAGTACGGATCGGACTATGGTGCAACATTTGATCATTTATATCACATATTTGACAAATGAAAGAAGAAGCCAATGTGTTACAAAATTCATACAACTGCTTCAAATTAAAGATGGCACATCACAATCTATGTATGATGATGTTACATCTTAAATCTCTTTTAGCAGAAATGGATCTATCCTTGTCAAAGCTAGTTGGGTTTGGATCTGATGGGGCTTCGGCAATGAGTGTTGATGTATATGTAACTTCGGAATGTATTTCATATATGTATATTGTAATCCCATAGAGATGGTATTATTCCTCTATACGGAAGTGTTTGTATTCCTATAGAGATGTTATTATTCCTCTATATGGAAGTGTCGTCATTTATATTGTAAGTGTCGTAACTTATACTTGACGGGTTATTAGACCATATTGTTGGGGTCGGCCCTGTATAAGTCATGTCGGTCGAAGAGTTATTAGACCACCCTATTAGGTGTCAGCCCAGTCATCATTATGTTATGTGGTTAAGTTAAGGCCGACCTAGTAAAGCTTATTAGGCAAGTCAAGTCAAGTATAAATAGAGTGCGGGAGGCACTCTATTTCATCATTCTATTCTCTCTCACACTCTTGGGAGAGTGGAACACTTGTGGAGGAGGAGAAGCTGCTGCTAGGAGATGTCTATCTCTTATGCTTGGGTTGTATCATTGCTCTATCTATCTTTGAGGAAGTTATTGGGGTTTTTCACCTTTATGGTTTTTCCCAAGTAAACTCTGTGTCTCTTGTGTGCTTGCATTATTGTGTTCATGATTGATATGCTGTAGATATGCTGTACATGTTGTTCTCTCAGTTCAAATCCTAGATCAGATTGAAGTAAATTCTGAAAAACTAATATGGTATCAGAGCTAGACTGAAAGAAGGCATGGTATGGCATGTATGACACTAGTTGCAATTGCGAAGCTAGGGCTTGATATAGCAAAAACTAGTCATCATAGAACTTTCACTATAAATAAAATTAGGCGAGGTTTCAGGGTCTTAAAATCGTACAGGGAGAAGATAAGATCCCCATGTACCTTGTATCGAAAGGAAAACCTCTAATTCGTTATACTTTGTGATTTATGATCTGTACAATATAGGGTTTATGCCTCTTCCACATCTCAGTCATAAACAGGTGACCTTGAAAAAAAGGTCATAACTTGGGCTAGGAATCTCCAAATGAAATTTTGTAAAAAGTGAAAGGTAGTGCACGGACTGTAATTTCGCAGGTAACTTTTTCAGAGGCCGAAACTGAACGAGTGACACGTGGCATGCCGTAAAAGTTTGCTCTCCTGTTTTATCTCTAAACAGGTCACGTTGCGACACTTGGCATAACTCTCTCTCAGAGAATCTATTTGAGGTCATACCTATGGGGTTGGAAATATGATAGGTCGAGCTATCACAGAAACAATTTTCAGATCATGTGGATCAAAAAGTTCGTAGTTACACCAGAAACAATCAGGTACATATTTCTGTCAAAACATAATTATTTTTTAGCACCTTCATTCATGGCTTCCGGAATTTAGGGTTTCAGAGAAAGTTGGAATTTTTGTAATCGGAGACTGCGGCTGAATGATACTCATAAAAATTGAAATTTAGAGACCAAGATCAGAATTTTTGGTTGGGCAGAAGGCTGGGCTTGATCAGACCCTAGTTTGGGACTTTGATCGGAAAAGTGGAAAATTAGGGCTTCTACAAAAATGGAATTTTTTGAAATCTGTGACCACGGCTGGAAGCTCCTCAGAAAAATAGAAGCTTAGAGATTTGGATCGAACCTTTTGATTGGGAAGAAAGGTGGGCTTTATCAAACCCTAGTTCGGGGTCATGTCCAGTGAATCCAGAAGTTTCAAAGGCAAATTTGAGGGGTGAAACTTTGTAGTTTTCAAATTATGAGTATACCAGCTTGATCAGCTCATCAAGGCGCATATTTCTATCCTTTCGAAAGTTTGAATTTTTAGGGTTTCTTTGAAAAACCCTAATCCATCTCCAGATCCAGTTCCTGCAAATCAAGTGGATTAGGTTAATCCTAGAAGAGAATGGATTGGTCACCTGCATAAGTGAAGAAGTTCCTGTTTCAGAGGGAGATGAGGCTAAGGCCTTACATAAGAAGATTACAAGCAATCTCGACAGGTATGACTCATCCAGGTATGTTTTGAGATTTGTTCATGATTAAGTTTATGGTATGTTTGTCTTCATGTTATTACGGTTAGTACAATCTTGATTAAATTTAGACTTGTCGTATCACCTTAATAAAATTATGAATGCATGATAGAAGATATTCAATGATTAGGGTGTTGACACTTATGATTGTACTAATGCATTATGGTGTTGTATGAAGTTTATGTTGTTTGCTAACATGAAAGGTACACCAAGAAAGACAAATCATGTTCTACTTCAAGAACATATGATCATAGTGACATGAAGACAAAGATTCATCCATTGTCATGGATCACATAGAAGATCTGCTTACGAGGTATGTATAACTTGGTTCTACAATGGTTAACTTATGAGACATGTAGGTTACTAGCACAAGTCATTGAAGAGAACAAGAAGACATCATGTGGGTATGTTAGACATAACTAGCTAACATACCAATCCAGGTATGTTTTTCCTATATCAAGTTAGAATCCTACCTTGTGTTAGGATCCCTTATATAAGTATACTTGGTATGATTGGTTATGTTTATTCATAAAGTTAGAAATGTAAGTAATCAAGGGTTTATGCATTTTATGTCTCTTATCTTGATTGATTATTTAACTAACCAGAAGAGTCCTATGATCAAATAGGAATATGCATGAGTAAAAGAAGACTTCCCTGAAACCTTGAATACTAATGTTTATTATCTGTGTTTGAAATGATCATGACTATACATGTTTAAGATTATTGTGTTTTGATAGTATTAAGATTATACTAATGAATGTGTGATTATGTATGAGACCTCGAGGATAACACAATGATGATACTAATAAGCATGCATAGTGATGGATATAAGTTCAAGGATAGGTAATCCAGGAAGCAAAGATCAAGAGGGAGCACACTCCAGTTTTTCATGCAAGGAAGCAAATATCAAGAGGGAGCACACTCCAGTTGTTTCCTGCAAGGAAGCAAAGATCAAGAAGGGGCACACTTCAGTAGTTTCTGCAAGGATGTAGATATTCAGAGGGAGTTGACCACTTCTCACAATCCACATCAGAATGTGTTGCAGAAAATAAGCAAATACTAAGAGGGAGTCAACCCAACAAACAAACAAAGATAAGTATTTGAATTATCATTCCTTGCATATTTTATTGTTTAAATAATATTGTTCAACAATGTATATACTCATGTTCCTAGAATCAGGTTGTGTATTATGCATAGTTTCATTGATGAACAATATACTACTAATATACATGGGTAAGTGGTCTATGGAACTGTACAACATTCCATTGCCACTTATCTAGAATGAAACCTCTTTGCTGACATGTTGGGAGTTGTGCACACTCTTAACAATGTTCTCGTATAGATTGGAAGGCATCTAGAAAGTTATGGGAGATCGATAAATGTTGTATTGAAGCATTGGCTAAGATAATTGCATGACTGTATGACATATTTCTTTATGTGTAAGAATTTGTTCTGAAAACTATGAGATGTTCTCTAATCATGCAATTTAACTTGTTGTGTAGGAAAGATCGTATACCATCACCTACAAAAGAAGGACTACAACATTTGTTCAACAAACAAAGTTATCTATTGAAAATATTGAAGATATTGAAGTTCCCAGGATCTGGGAAGAATGCCATGATCGAGGAGTACCAGTCGATCATGAAGATGTTTGGGATGCAGACCCAAGACCTGAAGGGGAGTCTGTAGTGACTTCCAAGAGGATCTACAAGATCAATCATGCTGCAGATGGTAGCATAGAGACTTTTGCTCCTGTAGCCAGATACACTTCCATTAGATCCGTACTTGATCTGGCTGCAGTGATGAAAGGGAAGATACACCAGATGGATTTCAAGAAAACTTTCTTTAATGGTGTAGTTGAAGAAGAAGTGTATGTGGAGTAGCCACTTGGTTCTGAGACACATGACAGGGAGTCATATATGTGCAGAACTTGGTATGGTAGGATAGACAGCTTTCTATCTAGTTTGGGCTTTACCAAGATTAAAGTGGATTCCAACCTTTACTAGAAGGTTGAGGAAGGAAACCAGTGATACTACTTTTGTATATGGATGACCTGTTTATTACAGGTGAAGATAGATTGATTGCCGACACGCAACAGAAGCTTGTTTCCGAAGTTCGAGATGAAGAACTTGTGGATAATGCACTATTTTCTAGGTATGGAGGTGTGGCAGAGTGTAGATGGAATCTTCCTTGGACAAGGGAAGTATGCAGTATAGATCCTGAAGAGGTTCAGGATGATGGATTGCAAGGAGATGGCCACACCTATGGCATCAAACCTAAAGCTTCTGTGTGATGCTTCATCTGATCCAGTTGATATCACTATGTATTGTCATATGATTGGGTCCTTGATGTACCTAACGAACACAAGACCAGATATTTGCTGTGTGGTGAGCACATTGAGCCAGTTCCTGACGGATCCGAGGAGTGTTCACCTGGTTGCTTTAAAGCATATTCTGAGGTACCTGAAGGTATAGTTTATTATGGGCTCAAGTATGATGCAAATCAAAATTTTAACCTGCAGGGTTATGTTGATTCAGATTGGGCAGGAAGTGTTGCAGATAGGAAGAGCACTTCTGGGTGCTGCTTCAATATGGGATCAGGTGTGATCTCTTGGTTTAGCAGGAATTAGTCATGCGTAGCACTAAGTACAGCCGAGGTAGAGTATGTTGCAGCCTGTTCGGCTAGTTATGAGGCAGTATGGCTACGGAAGCTACTGTCTGAGTTATTTGATCTACCGCTGGAGGCTATTGGTATCTTTTGTGACAAACAGAGTTGTGTGAAGCTGTATGGGAACCTGATGTTACACAACAGGTTGAAACACATAGAGATCAAATATCACTATATCATGGATATGGTGCAGAGAGGAGCAGTGAAGCTCCTGTATGTTGCGACAGATGAGCAGGTTGCAGATGTGGTGACGAAGCCACTAGCCAGAGTGAAGTTCGAGTACTTCAGAGAGAGGCTTGGTGTTCTTCAAATTGATGACACTTCGAGGAAGAAGTGATGGAGACATTTTCTGAAGCCATTCCAAGCATGTTGGAAGGAGGATCCTTCACATGGCTATGGATGTAAGCGCTGGATGATGAGAATTAGGACGATGCTCCAGTTACTGCTCTGTATATTAATATACATCATTTATGTATGTATGCATCATGTTGGATGCTGGATATGATCAGTTGGATCATTTATGTATGTATGCATCATGTTGGATGTTGGATATGATCAGTTGGATCATTTATGTATGTATGCATCATATTGGATGCTGGATATGATCAGTTGGATCATTTATGTATGTATGCATCATGTTGGATGTTGGATATGATCAATTGGATCATTTGTATGTATTTGTATATGCATCATGTTGGATGCTTGGACCATGTATCTGTATATGTATCAGGTGGATACATTGTATGCTCAGGTGGATCATGTATGATGATATGTATAAGGCAGATACTTGGTATGCATCAGGTAGATGCATTGTATGATCATGGATGACGAGCTTCAGGATGTTGCTCCAGATGACATGCAACAGGATGATGCAGTGTTGATGATCAAGATGATCATGTGTACATCAGGATGATGTATGATGAGTATCAGGTTGATACTCTATGTCCGTGGAAACGGTTGTGCAGATAAGCATATAATTTGTGCCTTGGGAGATTTGCAGATAGTCTTTCGAGGTTTTGCTTGGGATGACATATAATTTGTGCCCTGGGAGATTTGCAGATAATCTTTCGAGGTTTTTCCTATGGCATGTAATTTGTGCCCTGGGATATCTGGAAAATGCTCTTTTGAGGTTTTGTCCTATGGCATGTAATCTGTGCCCTGGGAGATCCGATAGGTTGAGCCGTGTGCTCGTAATCAGTCCTGGGATGCTCTTTCGAGGTTTTTCCATGACCACATGTAATTTGTGCCCTGGGAGATCCGATAGGTTGAGCCGTGTGCTCGTAATCAGTACTAGGATGCTCTTTCGAGGTTTTGTGGTGACCACATGTAATTTGTGCCCTGGGAGATCCGATAGGTTGAGTCGTGTGCTCGTAATCAATCCTGGGATTCTCTTTCGAGGTTTTGTGGTGGAGTCACATGTAATAAGTCCTGGAGATCTAGACAGGATGAAAAAGGCCTCAGATGCTCTTTAGGGTTCTTGCTAGTCAAGAGACTCTTTTAAGGTTTTGTGACACACATAATAAGTCCTGAGGATTCCACAGTATGGCCAGTGATGATGAAGACCTACAGGTGGTGGGCCTACATCCAGTATGAAAAAGGACTGGCTCTGTAGAACTTCCTATGACGAGTAGATTCAGAGATTGATTGAGATAGCAGCAGCAGTGATGATGACGATGACTCGATGATGATTATCCAATGACGATGATCCAGAGAAGAATACTTGTGCTAGAAGACCTGTGTTGAGAAATACCTTCCTAGTTAAGAGGGAGTGTTGATGTATATGTAACTTTGGAATGTATTTCATATATGTATATTGTACTCCTATAGAGATGGTGTTATTCCTCTATACGGAAGTGTTTGTATTCCTATAGAGATGTTATTATTCCTCTATACGGAAGTGTCGTCATTTATATTATAAGTGTCGTAACTTATACTTGATGGGTTATTAGACCACCTTGTTGGGGTCGGCCCTGTATAAGTCATGTGGGTCGAAGGGTTATTAGACCACCCTATTGGGGGTCGGACATGTGGGTCAAAGGGTTATTAGACCACCCTATTGGGTGTCGGCCCAGTCAGCATTATGTTATGTGGTTAAGTTAAGGCCGACCTAGTAAAGGTTATTAGGAAAGTCAAGTCAAGTATAAATAGAGTGCGGGAGGCACTCTATTTCATCATTATATTCTCTCTCACACTCTTGGGAGAGTGGCGCACTTGTAGAGGAGAAGCTGCTACTAGGAGATGTCTATCTCTTATGCTTGGGTTGTATCATTGCTCTATCTATCTCTGAGGAAGTTATTGGGGTTTTCCACCTTTATGGTTTTCCCCAAGTAAACTCCGTGTCTCTTGTGTGCTTGCATTATTGTGTTCATGATTGATATGCTGTAGATATGATGTACATGTTGTTCTCTCAATTAAGATCCTAGATCAGATTGAAGTAAATTCTGAAAAACTAACAATGAGGGGTATTCATGAAGGTTTATCTACTAAGCTTCGTCGACATGCTCCTCATTTAATAGATATCCATTGCATATCCCATCGAGAAGCATTGGTAGCAAATGATGCTTCGTCTTATTTTCCAGAGTTGCAAGATATAGAAAAGTTTGCAAACAAAGTTTATTCATGGCTTGGGATGTCTTCCAAAATACATGGATAATTGAAAGAGCTCACAGATTCATTTCAAATCACAAGGTTAGAAGTGTTACAAATTCATCACATTAGGTGGCTGTCTAGAGGCAAAGTTATGGAAAGACTTGTGAAGCTCATGCCTGCTTTGTTAAGAGATTGGTAGTTAGGGGAGAAAAAAATGTATGAGTTGGCCACATTATTTCAAGTGCAGTTTTGCATTCATTTATTTGCAGATGTGCTTATTGAGTTAAATAAGTTGAATCAAAAGTTCCAAGAAGATCATGTTGATATTACATCCATTGGAACTAGTTTGGATGTTACCATTAGCTTGCTTCATAAGCGATTTTTAAGAGGCGTATTTGGGTTAGGAACAATGCACATGTCATCATTTTTAAGTAAAACGCAATAAGGAACTCTTGAGTTTGCAGATTGCACAGGTATGGTACATGTACATGCATTGAGGTTTGAAAGATTGCCCAAGTCACAAAGATCGGGGGCACTAGATGATTGCATTATGTTGGGAAAAGTTTTTGTAACGAAGGTGATTGACTCTCTAAATGCGAGGTTCACAGATCTACCTATATTCAATGCAGCTAAGTTTTTTAGTCCTCGTAATTATTATGAGGATATGGATGATAGAGACTCTCAAACAAGAAGATGGTTAACAAGCTTATGTGAGAAATTTAGTGTTGGGGACTCACCTATTGTGGATAGTGATAAATGTTTAAGTGAAATGGATGAATTTATTTGTACTATTTATAGATCATACCCAAAAAAACATATGTTTAGAGCATGGGATCTGTGTGGAGCTGAACATGAGTGGTTTGAAGGATTTCCATGTCTGATGCAGCTATGGAAAATTATTTTTGTTATTCCAGCTAGCACAACAGTATGTGAAAGAGGCTTCTCAAAACTAAGTCGAATAAAAAATGATGATAGATCAAGACTTTATTTAGAAACATTGGATATGCTAATGTTTCTCTCTCTCTCTGCACCTCATGATCTGAATGAGGTAGATTGGAATGCTATTTATGATGTATGGAAGCAGATGAAATCTAGAAAGCCTCTTCCACTAGTAAAATAGATTCATATCTAACATGATTTAAGATATAGTTTTGAAGAATACGAATGTAAGTTTAAACTTTATTATTCATAGTATAATATACAGTTGTTCCCAGGTAATCCAGCCTTGTCTTCCGATGGTTCATTATTGAAGACAATTCTACAGCTGTTCTTTTATCATTGCAGTTGAACAGATACAGTTGTGGCTCAGTGATTATCTTCTTGCATGAGCATAGAATATATTGTAGTGACTAGCCTATTTACCTGTTGTTTATGTTTTCTCAGGGATTCAACTCTCTCATTGAATCCACATATATATTGTGTCTCTATGTTTGGAGATGGGGTGGATTTTTCATGTGACTAATATATTCACAAGGACAAATATATTCTTCACAATTCGAAGGAGTAACACCGCCTTTAAATTCTTTTTCTATTCAATATTGGTTGTGATTTTTACCTATAAATAGCCATGCTATCTGGATTCTAAATGACAAGCTATAAGTTAATCCTTTTATTTTTATATAATTCTACATTCTAATCCTATTATTTTCTTTTTCATTTTGACCTATGAATAGGTTTTATTTTCACTTGTAAATAGGCATGCATGCTTTCTAAATGACAAACTACAAGTTAATCCTTTCGTTTTTATAGCATTTTCGCTACAGGTTCGTCCTCTCATTTCTTTTTAATTTTGACTTGTGAATAGGCATGATTTTTATTTTAAATTTCATATGTATGTTGTGGGATTTGACAACCCATAATTAACTCAACATCTTATCTCCTTTGTTCATTGGAACCAGTAGTAAGTTCTGGACTTCTGCTTATATTTGCAATAACAAAAATACTATAGGCAATCTCAATGTCTGTATACTCATAGGTTCCCTGCAAAATCATTTGTTGGCATATACAGTTTCTATTCAGGTCCTGCACTTGGAACATTACAGATTCACATTCCCAATTTTAAATTATGCATATAATCTAGTTGTAAGATTTCTGAAATAGATTTAGCTATTAGGGAATAGAATTGGGTTTGAGATGATCAACCCTATCTACTCCTTAATCACTAAATCTCTATGAGATCCTCAATTCACCCCATTTGTCCATTTGGAATTTCTAGGCCTAGTCACAACTTTTACGCCTCTCTAAAATCTAAATTCATCTTTCATTTTAGGCCTAGTCACAATTCACCCCATTTGTGCGCTATAAAATAAAAAAGTCTAATTAGTTTTATTAGTGCGTTATTGATTTTATGGTTGTTCTCTACTAAAAAAGGGAAACAGAAGTGAAACTAATTATATGAAGACTTGACTCGAGATCATGCAAACTAATTTAGATGCATAAGCCTTCAATTCAATGAACTCTATCTACGAGAGAGAGAGAGAGAGAGAGAGAGAGAGAGAGAGAGAGAGAGAGAGAGAGATTTTCCATTTTAAATGCAACAAACACTAGATGTCAACGCACTTTTTAATTTTCCTTTTTATGGATGAATACAATGCCAAACTAGATTCTGAACATTCACCAAAATATAAGCTTTAACGCGACAAGAAAAACCTTCAAGAAATTACAAAAAGAATAAAAGAAACTTTTTCTTGTTTTCTTGCTTTCAAAACTCCTATATTGCATAAAAGAATTGAAATAACTTCTTTTTTTTTAATTAAAAAGATTCAATTCCCTTTCCAAAATTTTAAGGAGCAAATAAGATAAAACACTCTTGTACTTTCAAGGATTCCCTAATTGCATGAAAAGACTTGAAAAATGACTTTTTGTTTCAATTTTGAGAAGATTCAATGCTTCTTCAAAATAATTTTAAGAGAAAATATGAGAGAACACTTTCAAATGACTCAAAATACTTGAAATCTAATCTTCTTTGATTCAATTTAGAGACTCAATGATGAATGTAGCAAATCCAAATCCAAAGAATACAATGAAAGCTTTCAATTTCCAAGCACTTCCAAATTGCACCAAACAACTCAAAAGACAAATTTTCTTCTTTGTTCTACTTAAAATGAAGGAATTCAAACACTTTTGCAATCAAACTAAGCTCAAATAAGTTGAAGAATACAAGCACTCAATCAAGGTAACAAAATTGAGAAGAATTGGATCAACCAAGTGCTTTCAATCTTGTCACTTACCAAACAATCAAACCAAGCCACATAAAAAAGATATTTTGAAACCTAAAATATTAAATCCAAATCAGACCAGATGGTCAAGGAAGAGCCAAAACAGGGCTACAAACTCCTGGGCTTGTAATGGATTGGTAATTTCACCCAAAACACAAGTAATAAGAAAATTTGGTGTAAAAATCCCCAAAGAACTCAAGAAGGTCCCAAACAGTGCCAAACAAGCTTTAAGGATGTTAGACTCAATGTAATAGAGGCTTAAATGCCATTGAACAAGAAAAACCAAGTCAAGGAGGTGGTGAAACTCAATTGAGGCAATGAGGATAGAGTTAACCCAAGTTGGTTTCAAGCTTCCAAGGACTGACAAAAACAAAAGGGATCTCAAAAGGACTAAAAAAGAAATCAAATGCTAAGGTCAAGAGAACACACAACTTCAATCAGATAGAAAAGTCTCACATAAACAAATTTGAAACAAAGTATTGAGAAAAACCAAGCCAATAGACCCAAGAAATGGCCCAATTAGGGAAATATTGCTCCCTTCCCTTCACAAATAGAGTGAAAATGTGGGATTTTCAATCCTCGGAAGACTAGTAGAGGGAATTTTTTTTGATATTTTCACTCCCTAGACAACTGAGAGGGGGTGAAAATCAAGAATTTTCAGTCTGTAAGCTCCTTTGGGGGGGGACAAAATTCTGGAAAGTTGGGAAAATGAATGGTTTTTCCTAGATTCAAGAATGGATTAGGTCTTAGGCTCATAATGCTTCTTATTAATCATCAGAGAATACAAAAACTCAAAATAAAATAACACTTGAAGAGACTAAACACCCAAATAAGTATTCAAAAAGGTCAAAAATAGGGAAAGTCCCCAGTGGAGTGGCCAATTTTTGTTATAGGAAATTCTTCCTACGGATAGGTAGAATCCTTCTTAGACAAGTAAAGGTTCCCTAGATCCCTAATCCAAGACAAAAGAAAAACAAATGGACTCTAAATTTCTCCCAGACCTAAGATTTACGCACACAACAAGACAAGAAGGGAGAAGAGTGAGGGAGAGCATATGACTTACTTCCTTACTGATGGTTGTCCATGTTGCTCCAGCATTTAGGTTTGATTTCCAAAGCTCCAAAGCTGAGTAGATCCTGTAGAGACAACACCAAGGACTACCTTCCTTCTACAAGTTAAGCATAAAGAAGCCTACTTACTTTTAATGCAACAACAGTAAGATTACATGTAAATGAAGACACATGTGGTAGAAATAGGCCACGTTGTAATAATGGAAAGCCATAAAGAAGCATGCACAATGGTATATATGACTTGCATCAGCACTTCCTCCAAGCTTCCCTTCTAGAATCCTTTGAGAATAAAGCTAACATAAGGATGGAATCTCCAAGCATACTTTCCATGTGTGGGATTCAAGGTAGGAGCTTCATTTATAAGATTTGGGAGCCAAAACCACCATGGAAAAATGTTTGGATCGCAAGAGGATATCAAGGATGATGATAGGATTGACATACTTAGGATGGTATGGAGGATAGGATTCGAAGGGTAGACCTAATATCTGAAAAATACCTCTCAAATTTTGATCCTAAACTCAAGGAAGTGTGGTTAGAGGAGATTTTCGCTCCCCTAAAGAGAGCCACAGAGCGACAAAGAGGAGATTGTCTCTCCCTAGATAGCTGGAAGGGGGCGAAAATTCTTGTACATGGCCCAAAATAGGGTTGGTTTAAGTGGATTTCGACCTCCTAATGATTGATTTCTCCTACCAACATGTCTAGGGACCATAATAGGCTTTAGGTTTCCCTCTAGGACACCTCTAGAAAGCACAACAACCACATTTTCATGGTGATGAAATAAACAACTAAAGGAGGACACTCAAATTATGACATTTTGAGGTGTAATAGGTGCCCCCTAAAGTGTGAGGTCAGAAAGGATCCGATGGCTGAAACACTTTACCAAGATATGGGTGCAAAGTACTGTCTGGAAGAGAGCGGCGAAGAAGCTGCAAGAAAAGACCAAATAGTATATCTACATCATCCTAAAGGCAGGAATACCCATGCTTGGAATAAACTGACTCAAAGCATGACTGTTGACCAATACATTACAGATCCACGATAGTATTGACTTAGGATACGGTCACCGACATACAATGTGGATATGTACCTAAATGACTGAAAAAGATCATGGCTACAAGAATACAAGGTAGATCCATGATATAACACTAACAAAGCCACAGACCAATACAAAGTGGATCTGTGTGACAATATACATATCAGTTCCAACATGATATCCATGTAGGAACCTACTTAAAAAATATCCATCACAACCTAGGTAATAAGAGTCCCTAGGATATTCAACCCGATCCCAAAGCGATACGATTCTAGCCATGTGAATAAAGTTATTGAAGTTGAACATGGTAGAAACAAATTGATTACAGATCATTGATGTAAATCATTAACAATTGTGACGGAAATCACCCATGATGTCAATGACTTCCAAGGTATCCTAGTACATTCCAACAAATGTGAATAAGTGAGCTGAAGTTGAACACTTGTGGAATCGTCTGATCATAGATCAATGATGCAAACCTACTGTTGGAATCGTGTTAAATTTTCAGAATTTACTTCAATTTGATCTAGGATCTTAACTGAGAGAACAACATGTACAGCAAATCTACAGCATATCATTCAAGGACACAATAATGCAAGGATAGAAGAGACATAGAGTTTACTTGGGGAAAACCATAAAGGTGAAAAACCCCAATAACTTCCTCGGAAATAGATAGAGCAATGATACAACCAGAATACAAGAGATAGTCTTCTCCTAGCAGCAGAGCCTCCTCCTCCACAAGTGCGCCACTCTCCACAGTGTGAGTGAGAGAATAGAATGTGTAAAATGAGAGAGACACACTCTCTATTTATACACTAACTTGACTTGACCTTTACTCAACTAGGTCGGCCTCAACTTAACCACTTAACATAATGCTGACTGGGCCAACCCCCACTAGGGTGGTCTAATAACCCTTTGACCCACATGGCTGACCCCCAATAGGGTGGTCTAATAACCCTTTGACCCACATGAATTATACAGGGCCGACCCCAACAAGGTGGTTTAATAACCCATCAAGTATAAGTTACGACACTTACAATATAAATGACGACACTTCCGTATAGAGGAATAATAACATCTCTATAGGAATACAACCACTTCCGTATAGAGGAATAATAACATCTCTATAGGAATACAATATACATATATGTGAAATACATTCCGAAGTTACATATACATCAACACTCCCTCTTAACTAGGAAGGTATTTCTCGACACAGGTCTTCTAGCACAAGTCATCTTTTCTGGATCATCGTCACTGCTGCTGCTATCTCAATCAATCTCTGAATCTACTCGTCATAGGAATTTCTACAGAGCCAGTCCTTTTTCATACTGGATGTAGGCCCACCACCTGTAGGTCTTCGTCATCACTGGCCATACTGTGGAATCCTCAGGACTTATTACGTGCATCACAAAGCCTCGAAAGAGCATCCCAGGCTATTACGAGCACACAGCTCTACCTATAGGATATCCCAGGGCCATATTATATGTGACCTCACTACAAAACCTCGCAAGAGCATCCTAGGCTGTTACGAGCACATAGCTCTACCTATAGGATCTCCCAAGGACAGATTATAGGTGGTCACCACAAAACCTCGCAAGAGCATCCCAGGCTATTACGAGCACACAGCTTTACCTATAGGATCTCACAGGGACAGATTATATGTGGTCATGGCAAAACATCGCAAGAGCATCCCAGGACTTATTATGGGCACACAGCCCAACCTATCGGATCTCCCAGGGACAGATTATATGCCATAGGACAAAACCTCGAAAGAGCATCTGCCAGATATCCCAGGGCCAGATTATATGCCATAGGAAAAACCTCGAAAGACTATCTGCAGATCTCTGAGGGCCAAATTATATGTCCTCCCAGAGAAAAACCTCGAAAGAGAATTTTCTAGATATCCCAGGGCCAAATTACATGCCATAGGAAAAACCTCGAAAGACTATCTACAAATCTCCCAGGGCCAAATTATATGCTCATATGCACAACTTGTTCCACAGCCATAGAGTATCCACCTGATACTCACCATACATCATCCTGATGTACACATGATCATCCTGATCATCATCACTGCAACATCCTGCTGCATGTCATCTGGAGCAACATCCTGAATCTCGTCATCCATGATCATCCTGATCATACAATGCATCTATCTGATGCATACCAAGTATCTACCTGATACATATCATCATACATGATCCACCTGATCATACAATGTATCCACCTGATACATATACAGATACATGGTCCAAGCATCCAACATGATGCATATACAAAATACATACGAATGATCCTACTGATCATATCCAGCATCCAACATGATGCGTACATACATATAAATGATCCAACTGATCATATCCAGCATCCAACATGATGCGTACCTACATATACATATAAATGATCCAACTGATCATATCCAGCATCCAACATGATGCATACATACATATATAAATGATCCAACTGATCATACAAAGCAGAAACCAGAACATCATCCTAATGCTCATCATCTAGTGCTTACATCCACAGCCATGTGAAGGATCCTCCTTCCAACATGCTTGGAATGGCTTCAGCAAATGTGTCCATCACTTCTTCCTCGAAGTGTCATCAATTCGAAGAACACCACGCCTTTCTCTGAAGGACTCGAACTTCACCTTGGCTAGTGGCTTCGTCAGCACATCTGCAATCTGCTCGTCCGTTGCAACATACAGGAGCTTCACAGCTCCTCTCTACACCATATCCCTGATATAGTGATATTTGATCTCTATATGTTTTGACCTCTCATGAAACACTGGGTTCTCAGACAGCTTCACACAACTCTGGTTATCACAGAAGATACCAGTAGCATCCAACGGGAGATCAAATAACACAGACAGTAGCTTCCGAAGCCATACTGCCTCACAACTAGCTGAACAGGCTGCAACATACTCTGCCTCAGCTGTGCTCAGTGCTACGCAGGACTGCTTCCTTCTAAACCAAGAGATCACACCTGATCCCATACTAAAGCAGCACCCAGATGTGCTCTTCCTATCTATAGCACTGCCAGCCCAATCTGAATCAACATAACCCTGCAGGTTAAACTTTTGATTCACATCATACTTGAGCCCATAGTCAATTGTACCCTTCAGGTACCTCAGAATATGCTTTACAGCTACCAGGTGAACACTCCTTGGATCTATCAGGAACTGGCTCAATGTGTTCACCGCAAAGCAAATATCTGGTCTCGTGTTCGTCAGGTGCATCAAGGACCCAATCATATGATGATACATAGTGATATCAACCGGCTCAGATGAAGCATCACACAGAAGCTTCAGGTTCGATGCCATAGGTGTGGCCATAGCCTTGGAGTCCATCATCCCGAACCTCTTCAGGATCTCTACTGCATACTTCCCTTGTCCAAGGAAGATTCCATCTGCACTCTGCCACACCTCCATACCTAGAAAGTGGTACATCATACCCAAGTTCTGCACATATATGACTCCCTGTCATGTGTCTCAGAACTAAGTGGCTGCTCCACATACACTTCTTCTTCAACTACACCATTCAAGAAAGCTGTCTTGAAATCCATCTGGTGTATCTTCTATTTCATCACTTTTATATTTCTTTATGCTGCCATCTGCAACATGCTTGATCTTGATAGATCCATATGGAAGTCATAACAAACTTCCCTTTAGGTCTTGGGACTACATCCCAAACATCATTCTTCATGATCGACGGATCATGGCATTCTTCCCATATCCTGGGAACTTCAATATCTTCAATAGATAATTTTGTTGTTGAACAAATGTTGTAGTTCTTCTTTTGTAGGTGATGGCATACGATCTTTCCTACACAACAAGTTAAATTGCATGATTAGAAAACATCTCATAGTTTTCAGAACAAATTCTTACACATAAATAAATATGTCATACAGTCATGCAATTATCTTAGCCAATGCTTCAATACAATATTTATCCATATCCTGTAACTTTCTAGATGCCTTCCAATCTCTACCAGAACATTGTTAAGAGTGTGCACAACTCCAAACATGTTAGCAAAGAGGTTTCATTCTAGATAAGTAGCAATGGAATGTTGTACAGTTCCATAGGCCACTTACCCATGCATATTAGTAGTATATTGTTCATCAATGCAACTATTCTAATATGCATAATAGACAACCTAATTCTAGGAACATCAGTATATACATTATTGAACAGTATTATTTAAACAACAAAATATGCAAGTAATGACAATTCAAATACTTATCTTTGTTTGTTTGTTGGGTTGAATCCCTCTCAGTCTTTGCTTCTTTTCTGCAACTCCATTCTTATGTGGATTGTGAGAAGTGGTCAACTCCCTCTGAATATCTGCATCCTTGCAGAAACTACTGAAGTGTGCTCCTTTGCTTTCTTGCAGGAACAACTAGAGTGTGCTCCCTCTTGATCTTTGCTTCCTGGATTACCTGTCTTTGAACTTACATCCATCCTTAATCACTATGCATGCTTATTAGTATCATCATTGTGTTATCCTTGAGGTCTCATACATAATCACACATTTATTAGTATAATCTTAATACTATCAAAACACAATAATCTTAAACCTGTATATTCATGATCATTCACAGATAATAAACATTAGTATTCAAGGTTTCAGGGAAGTCTTATTTTACTCATACATATTCTTATTTGATCGTAGGACTTTTTTGGTTAGTTGAATCATCAATCAAGATAAGAGATATAATATGCATAAAACCCGTGATTATTCAAACCTATACCTTCTTGATTCTTCTGGTTAGTCATATCATCAATTATGGTAAGAAACATAATATGCATACAACCATGATTATTCAAACCTATGACTTCATGAATAATCATTATCAACAACACAACAGTATAAGATCCTAACACAAGGTAGGATTCTAGCTTGATATAGGAAAAACATACCTGGATTAGCATGCTAGCTAGTTATGTCTAACATACCCGTATAATGTCTTTTGGTTCTCTTCAGAGACTTGTGCTAGTAACCTGCATGTCTCATAAGTTAACCATTGTAGAACCAAGTTATACATACCTTGAAAGTAGATCTTCTATGTGATCCATGACAATGGGTGAATCTTTGTCTTCATGTCACCATGAGCATATGTTCTTGAAGTAGAACATGATTTGACTTTCTTGGTGTACCTTTTGTGTTAGCAAACAACATAAACCTCATACAACATCACAGTGCATTAGTACAATCATAAGTGTCAAAACCTTAATCAATGAATATCTTCTATTAAGGTGATACAACAAGTCCAGTAATTAATCAAGATTGTACTGTAATGATATGAAGACAAACATATGATAAACTTAACCATGAAACATACCTGTAAGCCATACCTGTCAAGATTGCTTGTAATCTTCTTATGGAAGGCCTTAGCCTCATCTCCCTTTGAGACAAAAACTTCTTCACTTATGTAGGTGACCAATCAATCTTCTTCTAGGATTAACCCAATCCACTTGATTTGCAAGAACTGGACCTAGAGCTTGATGAGCTGATCAAGCTGGTATATTCAGAATTTGAAAACTGCAAAGTTTCACTCCTCAATTTTGCCTTTGAAACTTTCAGATTCACTGGACGTGACCTCGAACTAGGGTTTGATGAAGTCCACTCTTCTTCCCAATCAAAATATTTGATCCAAGGCTCTAATCTTCTATTTTTATGAGGAGCTTCCAGTCGTGGTCACAAATTTAAAAAATTCCCATTTTTGCAGAAGCCCTAATTTTCCACTTTTCTGATCAAAGTCCCGAACTAGGGTCTGATCAAGCCTGGCCTTCTGCCCAACCAAAAATTCTGATCTTGGTCTCTAAATTTGGATTTTGATGAGTAGAATTTAGCCGTGGTCTCCGATTACAAAAATTCCAACTTTCTCCAAAGCCCTAAATTCCGGAAGCCTTGAATGAAGGTGTTCAAAAATAATTCTGATTTGACAGAAATATGTACCTAATTGTTTCTAGTGTAACTACGAACTTTTCAATCCACAGGGTCTAAAACATTTTCCTGAGATATCCCGACCTGTTATATTTCCATCCCGACAGGTCTGACCTCAATTGGATTCTCTGAGAGAGAGTTATGCCAAGTGTCGCAACATGACCTGTTTATGGGATAATACAGGAGAGAACACTTGTACGACGTTCCACGTGTCACTGGTTCAACTTTGGCCTCTGAAAATTTTCTTGAGATATCTCAACCTGTTATCTTTCCATCCCGATAGATCTGACCCCAATTGGATTCTCTGAGAGAGAGTTATGCCAAGTGTCGCAACGTGACCTGTTTATGGGATAATACAGGAGAGTGAACTTGTACGGCGTGCCACGTGTTACTGGTTCAACTTCGGCCTCTGAAAAATTTTCCTGAGAGATTACAGTCTGTGTACTACCTGTCACTTTTTATGAAATTTCATTTGGATCTTCCTAGCCCAATTTATGACCTTTTTTCCAAGGTCACCTGATTCTGACTCAGATCTGGAAGAGGCAGAAACCCTATATTGTACAGATCATAAATCACAAATTACAACGAATTAGAGGTTGTCCTTTGGACACAAGGTACATGGGGATCTGATCTTCGACTTGTAAACTTTTCAGATCTGAAAACTTTGCAGAAACGGATTTATAGCGAAAGTGCTACGATGACTAGTTTTTTCTATATCAATCCCTAGCATCATAAGTGCAACAAGTGTCATACATGCCATATCATGCCTTCTTTCAGGATAGCTCTGATACCATGTTAAATTTTCAGAATTTACTTCAATCTGATCTAGGATCTTAACTGAGAGAACAACATGTACAACAAATCTACAGTATATCATTCATGGACACAATAATGCAAGCACAGAAGAGACACAAAGTTTACTTGGGGAAAACCATAAAGGTGAAAAACCCCAATAACTTCCTCAGAGATAGATAGAGAAATGATACAACCAGAATACAAGAGATAGTCTTCTCCTAGCAGCAGAGCCTCCTCCTCCACAAGTGCGCCACTCTCCACAGTGTGAGTGAGAGAATAGAATGTGTAAAATGAGAGAGACACACTCTCTATTTATACACTAACTTGACTTGACCTTTACTCAACTAGGTCGGCCTCAACTTAACCACTTAACATAATGCTGACTGGGCCAACCCCCACTAGGGTGGTCTAATAACCCTTTGACCCACATGGCCAACCCCCAATAGGGTGGTTTAATAACCCTTTGACCCACATGACTTATACAGGGCCGACCCCAACAAGGTGGTCTAATAACCCATCAAGTATAAGTTATGACACTTACAATATAAATGACGACACTTCCATATAGAGGAATAATAACATCTCTATAAGAATACAACCACTTCCGTATAGAGGAATAATAACATCTCTATAGGAACACAATATACATATATGTGAAATACATTTCGAAGTTACATATACATCAACAAATCGAGGAAACTTGTCATTGAGGCATGCATGGCCCAAGGTACTAAATGGTTTCTAAGTCTAATTCCCGGATGATGTGTTGGAGTTGACAAGAATAGAATTGTTGAAGAAGGGCCATGACATATCCCACATCATCAACATGAAACCAACATAGGAAAGTGATGTAAAGTAACAGATCAAATTAGCATAAATTGACTCAAGGATGAAGGTCGATAGAATTGTAGAAAGGTTGAATCAGGTTAACTTTCCCTTGACCATTGGATGACATGACAAGTGACTTGGAAACATTGACTCAACGAGGTAGAAACCAAGACATAATGCAACAATGACTGAGGCATTCTTCGGGTGGACCAAAGGACTAAGGTGACTCATGGAATTTGTATAAATCAGAGGAAAGCATATTACCCAACTGTAAGGGAAAATGTAAACATGTCCCATGTTCAAGGGCGACAACAAGTTGCCATAAAGATTTCCAACAAAACTAACATTTTTCCCAATTCCCCCCCATCAAGATTCATGAGTACCTTTTTTTTTAAACGATCTTGAGGAGGATAACAAATGCTCGATATAGCTCATCTTAGATGAGTCCCTCATCATATGTTTAACGAACCTAAAGAAGGAGGGGTTCGGTCCCATATGGGCCCTTCAATGCATTGTTTTACGAGTCCAACAAATGTAAACTCGGTGGTCTTTTCACATTTAGAGAGTTTGAAAAGAACTTAAATAAGACTCCAAAATGGTTCCTTTTCATAAAATTAGTCTCTTCGTCCAAAAAAGGATAAAACAATACGAGAGAGAACTCTTCTAGTTAATGGTATACTAGAGTATTCATTTTTTTGTAATTAGTCCAAACGGTCCGAAAAAGGGGTAAACTATCACCAAATGGACGTCCTTTCAAATACTTTGCGTGAAAGAAACAAGCTAGCTTGACAATCGTTTCATGTTTAGGGAGTCTTAAAAGGGCTTAAAGAAGACTCCAACGAGTTCATTTTTTGTAGCTAGTCTAACGAGGCCCAAAAAGGGATAAATTATCACTCAAGATACAACTTTGTCATGGTTGATAACTAAGTATGACAAAGACTAAAAGTAAACTCATTATAGTTCCTTTTCCGTAAATAGTCTAGCGAGGCCATATAAAGAGATAAACCTATACTCGTTAGACACTTCCTCATTATTTTACAAGTACGAGAAAAGAAGACTAAAGTCGACACCTATTTACTCAATTTTAACGAGCACGGCTATGGTATTAAAAGCGCTCAAAATTTGTTTCATGTTTTAACTAGAGCACAAAAAAGTAAAAAGTAAGCTCAACATCTATTTCATGTTTTAATCAAAGCACGAAAAAGTAAAAAGTAATCTCAACATCTTTTACTGTTTTTAATGAGCTTGAAGATGGGTGGAAAGAATGCTCGAGGTATCTGCTTCATTTTTTAACGATCTTAGAACTGAAAATAAACTGTGCTCGAAATGACACCCATTGGCGGGTTTCTTCCCAACATGATATCTAGAGGTCAATAGTTTGGGTGATACTCATGAACGGGTTTTGTCCAAACTTGATGTCTAGAGGTTGGATATTTTCCCCTAGCATGATCATCAATAGAGTCTTAACTCTAGTATGATATCGAGATGATGGGTTCGATCCACAGTGGAGTTTCCAATTTCTGTTGTAGGAAATTCTCCCTAGATATAGGTATAATCCCTCTTGGACAATTAAAGGTTCCCTAGATCCCCAATCGAAGACAGAAGCAAAAAAAATGGACTCTACCTTTCCCCTAGACCTAATATTTACGCACACAACAATACAAGAAGTAAGAAGAGTGAGGGAGAGTAGATGACTTACCTCCTTACTGACACTTGTCCTCGTTTCACCAACATTTATGTTTTATGTACAAATATCCAAAGATGAGAAGATCCTGTAGAGACAACATCAAGGACTACCTTCCTTCTACAAGTTAAACATAAAGAAGCCTGCTTACTTTGAATGCAACAACAATAATCATACATGTAAATGAAGACACATATGGGAGAAATACGCCAAGTTTTATTAATGGAAATCCATAAAGAAGCATGTAAAATGGTACACTTGACTTGCGGCAACACTTCCTCCAAGCTTCCCTTCCAAAACCCTTTGAGAATCAAGCTAACATAAGGATGGCATCTCCAAGCATACTTTCCATGTGTGGGATTCAAGTTAAGAGTTTCATTTATAGGATTTGGTAGCCAAAACCCCCATGGAGAAATGTTTGGATCACAAGAGGATATCAAGGATCATGAGAGGATTGACATACTTAGGATGGTATGGAGGAGAGGATTTGAAGGGTGGACCTAATATCAAAAAATCCCTCTCAAATATTGATCCTAAACTCAAGGAAGAGTGGTTAGAGGATATTTTTTCTCCACTAAAGAGGGCCATATAGCGACAAAGAGGAGATTTTCGCTCCCTAGACAACTAGAAGGGGGCGAAAATTATTGTACATGGCCAAAAATAGGGTGGGTTGAAGTGGATTTCAACCCCCTAATGGTGGATTTCTCCCCCCAACATGTTTAGGGACCATAATAGGCTTTAGGTTTCCCTCTAGAACACCTCTACGAAGCACAACAACCACATTTTCATGGTGATGAAATAAATAACTCAAGGAGGACACTCAAATTGTGACATTTTGAGGTGTAACAATGAGTGCTTATTCCAAGTGCTTATTTTGTACATTGCTTATTCCAACTTGGTGGTTTTTTTTACATTTCAACCGGTGCTTATTACAAAAGGATTAGCCTCACTTTTTTTCATATTTTGAGCATTTTGTCATTCCAATCTTAATCCTTTAATGCTTTCAAATAGGAGTTTGTTGCTAGACCAAAACAATTGGCACACTTCTATTGGTATTTTGTGGATTCTATTTGTGTACTATTTATCCTTTAATTCTTTACAACTAGGGGTTTATTTCTCGTCCAAAATTTTAGTTCCACTTCTCTTGATACTTTGTAAATTTTCTCTCTGTATGGTCCTCTGCTTTTAAATACTCTATAACTAGTTACTTGTTGCTTACCAAAAAATTTACTTCCATTTCTCTTGATATTTTATATAGGAAAGTATCTTCATATCTAACAATATATATCCCATCAATAATAGCCATTGTAGTAAATGCACTAATGTTGGGTACATATTGCTTGTCATTTTATGCAATGGTAATGTACTCTTTATCTTTTAATGCTCTACAATTAGATATTTATTATTAACCAAAAACTTTAATTCCACATGCATTATATATATATATATATATATATATATATATATATATATATATATATATATATATATATGTATTAATTTATCATTTTTTATAAATATATTTAGTTTAAAATTTAATAATAAATATAAAAAATTAAAAATCTTAAATATATATATGTTAGCTCCAATAGTAAAAAAAGATAGAAGAATATAATATATAATATATTATTACATGATATTAAACTTTTTTTTCACCCAAAAAAAACCAACTTTATATTAGTAAAAGTTGTATGGAACAATACATGATCACTATTGAGAAGTGAGGATCTTCTCAATGAAAAGTCTAAAAAACAAACAGACTATAAATATACATAGATTCATAACCGCATAGTTCAGATAATACAATACCTGATCAGGTAGTAAGTACTACATAAGAGTGTTGGGACTGGAAATACGGAAGGCAGATGGTGCTTAAGCCCTAGCTAAGGCTAGGTGCATAGAGGTGCAGGCAGGAGGCTAGGTAAGTGACGTTCAACCTTGCCACGAGGAGTATTGAGGAAGGTGGAAGGGTTCTGATTGGGTATGGCGTCGTTTGGAGGGGGAGGAGTCCCCTCCCACACCCAGATCCTGCGTGAAGGAACCCGGGCTCAAACAACAATCTCACCAGATCGGGAGATAGCGAGTGAGAAGAAGCAGGATATGGAAAGGAAAAGGACAAGAGGACAATGTTTACCCCGATCTACAGAAAAACCCTCATTGCAGATCACGTTTAAGAAGCTACGTGAACGTGTGGATCAATGGAAGGAAAAATCCCTCATTGGAAAATTCATTGGTATATGGCCAAAGGAGAAGGATCTGATTAGATGGATCAAGGTCTCCTAGAACCCTAAAGGACACTATGATCTGCAGCTGGGAGCAAAAGGTTTCTTCATTATAATTTTTTTCAACCAAGAAGACAGATATAGGGTTTTGACAGGGGGGCCTATTTTTTTACTCGTCGGGTCTATTCCTTCGAACGTGGAAAGAAAGGTTCAACCCTGAGACAGAAGACATGAGTATAGCCTCGTTCTGGATCAGGCTCTATTCTCTCCCCTGTGAGTACTGGGAACCAGAAATTCTGGAGGCCATTGGAAATACCCTAGGAAAGTTTGTGAAAGTTTCAGATCAAACTAAAATGCAAAGGTATACTACATATGCTCATATCTGTGTCTATATGAACATGTCGCAATATCTTACGAAAGTAATCAATTTAAATTGGGATGATGAGGATTGGGTTCAACCTCTAGATTATGAAAAAATACCATTCCGATGTAGGCAATGTCACGAGTATGGTCATCTAAGCAGAAATTGTCCAACCCTTTACCCTAAAGCAAGCCCAACTTAGGAGAAGAAGGAACCTGAAAAGGATAGCAAAGGTTTCACTCCAGTTCAAACTCGAAAAATGCAAGTTAAAAGGACCAATCATCAAAACGAACTAAAGTAGATCCCAAAAAAAAGGAAACAGTTTGAAACCTTGAGCAGCATGGAGAACGAGATGTAGGAACATAACAAGGATAAAAATAATGCTCATGTTGCGGATGGGAGTAAATCTAATCCCATCCCAGATAAAATGCAGATAGAAGGTTTAACGAACGACATGGATGAAGAATTCCCATAGGAAATGGAGGATATGGACTTAGGGGACCTGGATCTTGATGAGATCGAAAAGGAATGCAATAATAAAGGTCAAGGGTATGTTTCTAGAAGGCAGTTAGAACTTCTCCAACAAGCCATCCTTAAAACTAAGGCCTCTCCTCATCTGGGCATAGAGTGTTATCCATCTAAGGGGAGTAAATAGAAACTACCATAGGAAGGATAGAAGCGAGGAAAAAATACATATAGACAGAGAATAGCAGAGGTTGGAACTAGACTAATCGAATCAGGCCAATATCCTACGATAAAAGTGGCATTTTCGAAATTCAATAGAAACTTTTAAATGAAGATAATAACCTGGAACATACAGGGGGTTAATAACCCAAGGAAAGTGAAGAATCTTAGAAACAAGTTAAGACGAGAAAAACCAACTGTACTATTCCTTCAAGAAACCAAGTGCAGTTCAGACAGTATGCAGGAGATTGGCCGAAAATTGTGGTGGGTAAGTAAAGGGATAGCTATTGATGCGAGAGGGGCTACTGGTGGTATAGCCATACTTTGGAAACCAGAAGAGTTATATCTCAACAACTTCAGAGCATCAATATTCTCCATCAGTGAAGACTTCTAGTTATGCAATTCATAGGTAAAGGGGATACTTACCAATGTGTATGGCCCAAGTATAATGGCTCAAAAACGGGCTTTCTTATCCTACTTGGACAAGGAAGCACAAGAGTGCGAAGAAAATCTATGGATCCTGGGTGGAGACTTCAATATGATCACCTCCTTGGAGGAGAAGAAGGGGGGAAGGCGAACTATGGAAACAACCAACATCTCCTTCAGAGAGTTTATTCAGGAGAAAAGGTTGGTTTACATAGAAATAGGGAATAGGTGGTTCACACGGAATAACTGTAGAGGTGGCAAGCATCATGTGGCCTCTTGATTAGACAGATTCATTCTATTGGGGGAAATGATTTGTGGAGGTCAGGAAGTGAATGCTATGGTCCTCCCTTCTGCAGGGTCTAATCATTGTCCAGTTTGTCTGATTTGGGATGACGGGGGTCCCAAAATTAGACACCCATTCTGTTTCGAGCAATTATGGCTTGAACACAGGGAACTTCAAATACCTTGTCAAAAAATGGTGGGAAGAGATGGACCCTATCCAGGGTACATTGATATATCAATTCCAACAAAAATGATTGAAATAGTTAACGACCAAGCTCCATACTTGGAATAAGGAGGAAGTTGGAAACATATTCCAAGATAAGAAGCTTCTCAATGATCAACTGGTAGAAATCCAGTGGGAAGGCATGAATGCAGGGTACAATGAAGACCTAAAACAAAGAGAGCATTCTACTCTTGATCAACTTAATGCCAGAGATCGCTAGGAGGAAATTTATTGGAAACAAAAATCTAGGAACCAATGGTTGCAGGAAGGAGAACGAAACACTGAGTTCTTCCATAAATCAGTCATCCAGAATCCGCAAAGGGAAAAACTAATGCAGCTTAAAAATAAGATGGACAGTACGTAGAGGCACAAGAAGAAATTGAATCATAACCGGTTCAATACTTTGCAACAATTCTAAAGGAGGATCGGCATGACAGAAGTGAACACATCAGGAATATTACAAGACTCATCCCTAGGAAGGTCTTGACAAACAAAAATGAAATCTTATTGAAACCTGTTGAGCTCCAGGAGGTTGAGGAGGCAGTTAATCAAATGAAGGATGGGAAAGCCCCGGGACCTGATGGCTTCACAAACAATTTTTTCCACCACTTTTGGGACCTTATTAAGCTCGACATTTGGAAAATAGTGGAGGACTCACACTTGGGTAAGGGTGTCTTGAGATATTTCAATTCCACTTTTCTCACCCTTATACTCAAAGAAGATGGTTCCGACTCTCCAGGTAAATACATACCCATTTCCCTTTGTAATTTAATTTATAATATTATCACAAAGGTTTTAGCCAACAGACTGAAACCTCTCCTCCCAAATTTGGTGTCCCATGAACAATCAGGTTTTGTGGAAGGTCGCCATATCCTGGACGGAATTATTTTAGTCCACGAGGTCATCCATTCTTTTAAAGTGACCAAAAAATCTGGTATGATGCTGAAACTTGATATTTCGAAAGCTTATGATAAGCTAAGCTAGAAATTCATGAGAGAAATGCTTGAAGCTTATGGTTTTCACTAGGATTGGGTTAAATGGATAATGAACATAACGTCAACTGCTTTCTTTTCTATTCTCTTAAATGGAGCTCCTACCAGAACTTTCCATCCTACTAGAGGTATCAGACAAGGATATCCTCTCTCACCTTTCTTATTTATTCTTATGACTGAGGGGCTGAGCAAGATGATCAAAGACAAAATTTAAAATAGGGAACTCAAAGGGTTGAAAATCCATACAGGAATGGAAATTATTTCCCACCAAAAGTTTTTTGATGATATGATGCTTATGGGACACTCTTCAGTTCAAGAAGCGACGGTGCTAAAGAAATGTTTGAGCATTTTCTCAAAAGCCTCAAGTCTGGAAGTAAACAATACAAAGTCCCAAGTATTCTTTTTTAACACTCCAAGGATTAATCAAAGGAATATTTTGTGCATTCTAAGATTCCAAGGAAGCTCCCTTCCATCCAAATATCTTGGCACTCCTCTAGCGGAAGGAATAATCAGGAAAATGTCTTGGGAAGATCTGCTGGAAAGGATGAAAAGGAAATTGGATAATTGGGCTTATAGACCACTCAATTTGGATAGCAGAGTGGTGTTAGTGAAAGCAGTGCTTCAAGCAATGCCTATTTACCTCTTTTCTACCCTAGCCGCCTCGAAGTCAGTCTTAAAATAAATTAGGAAAATCCAAAGACAGTTCCTGTGGGGTGGAAATCACAATAAACATTGATGGGATTTGGTAAAGTGGGAAACTGTGTGTAAACCAAAGGACTAGGGTGGCCTAGGAATGAGAGACCCGGAGAACAACAAAAAAGTTCTTGGGGCGAAAATTTGGTGGCACTGGGTGTCTCACAAAGAGGACCCATGGGAAAAATTATAGCACAACAAGTATGATCAGGGGAAGCTGCAACAAGAACTCATTAGATTTAACGAAAACATGAAAGGGTCCCATATCTGGAATTATGCCACAATGAATAGAAGGATAATCCAAGACCACAACTTTTGGCAAGTTAGGGATGGTCAGGATGCTGATTTTTGAACTGATTCCTAGCAACATAAGCCAAATATCACCTCCAAAATTAATCTCGATATAATTTGGGCCAGAGCCAGGGAAAATGAATATTTCCATGAATGGCATCCCCAGGATTAGTGGAACCAGAGATTCTGAGTGGAAGAATTTTTAGGAATCAAAGATGCCCTCCACGAACAGTGTATCCGCATCCAAAGAGGCCCAGACAAATTAAGATGGGGGTATGAGTTAAAGGGGATATACAATACAAGAGAGGCTTACAATATTACTTTCAACCATGAAGACATCCAACACAATGCAACATGGAATGCGATATGGAACTCTAACCCCTAGCCCAAAATCGCCACTTTCATTTGGTTGGTCTCACATAGACGAATTCTGATAGGAGAGAACCTAATGAAAAGAGGCATGAATGGCCCATTCTGGTGTGTGTTATGTGAAATAAAGGAGGAATCTATGAACCACCTCCTCGACTCTTTCCCCTATGCGTCCTCCTTATGGGATTCTGGAGCAGAAATTTTTCGAAGGACCCGTCGCATGAGAGACCAACCCAATCAAAATATTCAAAATTGGGATAAGGAGGCATTCAAGAACCCATTTATCATCAAAATTTGGCTCATATTCCTGGGAACTCTGATGTGGGAAATTTGGAAGGAAATAAATAGTAGAATATTTGAAGGAAAGAACAATTTGATCCAGAAGGTCTGGAACCAAGTGAAACAACACATACATTAGACTATAAAAATTACCCAATGGAATGAAAAAGATTGGGAAATGTATGACAACGAGAAAAGAATTATGGATGGATGGGGATTGGAATGCTCTCCATAAGGATGGACAAAGTTTAAGCCAAAGAAAAGCTTTCCAGATAGCCCACAACAATGCCATCCTCCACCAAGAGGTCATTTTAAGTTAAATTTCGATGGTGTGGCCAAATGGAATCCATGATCGGCTCGATTTGGAGGAGTCATCCGAAATGACGAAGGTATTGTTTTCCATTTTTTTCATGGAAACATTGGTTAGGATACTAATAGCGCTGCATTATTGGAGGGATTAATTCATGGCATAAGAATATCAATTAATAACTTATGGGAACCCATGTTCATCGAGGGTGACTCAGGTATCATCATCCAAATGGCCAAAAAAATCCAAGGTGGTCAGAAGGTGTCCAAAGTAGTGGACAACTGGATAATTTTATGTCGGGTGGACCGTCTAGCAAACCTCATTCGAGGACATCATGCATGGATATTCACCCATGTCAAGCGTGATGGGAACAAGGTGGCAGACATGATGGCCGACATTGGAGAATGAGGAAAATAAAGAAGTGTGGAAGGGAACTTGTCTAGCGATGGTGGAAACAATTGGCACATTCAGTGCTCCCAGCTGGCAGCACAAGACGTTATGCTCTTCTGAGAAGGGACTAGAGACACGATGCATTAAAGGAATCACTTGATTAGAACACACACAGAGGATCCAACCACCACCTGGAGCTATAATATTACCCACACTCCAACTGTCGCTAGTACGTCTGTATTTAATCCCAACGTGAATTTCCATTTAAATCCCTTTCCTGCAAATACTGAGGAGAGATTGCGGACAAGTTCCTTGAACAATGGGAAAGGTATGGAGTTCCACGAAGGTCATTAGTAGGATTGGTTTTGGTACAAAGCATTTAGAAAGAAAGTACAGAATGTTTAATAAGTTTAATTGCAAACGGAGGGATGCTCCATGTGATATTTTAGGAATAGGATAACTCAACAGTAGTAGACCTCACTAGAAGTCACTCATGAAGTGCAAAAAGAAGAAGAAGAAATGTTGAATCAATAATCACTCATTACACAGAAAATGGAGAAAAAATGTTGTATCATACATCAGCTGTAAGATGGCACTCTGTAAAATGAATAATAACTTAATACAATCAAATGGATTTGAATTCCTCTAAGGTCATTCGAATTCTCCTCAAAGTGTGGCTTGGATAGCATTGGAGACATCATCCAAACCAATGGCAGTAGTCATAAATTTCAGATAGTCAGTCAAATGAGTCTAACTGAGTCTAACTGAGTGCATGGGCATTGATGTAGGGAAGGAGACTCCAATGTGGGTGCATGAGGAGCTATCATTAATCAGTAGAGCTCAAACTAGTCTCAGTAGGTGCCTATCTAAGTGCTTCAGTCAGTTAACTTATCAATCAACCCTGAATCAAGGAACTGAGTCATCAACCAACCAACTAACTGAAGTAACTCCTAAATAGGTGGAATAAGGTGCACTTGTGCTCCAATTATGAAAAAAAGGGCGCATCAGTGGCTAGTAGGGCTAAAACTGAGCAGAAACAGGCTCCTGGGGGTTGCAAAATAAGGACTAGGTGCTTAGAGACTGCCATACTGATGATTGGATGCATGCATTTGCATGCAAATGCATGCAGATGACTGGATGCATGCATTTTCATGCAAATGCATGCAGATGACTGGATGCATGCAAAATTGCATGCAGGCATGCAAAATACAAAAATGATGGTGAGAATATTCCAACACCCCTCTGCAAGACAAACTATGAGGAATAAATGAAATGGTAGGGCCCTGGTAACTGAGACCAAAGGTCACCTCGTACAACAATATAAATAATAAAAGAGGAAAGAGGGAAAACCCAATGGGAAGAAATCCCTCCCTCAAAATAAACCGAAGGATTCTAATGTAGCATGTCATCACTCACCCTGGAAGGAGGCAAGTGTCCTTCTTTTCCAAATAAGTATCGATCGATCTGAAATGGATCAGTAACGTGAGAAGGATGAAACCTTGCATTCTGATAACCTGATCTGGTTCTCCGTTCATCAGTTGGATCACCAACAAGATCTCAGGTAGATCTGAGAGTAGTGGCTTCCCATCTCGGAAGAGGAGGATCATCAGTTGAGAGATCATCAGGTTCTTGTGGAACTGGATCTCCCATTCGCTCATCTTCACTGTCAGGTGCTAGATCTTCAGGTTCTTGTGGATCTGGATCTAGCATTCGCTCTTCATCATCATCACTGTCATACTCTGAATCTGAAATGTCATGTGATGAAGATTCACTCTCTTTCTCATCAACACTTCCAAACTCCGAATCTGAAATCTCATGTGATGGAGCTTTGCTCTCTTGCTCATCATCACTTCCAAACTATGAATCTGAAATATCATGTGATGGAGCTTTGCTCTATAGGAATATGCACAGATCTGGCAGCTGTAGCAACTCACAATCAAACTCACAAATATGTTGCAAAGAAGAAGAGAAGGAGACACTCAATTATCACTCATAAACACAGTAGAATAGAACAATATCTCAGTATTATACAATGAATAAGAATGTAAGTGAATGAATACAATAGAACAGTAAGGTGCATAATATAGAATTCGAATAGGCCAAGTAGGGCATTCGAATTCCTAACTCAGAGTGTGGCTTGAAAAGCGCACTTGGCATGAAGAGGGGCGCCTTTGGTAGGTAGGAGGCCCCCTAGGGGCTGTAGATAGGCTGCGGAGAGCTAGAATCAAGGTCTAGGAGCTGGGAGGTTCGCCATGATGATGATTGGATGCATGCAGATGACTGGGTGCATGCAGTGTGCATGCAGAATGCATGCATGCATGCAAAAATGAAAAATGATGGGGAGAATATTCCAACATGCTCTCTTGCTCATCATCACTTCCAAACTCTGAATCTGAAGGTGGATCATGTTCCAAGAACATGTGCTTGAATTCTCCTTCAGTGGAAGTAAGTGAATCTGGAGACTTCATGAACTTGCTCTTTTGACCAAACATGGTAGGAACAAATCCAAAAATGTGAATATCATTCTGAAACATGTGATCCAAACCAACTGAGGTAGGATCGTCCCCATGAATGTGCATGTAGTTCTTTGATATATCCTTTGAACCAACATGGGTGATATTTTTACCAAATGAACTATGACATGATGATGGTTGATCTTCAACAAGATCACTAGTGTATGCAACAGTGGTGGTGTCCCACTTTGCAATAGGATTTGAACCAATAGATTCTAGATCTTCAGGTTCTTGTGGATCTGGATCTAGCTTTTGCTCTACTCTCCGAGTCTTCATTTCCTTAACTTTCCTTGTTGGATTTTTTCCATTCAAGCAACCTTTACAAGTTCCTTGGGAAAATATGAGATTGGGAGGATCTTCAACTAACTTTTGAGTTTGCATGCTCTGCAAATGTTTGTAGATGAGATGACATAGCCTACTTTCTTCATGAGTGTGAAGAGAAGACTGCTTTGAGAGAGGTATAAAGTGTGAGAACTCATCGAGTTTTGTCTTATGGTTTGCAACACCTTTTGCAATGGTAGATCTTAATATCATGTATTGAATTTCGACCTCATTAGGAGAGAAGATCACCCTCTTGGACTCTCCAGTATGGGTCATCTGATATACTAAAATTAGATTAGCAGTGAGAGTGGGGACATAGAGTACATCCGAGAAGTATCCATGATCTAGTTTGATTCTTCCAATCCCCTCAGAGGAGACCTCAAAATCATTCCCCAACATAATGTATGGTCCAACAGTAGCTTCGAATCCAGTGAAGAGATTCTTGGAGGAAGACATGTGTATTGATGCTCCATAATCTATGATGAAGGAGGATTGAGTTGATGCACTTGCCATGAGGGCATGGCATCTCTCTTTGTTCTTAGATCGAGATGGTTCACTCTCTTTCTTTCTAGCACATGTAGCTACTGGAAGATTTTTTTTTCAAGAAGTGAAGCCATGAGATCTATGGTATTCTTCATACATGAGCTCTCAGGGTGGTATCCTCAATTACAGTATGCGCACTTGGATTTTCCCTTCTGAGTGTTCTTGTCCTTCTTAGGATTCAAGGCTCCATTTGACTGTATGGGAGCCTCCTTTTGCTTTTGGTCACTCGACTTTCTATCAGAATGTTTTTGTTCCTTTGCCATTTTATCTCCTTGACTCAGTAGCTGCAAGAGCTGAATCCAACTTGGCTTTTATCACTCCCATGTGCACTAGCTTCTCCTCCTCAAGAGTTAGAGATTGGATGAATTCTTCAAGAGAAGGGAATTTCCATTTTGGAATGGAAAATTTTGATGACTAGAAGGTCGAAAAAAACACTGAATAATCAGGGCCAAGCTTCAACAGGATGGCAAGGATGAGTTGTTTTTCTTCCTTCTCAATCCCATACCTCTTCAACTGTGAAATCAAGTTCTTGAATTTGTTGAGAAACTCAGTGATAGTTTCGAAACTGCTGGGGCTCAAGGAGATGAGCTCATTTTCTAGTTTATTCCCCTTCAAATCATCTTTCTGGCCAAGGAGGGATTCGATCTTGTCCCAAAACTCCTTTGGAGTCTTCAAATCGATAACATGAAAGTGAAAATCTTCAGAAATGCTAAGTATCAGCAGTCCTACTGCTTCATCAAGCTTTTCTAAGTACTTGTATTTCTCTACTGCACTAGTGGGATCAACTGCAAAGCCATTCAATACTTTGGAAAGAATCTTCAACTTCAAGAAGATGTCCATTTTTTCCTTCCATTCTAAGTAGTTGAATGAATTCAACTTGAGATCCATGATACTGAAGAATTCGAAGCTGAAAGAGGGAGATTCCTGCAAAACAAATGAGAATTATGAAAAGAAGATTTGCTGCAATTTGAATTGAGCATTGCCTTAGGAAACTGAGCACATGTGACTAAGTCCTTCACACCTGGCTAGACCTCACTGGATTGATCTAGTGAATTCAAGGAAATAGCACCAGGATTTGTTGTGGAAACTCAGAGGCTTCTGGTGCTCAATGAAAGACAACTGCTCAAGGAATTGTTGCTGCAATTCGAATAGCTGTTTTCATCTCTAATACCATGTGATATTTTAGGAATAGGATCACTCAACAGTAGCATACCTCACTAGAATTCACTCATGAAGTGCAGAAAGAAGAAGAAGAAATGTTGAATCAATAATCACTCATTACATAGAAAATGGATAAAAATTGTTGTATCATACATCAGCTATAAGCTGGAACTCTGTAAAATGAATAATAACTTAATACAATCAAATGGATTCGAATGCCTCTAAGGTCATTCGAATTCTCCTAAAAGTGTGGCTTGGATAGCATTGGAGACATCATCCAAACCAGTGGCAGTGGTCACAAATGTCAGATAGTCAGTCAAATGAGTCTAACTGAGTCTAACTGAGTGCATGGGAACTGATGTAGGGAAGGAGACTCCAATTTGGGTGCATGAGGAGTTGTCAGTAGTCAGTAGAGCTCAAACTAGTCTCAGTCGGTGCCTATCTAAGTGCTTCAGTCAGTTAACTGATCAATCAACCCCTGAATCAAGGAACTGAGTCATCAACCAACAAACGAACTGAAGTAACTCATAAATAGGTATAATAAGGTGCACTTGTGCTCCAGTGATGAAAACAGGGGCGCATCAGTGGCTATGAGGGATAAAATTGAGCAGAAACAGGCTCTTGGGGGCTGCCAAAACAAGGACTAGGTGCTGGGAGATAGCCATACTGATGACTGGATGAATGCAGAATTGCATGCAGGCATGCAAAATACAAAAATGATGGTGAGAATATTCCAACACTCCGGCTATTTCTTTGATACAGGCATTCCACCTCTGTAATAGTTTTTTTCCTATTCTAAGGCGAGTGTCTGTGAGAGTTAACAACTGGTTGTGGTATCAATTCGGGTTTTGAGTTGTTGCTACGATGGCCCCCAAATAATAGATGAGGGGGGGGGAAGAAGAATGAGAGGCGAGCCAAAAAGAATCTCACTCGCGAATTGCAGAAAGCTGGGAAGATGGAACAGTTCTTTAAGAAGCGCATCCCACCGATAATTCGTGAGGAAATTGAGAGAGTGGAGATGGATTTATGGAACCAGGTGAAGGATATGAAACTGGAATCAATTAAAGAGGAGGTTGAAGAGTGGATTTCCGATCATGGTACAATGAACATGAGGATATTATCCTACAACCAAATGGTAACTATGTACTCGGTCACAAAGGAGTTATTATCCCATGTCCTAATGGACATGGATAATAAAGGCAGGGGAGATCAGGAGCCTATCAGAGTTTGGAAAGAGCACCATTATGACAACCATTTAATGCATAAAAAGGTTGATCTCATTGCTATGAAGCTTGGTATCCCGCTCCAACCGACTGAGAATAATGGTGCTGAAGCTGGATCATCTGTGGGTGGAATTCGGGGTCCCTTCCCTATGCATGGAACGAAGACTCAGCCAGTTGCAGTTAAGGACAATACCCACGATGACCTACGCTCTGGTACCATGATTCATAGGAATGTGACCCAGGTGCCAAATGTTTGATGCTCAAGTTTGAGTCTATGGGTTGGGAATGTCTATAGTTTATGTTTTGTGCCTATCATGTTTATGCTTTTAGTCAATGTTTATGAAAGGGTTCTGTTTAGCCTATATGTAGCGGATTTATATGTTGCGGCTTTAGAATGTTTCAGTTTTGTGTTTGTAGATCCTTTTTGTTTGGTTCTTGGAAATCATTTTTGTATTATGGTAAGTAGGGATGCTAGAAATAAGATAAGGAGGTTTGGGGAAAAAACAGATATTGTATGCTTTTCATCAGGTAGCTCTACAAAGGTTTAAAGCAGGTTAGTCCTTGACTGTTGGGATTCCGTATGTACTAAAGGTTCTTCTATAATATAATTTTTCTTGCTTACATAAAAAAAGTAATACATAAGGGTGTCAAAACTACCAGTCCCAATAAGCAAAAACCAACTATCAAAAGAGAGATAGACTGTCAGAGTGAATAAGGCATCCATTCATGAATTATTCACGTAAAATCTTCCCGTCCATATGACCAAGGGCACACTTGGCGAGAGAGTCTACCACCGAATTAGCTTCCCTGAAAATGTGATTGAAAGACACCCGCTCAAAAGAGGATATCATACTTATTACTTTGTCCATACAATTCTCCAACCTAAGCGAGTGCAGTGTGGCATTTCCAAGCACCCAATCCACAATACATTTGGAATCCTCGAAAACCCAAAAATTAGTAATACATATGCTAGATGAAAACCACAATAAACACCACAGGTCCAATAGTTCAGCTATGGTGTTAGTACCAGCTCTAGTCATAAAGAGCAAGTGAAATGCATGATCAGGTTTGAGCTTAAGCACATAGCCAACACCACAACGATCTTTTTTATTTTCCCTGTCAAAGAAACCCATGGGATAGTTGAAAGAGTCCTCAAAGAAACATACATGTCTAGGCACCTTCAATTTAACCCCTCTTTTATGTTCCATATAGTAAGCTATAATATGAGAGTTTACCAACTCCACCGATGGATTATGATTATTTAAAATACGCCCATTACGTGCCTTCCACACACCCCATATGACAAATAATATTAGAGTATCTTCTTTTGAATGTTGTGCCAACCACCTCTGCAAATTTACTCCAAACCGATGAGAATCCCACTAGAAATTAAAACCAAAAAAAAATTCAAGAGCAAGCCAAATACTTAGAAAAAAAGAACAGTTTCCAAATAGGTGATCGGTCGACTCCTCGGTTGCATTCCAAATACCACATATACCGGGACCTTCAAATCCCATTTTCTATAAATTTTTCCATGGAGGATTTTGTTGTGTAATGTTAACCAAGTGAAACACTTGATTTTTAAGGGTATGTTCCCTGACCAAATCCTTTTCAGCCACCATAAAGGCTTCAGCTCCAAAGTATTCTCCATCAAGAAGTTATAATCTAGATGAGCCATGACCGCTCCATCAAAGTTATTATATGACCATACCAGTGAGTCTTCAAATTTAGTTAAGTGTATGCCTTCCTGATAGAGTGAGTCCACATACCGATCCCATTCAAAGTCAATTGGATATCCCAGGTTCATATCCTTAGATGATTTCCACGTGATAATACCATCGTGTGAACTAAGAGATGCATGTTTCAAAACATAGATGTCTCGGCGATGTAATTGACCCACTAAAGAATCGGATAAAAGGAAATTTTCATCAAGTCCAATAACTGGATCAATGCCAACAAAAATTTGGGTCCCTCTACCCACTATCCAAACAATATCATGATTTATAATGGGCATAGAACTCAGAATATTGTGCCATATAGGAGAGCCCAAAAGTTTTCTCCAAACATGTGACCTGAACCAGAGTACTGGAGGTAATCATTGGAGATACTTGACCTGAATAAGCTTTCCCCACAAGCCATTTACAAAGAGGCTCCTCCACAAACTTTTGGCGCAGAGTGCCAAGTTAAAAAAAATTAAGTGTTTAATGCCCCAACCTTCTAAATATTGAGGAATGGAGAGAGCTTCCCAGGATACAAGGTGAAATTTATTAAGACCAGGATTGTCAGACCATAAAAATTGAAACATATTCCTTCTAATGCTAGAAATCACAGAAACTGGGACTTTGAATAAGGAAAACCATAACATCGGGATACTCTGCAGGACCGATCTTACCAACGTGAGCCTCCCACCCAATGTCAACCATCTATACAACCATGAATTTATTTTCCTCTGGATTTTGTTTACGAGCCAATTCCAATCAGAGATTTTATAACAATTCAGTTTTAGATAATAACCAAGATATCTAAAACCTTCTTCTATATGGACCATCCTGTAGGGAAGGATAGAAGAAACCCTGTCAGGGACATCGAGGTCCCCACATTGATACAAAAAGGCATATTATGTCCATTTATGGCCATTTCGGATGCATCGCATAACCCATGAATAATGATGGAGAACTGCTGCCACTCAGAGAAGGATCCTTCACCAAGCAATAAAACATAGTCCAAAAATAATAAGTAAGAAATAGAAAAGGCCTTTGCAACCTTTATCCCTCTTATCAAGTTTTGATCTTTGGATTTCTTATCATCAAGTTGAATCCTTCAATAGCCAAAATTAAGAGATAGGAGGAAAGTGGGAACCCCTGCCTGATCCCACGATTTCCATTAAAAAAATATATTGGAGAGTCATTCACCCACACAAAAATAATAGCATATGTGACACACATCATAATCTAGTTAACAACTTCCACTTTTAAGCCAGTCTGAATGAAAATAAACCTTAGATAATACCAGTCAACTCTGTCGTAGGCTTTCTCAAGATCCATTTTTAGGATAAAATTGTTTAGTTTTTTCTGCTTAATAGAGTGAAGGCACTCCTGGGCCACACCCACCGCATCCAATATTTTCCTATTGGGAACAAAACCAAAAAGCTCTTCAGAAATGCACCTACCCAAGATAGGCTTCATTCTCTCCGATATAATCTTAGAGATAAGCTTGTACAAGAGGTTACATAGAGATACTAAACTAATTACTTAAAATTTGTAAATTAAATAGATTTTAATAAAATTAATAAAACGAGTAAGGTATTATCTTTCCATCCATATTCATAAAAATTACAAGATATTAACCATTTCATTTTCCTTCAACCGTTAAAAATATCATTTAATTAAATTTTATATAACAATATGTACAATGATTTTTTTTTTAAAAGACAAAAAACTTTTATTAGTCCCATGATAAATGTTTATATGTGAATGGCATTCATTATTTAACGTAGTGAAGTATAATTATAGATTGGAATATAGTTGTCATGCCAATAAGCCATTATGTTCATCTCTTCATTGACATATGAAAAAATTTGATCAGAGAGGTTGTTCTTCATCTGATTGTGAAGTTTGTAAAATGTTAATTTCATTTATGTTAGTAATCTTGAAATGACTATAATCACTTATTATCAATATGGGAATAACGTCTCACTTTGGATTCTTCCAAAATTTTGATGTCTTGTAGAATTTCAATGCTTTTGCTTTGAAAATGACATGCTAATAGAGTGAGCTCCTAAAAAAACAGTCTATCATCTTGTAAAATTCTAAATTGGCACTCATCTTTTACCCCATGAACATTGAAGAAGATAGAACACATGGTACCTTTAAAGGATGCAATGTAGACACAAATTAAAGCAACCTCATTATGCATATCACAAAGCATGGGGATCCCCACTTGAAAAGGGAAAGCTAAAGTTATTTCAATTTGCATATAATCCATCCACCTTAAGTTTAGCTTTTTTTAGCTTATCCACTTTAACATATTTTTTTATCTACCATTATCATGGTTTCATGCATTACATTGCAATATATGTTTTTACAAGAGCTTTCAATTTTCATTCAATTTTTCATTTCAATTTTTTTTGTAAAAGGAAGAACTTTGCTGCTCACACCTTTGTTTAAATATTAAAAATAATTATCTAATTAAATTTCATATTTATGAATAAAACAAAACAATATATATCAAATTAATTAATGATAAAACTATCTATCTATCTATATATATATATATATAACAAACATAAGGCACAAAACATTTAATAAGTTGTGTATACACTCGATCTAAAATAACTTGAAAAAAAAATTACAAAGTTGCACACATTAATTACTTTTAAATCTTATAGTTGGGTGTTTTCAGTTAGACAAAAGGTTTAGTCTCAATTGTTTTTATGGTATTTTGTGCATTTTGTCAATACACTTTTTTTTATGCTTTATACATCAGTGTTTATTGCTAACCAAAAAAGAGGCGTTTTTTTGGTGCAATTTGTTTGTGTACTTTTTATCCTTTAATACTTTACAACCAGGTGTTTATTTCTTGTCCAAAATTTTAATTCTACTTATCTTGATTTTTTTCCTTGAAAAAAAATGCAATATATTTATATAATAGATTGTATTTTGTAGATCATAAAATATCTTATACGTAATAAGTCCACATGAATGAATATAGATCCATCACTAAAAAAACCTTACAAAAAAGGCCTCCTCATACTAAAGAGACTATTGGTTGGATTGAACACAACCACTAAATACCAACAACATGTGTTCCATGTATTCTAGCATAAGAAACAACATTTACCAAAATTGATATCAACTCAAAAAAGCCAGAGGATTTGAGAAAAAATTGTTGTTGGTAACACTCCTCTGATTACCCATAGAAAGATGATAAATTGCAACGAGATTATCTTGCATATAAAACTGGGTCGAAGGTCACTTCACCATGTTCATCCTTATCCCATCTGGACCAATAGCCCTCTCCCACTTGTCAACCTACCTTAGATAGAGAGTCAGCAACTGAATTTATTTCCATGTATATATGAGAAAAAACTACTACCTGAAATTGAGTCCTCGACCATTGGATCTCATCATAGATGGGAATGAATTGAAGATTTTAGGAGGTCTTATCTCTTTGAGCTAGTCAATAACCAATTTAGAATCTGTATAAACCTGAAGATGCTACACCCCTGGTTGTATGGCCAAGATCAAATATAACTTTAGTTCCATTAGCTATGCTCGATTATTTGAACTTTTGTTCCATTCCACTTCTCATGATACTTTGTACTTCTTAATTTTTGTAAGTGTATCCCTTTACCTTTTACCTTTTAATCCTTTACAACTAGGTGCTTATTACTCCTAAAAAATATTTTATATAGGGAGACAATATGCACACAGCAGATTGCTTTTAATTTTATGCATTATGCTAGTGTACTTTTATCTTTTAATATTCTACAATTGGGTGTTTATTTCTCGCCCAAAATTATAGTTACACATCCCTTGATACGTTATGCATTATGTCTATATAATTTTTTATCCTTTTATTGCTTTACAATTGGTGCTTATTACTCCCAAAAAAATTGCTCAGTTTCAACCGGTGCTTTGCTCTTCAATTGGTGCTTAACTGGTGCTTATCCCAAAAACATTGCTCAGTTTCAACTGGTGCTTATTCCAAAAGATTTAACCTCACTTTTTTTGGTATTTTGTGCATTTTGTCATTGCACTCTTTATCCTTTAATTCTTTACAGGTGGATGCTTATTGCTAGCCAAAACATTTGGCCCACTTCTTTTGATATTTTTTGTACTATGTTTGTGTACTCTTTATCATTTAATGCTTTAAAACTAGGTGTTTATTTCTTGTCCAAAATTTTAGTTCCACTTTCCTTGATAATTTGAATTTTGTGCTTTGTGTTTTTTTTAAGTATACTCTTTTACCTTTTAACACTACATTTAGGTGCTTGTTGCTCATAAAAAAATAGCTTCAATTCTCTTGATATTTTATATTGGAAGCAATATGCACCCAACAACAATGCATTTGTTGTTGTTGTTGGAATACACATCATTAAATCTAATGTTGTTAGCTGCATGTTGCTTGCCATTTTGTGCATTCTGTCAATGGATTGTTTATCTTTTAATGCCCTAAAACTAGGTATTTATTTATGGCCCAAAAATATAGCTCCCATACCATGATACTTTATGCATTTTGTCTAAATATTTTTTTATCATTTTAATGCTCTACAACTAGTGCTTATTACTCCCAAAAAGAATTTTCTCAATTACAACTAGTGCTTATTGTGTACATTATGTAAGTGCTTATTCCAAGTGCTCATTTTTTGCTTTGCTTATTCTAATTGAGTGCTTATTTTGTAGATTTAAACCGGTGCTTATTTTAAAAGGTTTAGCCTCTTTTTTTGTATTTTGTGCATTTTGTCATTCCAAACTTAATCCTTTAGTGTTTTAAAATGGGAGTTTGTTGCTAGCCAAAGAAATTGGCACACTTCTCTTAGTATTATGTGCATTCTATTTTTTACTCTATATTCTTTAATGTTTTATAACTGGGTATTTATTTCTCCTCCAAAATTTTAGTTTCACTTCTCTTGATACTTTGTTTATTTTCTCTTAGTATACTCATTTATTTTTTAATACTTTATAAATAAATAATTATTGCTTACCAAAAATTTGAGCTCTATTTCTCTTGATATTTTATACAATAAAGTAACTTCTAACCATATATATCCTATTAGTAATAGAAACAGCATTAAATGTACTACTCTTGAGTACATATTGCTTATCATTTTATGCATGGTCAATTTAGTCTTTAACTTTTAATGTTTTACAGATAGATATTTATTATTAAGGCAAAATTTTAGTTCCTCATAGATTATATACATATACTTTTTATCCTTTAATTTTTCATTTTTATAAATATATTTAATTTAAAATTTAAAAATAAATATAAAAAATCTTAAATATAATATATATCACTATAATAAAATAAAAAGGTTAACTTCAATAGTAAAACAGAGGAGATAGAAGAAGAGCTTCAAGTATCTACCTAAACGAATTGCATCATTAAAAAAATTAGAGCTTCAAGTCCCTACCTAAACGAATTGCATCATTAAAAATAAAAATAATAATCAAAACCACTAATCATATTGTGATATTGGTTGTCATGTTCATTATCTTCTTAGCCTCAATGGTGATCATCGGTTTTCATATAATTTCTCCGCATTCAAAATTAGCTATGAGATTATTGGCCTTGATTTGACTTGGGACGTGATTTTATGCCTATAGGTGGCGGTTGATTTTTGCTTATTGAAGGATGAAGTTTTGTCTCTTGTCACATATTGTTGTATTTTTTGCTATGGGATGCGTTGCATTCCCTTCACGTTATCAACGATAATGTTCACCTGGAAATTGAAATTACTAAATCAGATATTGCGTATTATGGATTATGTTCCTTCATTGTAATTTTCTCCCTCACTCACTGGTTCTCATTTGTCAAAATGCAATTGAATATGATAATGAGAAGATTATTTTTATTATTTAATAGTGACTTTGGTAGTTGAACAATATCCATGACAAAGATATCATTCTGCAGGCAACCTTTTAAAATGGTCCTTTCACCTAACACTTTGTTCAACGCATTTCTCCATTTGTGCGTATACGTTGGGTCATCGATCATTCATGATTGTATCTCCATGAAAAAGTCCGCATTGAAAATGGCCTTGTGGGATCCCACGAACCTACGCAACTACTGTAGTTGGAGTTGACTCAATATCTCATGGTCGGTCTCCATAGCAACCATTGTTGCATGTCCTTAAAATATTATTTCAACCATTTATATGACTTAGTGAGGAAAGTTGCTAGAGTTGTGTTGCACAGAAAGCTGCATTTATTGTAATTTTAATGGAATCCTTAGTTTTCTTCTTGTTGTCTTGTACTTTGATTCGGTACTTGGTATGAATGGGCATTACAGACATGACACAAGCCCAATCCCTTTGCCCACAATGATTTATATATTCCAATCTTAGCAAGAAAACTCGTTCTCTTTCCAAATTTGTTGAGTTTCTCTACCATGAGAAACCTGATTGTTCAATATTTGTTAATTTATTTTTTATATATTAATCCATTCGTGTTCCAAAATGGAAAATTGGACTGAAACAATACCTTAATAGGAATGCATATTGCATTTCTCTCAAACTAAAAGTAATCATTAAGATCTTCTATATCGAAGAGATCGTCTACATTAGTGCAAGAGTATAAGTTAAGTGCCATATCCATTATCCATTCTTAGATACTAATAATTACCACATGTAAATTGAGATATATATATATATATATATAACTGCAACGAGAAAAAAAAAGTGTGTGTGTGTGTGTGAATGGAGAAGGACGTCATCACCCTTTGCATTTCTGGTAATGGTGAAGGATTGGAGATGGTGTGTTTCTTTGTAGTTCAAGAGAGGTTGTTTCCGGTGGCGGATTTATAGTCTAGGAGAAGCCAAACCTCCTCTATTTCTTCTGGCGATGATCTGTTATGGTGACAATGACGGGGGTCCCTTTCTCCCTGAGCTGCTACCTGGCATGACCGATCGGTGGCCGATATGGACGAATCCCTATGAGCGGAGCGGTGGTGGATCCTTCGCGCGACGACCCATTGTGTAACGGGATCCTCCTGCTTACCAGTGGCAACGGTGGCATATTCTGAGCTGAGGAGTGCTACAGGGAAGTGCGTCCACAATGGGGGCATCGACAGTAGCTAGATGGCAGTGGAGATTCTCTCAAACACGGGCTCCTATTTACTTTTGGTAGCCACGACAGCTCATAGTCAAGGCCGACTATGGATGGATGTTCTCGGTGTGGTGTGAACCTTTTTTGGCGGCACTGTGACCACCTGTTGATGGTGACTTCAGTCTTCAGATGTCAATGGCTCTATAATTGCATCTGTCAACACATTTGGACTCTTTCTTTTTTGTTCTCTTCAGCTCCTAATGAGTGGGTTCTTCAATGTCCATGAGCCATTCTTGGCTGCTTTGATCTAGGGTTTATTAGATTTAGGTATATTTTCTATGAAGCTAAAAATTTGTTTACCGGAAAGGGCTCTTTGAAGCCTTTCTTCAATATGTAATTTGATTATTCTTAATGAAATTACGCTTTTTTCCTTGGAATATATATATATAACTGCAACGACCAAAAAAATGATAATAGGTCTTGAAGAAATTGTATCATTACAACAACCAAGAAATATTAATTATAACCCAGATGCAGTTCTACCAAGAAATGATAATGTCTCAGATGCCTGAAGGAATTATATCATTACAACAATCAAGAAATCTTGATAATAACCCAGGTGCAGTTCTACCAAGAAATGATAATGTCTTGGATGCCTGAAAAAAAATATAATATGTTGGGGGACAGTGGTAGCATGGGCAGTGGTACCATGAGTAGGGTGATGCTCAAAAAACGTATTGCCATCAGAAGGACAGATGAAGAAACTAACATCTATTGTTAAGATTAATGCTAAATCCTTCATAATTATCATGTGAAATATCAAGCACTTAGCCTCTATAATGCGAAATAAGACTAGCAATTGATCAATTGATCAATACAAAGCCATCTGATCAATTGACCGCTTTAATGAAAATGCAAGAACTAATAAGAAAATAACTTAGAACAGTTATTCTATGTTGTGTTAGTTAAAAGATAATATGGAAAGTATCAAGGTCTTTGTTGTCAAAAAAATCTATTGTTAAAGTCTAATATTATAACTCTACTTGATCTAAGTTTTAAAGTATGAGATTTGTGTTATAAAATTTAAGATATAAAGTTTAATTTTTTTATTTTGTTATTTTAATATTTTTTTTAAATACCTTTTATAGATAGTGAAAATTAGTGGTGCTAGGTACTGCTTGAAAAAGTTTGAAGTGTTTTAAAAAATGATGAAATTAAGATATATAAAAACACTTATTTTCATTATTTTAATAAAATTTAATGTTATCATCTAAGAAATCTATTTTTTTTGGCTAAATATAACATGTGTTAAGTTACAAAATTTAACTTTATTAAAATTAACATAAAATCGAAAGATAAACTATTTGATAAGAATGCACGCGATTTTAGATTTGTGAATTTGTATGTAATTTTAAATTCTTAATATTATCTTTTAAGTTGAATTCTACAAATCAGTATTTTTGATAAGTAGATGGCATACTTCTCTATATCTTGGTTTCTTGGTTTCGGCAGATTCTTAAAATAATAATTTAATTAGTTAAAGATATTGTATATTTACAATAATGTTTACGTTTTCTCAAGTTTTGTTTAGGTTGAGTGCACTAACAAATATCAGAACGTTCGTCATTATCTATGAATGAGATGGTGGAATAGAAAACTGGGAATATCAGGAAATGTCATCCGCAATCGCTATACGGTTGCGTTAGAAAACACCATATGCACTTCCTCAATGAAGCCAATGCCATGTCATTGCTAACACTCAGCTTCCCTTATGCTTTGTTTCAGACATTTTCAACAAATATTTAGGGTAATGCAATGGCAATGTCAATGCTGACTTTCAATTCCAGTTATGTTTCGAACATACGTCAGTTCTCAACAAATATTATATTTAAGGTTTTCCATAAATGAATAAAGTCTCAAAGAGTGGAAATAAAGAGGCGAGTCTTATTGAACAGGCAGACTCGTCTTTAAGATGAGTCTGTGCACTGTCAGAGTGTATGACTCTCCATGGCATAAGGTATGGTGATGTACATGATACATCCTTTACCGGGCACTTTTTCGGCATCCTGTTTCAATAACTCCGATTCCGATATTCTTCATGCCATCCATTAAAATGCCTCCGCCCTTTGACTGATTTCGAGGATCGCTGAGTTGGCAACCCTGAGTCATTATAAGCATGGGACGATTGTTTCAAATGTCGCTCAGTTTCAAATTCAAATTCAAACATTTTAACATGACCTTTCCCTCCAACTCCATTTCAAAATTTTGAACATGACCTCTCCCATGAGTTTTTCTCTGCATTCTTTGTGTATGCGACTAGTTGTGTTGTCCTCTGGCTCTCTGCCCTAGAGATCACTGCAAGAATTATTTCTGTGTACATCTAGTTGTGTTGTATAGTGTCTCTATTTGGCCGTGATACATTGCTGCAACCTACACACTATCCTCGATAGACGGGATGCTCCTCCATGCACACATGTATTCCAGAGGAAGAAAAATAAGGTGTTTTCAGCAAATCTTCAATATCTTGTGGTTTACTTATTTTCATTGGGTTTCGTTGTAAATACAATCTTTGAAAGAAAATTTCTATGGCAACGCTCACAACGGCACCGACACCGACACCCATGGCAACAGCACCAAAGGCATCGCCGGCTAAATCCCCAGCAACACCATCACCTGCAAATCCCCAGCAACACCATCACCTACTTCTCCTCCTCTTGCGAGTTCCCCGAGTGCTTCTTCTCCTGCCTTTGCTCCTTTTAAAGTCGCCACGCCACTAACCTCAACCTCCTCTCCCATGGCTCAAACTCAAGTATCTAGCCCAGTGACCGCTTCGCCACCAAGCCCCAGCAGCGGGGCCGTGTCTACCGTCAATTTGGGGAAGAGTCACCTTTGGTGCCTCTTTGGTGCTACTATGCTTGGAGGAGTCACCTTCCTCCTTTAAGCTGCATCACGCATTCTCTCCATCCGCATTTATTTGATTGTTTCTCTCTTTCCGTATTCTTTTCTATAATTCCACTCCTGGCTTGGCTTGACAGAGTGGAGGGCCACCATATTCACTGGACATTATTCATTGTATACTTGCTTATTCTTTTAATGAGTATTCTTTACTTACTTGTACAATTTCTATTTCAAATTGGGAGTGATAACCCTGCATGCATTTTTAAACAGTCAATCAATCCATCCAAATCTTTGGTCGATGTGAAATAAATTAAAACAATCACGCATGGTTGAATGGCACTGCAACAATTGATGTGAAATGAGCATTATATTCTAATATTACATCAACATGCCACAAATATCCCAATCTTTGTACCTTAACCAAATAGTAACAACGTTTTATGACAATTGCTAATGCCTATGAATAGTCGCAATGTTCGGCTTTTAACGTTTCCTGGATGTCATAATTGTTAGATTGCAACTTGGAACATTTATCAGGGCAGAGCCGGCGAAGATAAATGTTGTTTGGATAGACATAAATACAAATTTATTTATATACAAAAAAAAGAAGTTAGGCAGAGCGGTTTAGCATGGGCTCCCCATATTCGTTCATACACATCACAATGGGAGAAGATCAAGAGATGCATTCAGAAACGGATTTGCTCCCATTCCTGTAGGAAGAAGCTGTGAAGGGAAAAGCAAGGTAAAGATGTATGGAGAAATGCTCGACGAATCCAGATATTACTGTGGATCCAATATATATAATAGAACCTCTCTCAACACTCTGTTCAGAACAGTTAATTGTAAATTCATGGGCTTTTGGCCCTCGTAATACCCTGAAATCCTGGGTGAAAACTAGCTGGAAATCAATAAGAGAAATTGAGATATCCTTGATTGATTACAGTGCACTCTGGTAGAGACAGCATCTTGGAAAGAAGCCCATGGTTCATGAATCGGGCTTGGCTCTTCATCATCGAGTGCTAGCGACCAGGTTTTGATCCATGTTGTGAGTAGGACTACGATATTTCAGCCATTACAGCCTTATACATGGAACTAAGTTAAACTACTCTTTTATATATAAATGTCTCTCTTAGCCAAGGGTTCAATTGTGTACAGTGTAAAGAAATCCAAAATTCTTTCACAAACTTGCCAAATCTTTCAAATATACAATAATAATTTTTTATGTTAAAGAAGTTTTGGGAAATTATTAAAGAAGTTTTGAACCCACCTTTGGAAAAAGAAACCAATGCCATCATTGATAACATGTCAAATATAACTTTCGGGGAGAAAAAACATCGGATGACAATCTATGCTATATAGAAGCCATCCTTGATAACATCTCAAATATACCTTCACATCTTCTCTTCCCACTGTTAAACTACTTAATTACTTAGCTAGAAGATTTCATAATTTCTAACCAAACATTTTCATTGTTTAGAAATTCAACCTCATCTTCTAGATTATGCTTCTCATTACTCAATTGTTGCACTAAGGGAATAGTAAGGGGGTTATTGCCAGTAAGAAGATCGTGTCCAGTAGCTTCGACATGATGAAGAAGACAAGAAACTAAAACACGCAAAAGACAAAAGACTAAAGGTTTGAAAAAAGCTTTGGAGCGTAGGGATTTAAATAGGAATCTATGTGAGGAGACATGGCGAGCTTGTTTGCAACAAACAGGCTCGTCTTAAAGGCGATCTTGTTTGGTGCTACTAATGTATATCAACTAGAAGGATTGCTTGCACTATTGCATTCCAGGTCCTCTGGATTCTGTAGTAGAATTGTTTTATAATGTCTTGTCACTTCTTAGGAGTCGCACTAGGCATTGATTGAGGCAGAAATTTATTTATTTTCATTGTGAGGCCAATTTACTTTGGATGACAGGCAAGTGAGAACATTTTCATTCTTTGAATTTATGTGTCGTATTTTCCGCACGGCTTCCTACGATTGAGAAATACAACAAAAACTCATCCTGTATGAAAGCGGTTACAAGCTCTAACTGTAAAGAAAAGTGCCTAAAGGTCTAATAATATATTCCTTTTGAATATAATGTGGGATTTAATAACTGGTATCAAATATTAATCTGGGAATTTACGAAGTGTTGTCTAGTGTCAAGAGAAATCCTGAGGTATTGTGATTTTAATTCATCTTTATTTCTGAATTTATCATACACTTAAGATTTCAATTCATCTTAATTTTCAAAAATCACATTAATTTATTGTTATCAAGTATGAAGATAAATTATAAGTATTACATCAATTCTTTTTTTTCCACATTAAAAATTTTCCATTTCCATCTATACAAATATTTCGAAATTACATGCCCACGGTCATTTAAAAATCATGGTTCCACAGCTCCATGATATTCTACAAAATTGTAAGGAATCAAATATTCACAAATATACAATAAATGTATAAACATTTATATAATAAAATCAAATATTAAATATTAAATCTCAACAATCTTGGATATGGCTACCGTGAGAGAGTGAGAAATAGAAACTAGTTATTAATAATTATTTTAATAAGAAAGTATGAAATTGAATGGTATTTATGATTTATGTGTTTAAATAATTAAAAAAAAATCAAATATTTGTTTTCAAATTCCATAGGACCTATACATCCAAACCTAACAAATTAAAAATGATCATTATGTATTTGTTAGTAATCCATTTATCAATCATATATTTACCATAATACATTAATCTTCAAAAATTTAAACAGAATTTAAACCATCTTCCACTGCCAAAGTTTAAACAAGTTTCAAAATTCAAAATTCAATAGCATTATCAGTTCCCAAATTTGAAACCCAAATAAAAAAACAAATATATGAAAAATACCACATACACATTACAAGGTTGGGAAAGCCATTAAAATAAGCATAAGGATTTCACTTGTCAATCACTTCCTCCTCTTCTACCTTTAAGAATTTAATTAAGAATTAAGAATCGCATGAAGCGACACCTTGAATTGCTACAACCAGCGATGTAGACATTATTGGATACATGGCCAACAAGAATACCAAGGTGATAGTCAAAGAAAAACACAAAATAATTTGGTTCTAAATCATGTTCCCACTCACCTTATTATATCAATTCCTATATGAGAGAATTTTTAAAGTACTTTATCTTTCATAAATGATTTTCATTCCTTTTAGTTTTGAAATTTATGATTTGTTTTATAAAATTTTGAAACTTTTAAAATTATTTAGAAAAACGAAAAAAGGATTTGAAACTATGGATTATTGAAATGTAAAATGTTTTTCTAATTTTAATTTTGAAATTTTTTATTCAATTTAATTTTAAAATTTATCTAAATGTTAAAAAAATTGTTCATTTTACTCTTGAAATTTATAAAAATATTAAAAATTTGAAAAATGAAAGGGTGCTATTATATAGAATGTTTCCTTAATACAAAGATATTTTTTAATTTTAAGTTTATTAAAAGTTTAGTTTTCATAGGGTTTCGAGGGTTTGGTAGTTATTCATCTTCATGGATTCACAAGGAGGAGGGGGCGATGCTCTCTTCTTCTAAGAAATCTTCACTGCCTTCACATCGATTGAAAAACTGCAACTCTTTTAGCGTGAAGGATGTGAAGGAGTTTACAAATTCATAACACACAAAAATTAACATAGACACACACAACATAAGCAAACTCTTGTTCTTTTCTTTTATTCATCCTACTTTAAAATAACAGATTACATATATATTTATATACAGACTAAATGATTTCACGGCAACTAGAATTTCACATTGGCCAAAAAACTATTACAAACACATCGAAATACATGGGAAAAACTATGCTCCAATTACCCATCGGGCTCCTTTAACGACAATCCAAAAAACTCCAAAATCGTGCCACATGTCACCCTGTGATTGGTCGTCGGCCAATTCTTATCGACCTTCCCATTTTGTTCACATATTGTGCACGTCGATACAAAAATCCACTTTGTTGACACATGTCTCATAGTGATCCAGATGGACATCGGTAGCCACCCACCTATTCCATTGACTCAAAGACATAGTTTTCCAGCTTTGTAGTTGTTTTACGGTTTTTTAGATCCTAATCTTCCAGGGTCGTTTTGAGGCCCTAAACAATGTTTTTTTGTCACGGTCGCACATAAATAATCGCCAATGGCATCGTCTGGGCCGACAACACAGATTCCTCATCCATACCTTTCCGATGGGATACCGAGCGCCCCAAATAGAGATTGTATGCAAAAGTTGCACCCCGAGGAAGTTGATGTATCAACTAACTAGATCGGGGCCTACAAAACTTTTTTCATTTCATATTTTGGGGTTAGAGTTTTTTATGTTTAGGGTTTTCTCATTTATGATTTATGTTAAAAAGACCTTTCCGACCTCATTGTAACTCATTTATTGTGGATAAGCGTAGCTGACACATCTCTTTTCAGACTACCATCTAGAGCTAGTTTGTATTGCTTTACAATTTACAATGTTTTTCTAGTTCATTCATTAATAGAATTTGGGTTTTACTGTATTATTGTGTTTTCTGCAAGATATCCATTTGTATTTTTGTTTTATATCATTGTCTTCACTTCGTTCTCCAAATAATTTAGATCAGTGGTATTAGAGCAATATGCTCTTGTTGTTTCTTAGTTCATGTCCCTGTGGAGATATCAATATGGAGAGTTGGGTATTGAATTAGTTGATCTTGGGGAAAACCACCCTTGTTGGCCCAAGTAGCCTCACATGGTGGGAGAAGAAAAGAGAGATGATGGAGCATGAGATCTTATTAAGTTGTTGCTCGAGCAAGCCCTCGTGCGACACAGGAACGAGACGATGGATAATTTCTCCCAGATCCTTCGACAGATGTTGACGGCAGTGGATGCACCTTCAACAAGAAGTTGTTTTGGAGGTGTGACTCCCTTCAAGGTACAAGTTAACTTGTACATTCCCTTATTTGAACTCTAGATAGATGCAGATGCTTTGGAGAAATGATTAAATTTGTTAGAGGGTTATTTCTCAGTTTAATTTTTTTTTATAGCGAAAAGATCACTTTCACGCTCCTTAACTCCCTCCCCCATATCAAATATTTGTGGGACAATTAATGCGAGAGGCATGCGGGAGATGAGTCTGAATTATATAGGACATAACCCACTTGGGCGGCTTTTGTCAATGCTGTCAAGGAGGAATTCTACTATGTTGGAAACTATGATGACCAGTACATCAGGTAGACGACTTTGCGCTAAGTGAGAGAATAGACAGTGTCGAAGTTCACCAATATATTCCATGCTTTGCGCTCAAAGTTGGGTATTAGAGACTTCGAATGATACTTAGTCCTAAATTATTGTAGTGGCCTGCATAGTTACATTAAGACAAAGATGTATTTTCTGGACATCTCCTCACTAGGAGATGCTTATTGGTACGTTGCCAAGATCGAGAAAAAGTTTAAAGAAAAAGAATAAGTATGAGTTTGGGTTTTCAAATCAACAACAGTAGAATCTTGGAAAAGGAGGCCCCAACTCACAAAACAAAGGATAGAGAAAGAACAACCAAACTCATGAAAACCATCCCAAGTCGTAGGAAAAGAAGGGTAACAGGAAATCGAAGGAGGACACCAGCAAGTGGTGTGAGTTCCACAAAATCTCCTTGCACAACACTGATGAATGCCACTTAAATCAATCATTGTTGGTTGAGACGAAAACTATAGAGCTAGAATATGGCTTATATTCTGATTTAGAGCAAGAAAGGGGAAAGTGAATCATTGATGCCAAACCTAGTGCCACCATCGCAACCAAAAATATTCAACCAGAAGAGTGAGGGAAGCTAGATGAAGGGGAGTGCCTCTTCCATTCACAACTGTGGGTGAAGGGGAATCCGCTACATTTCATTGTTGATAGTGGTAAATAGAGGAACCTCATCTCGATTGAGGTCATCAAAATATTGAAGTTGTCGATGGTGCCACACCTCCAACCATACACCATTGGTTGGTTGATCCAGGGATGATACATTTGCGTCACTCAACATTGCGTCTTATCCTACAGCATAAATCCATTCAAATATAAGGTACTGTGTGATGTTGCCCCACTTGAAGTTTGCGATGTTCTTTTAGGAAAACCCTATACGTGAAAATGCCATGATGTTTATGAGTCCAGGCCCCGTAGTGTCATTCTTTCTTTGGAGGGCCAACTTTACAGGATACCCGATGTAGTTCCGACTATTGCAGTTTCTTTGATCTCTGTGAAGCAATTTCAAAAGGTCATCTCTCAAAGTGGGAAATTTCTCCTCTTCCTGGTTTGGTCAGAAGAGGAGAAATTTCCCCTACAAGGCTAATTTTGGAGGCACACTACAGTTGGTTGGCCGAACACTTCGGCGTGGAGAAGACAATAGAAGTGCTTCATAAGTATTTCTATTGGACAAATCTTTGGCAGGATGTCGCTAGGTATATTTGATCGTGTGTAACATACCCAAACTCAGCAAGTTAGTATTTTAGCGGAATAAAACAAATTCTTCCATTAAGTTCTTCATGTAATAAAAACTATTTGTATTAATGATCAACAATCCGCCATCACAGCATTGATAGAAGACGATTAATTACAGATATAACTAACATGCATTTGGAATTTGTTTCAACAACTTGAGTTCTTGTCATCTTCGATTACTTATGCAAGAGTTTTCCAACTTCGATACTATGATAGTAAATTACTTCGACAACTTGATGATGATACAAGACATACCAACCATTCGAACAACCACTAATAATACAAATCTTACCATTTTATTTTGGATATCTTTCTAAAATTCTTACCCATTAGCAGTAGCTCAATTTTTTCCTGAGAAACTTAAACACCTTTATGGGATCACTATGTGACAACCTGATTAACCATAATCTATCCTTTACCAAATGAATCGCTTGACAAACGCATAATTTACTTTAGAAACAAAATGAATCACTACATAATCTTACAAGAGAAAGAGACACAAAGAGACATAATCTTACATAATTTACTCCATACCCTATCTTTTAAAGGGGAAAAACCTAACTTCCTTCCTTCTATGACCATCAAATATTATTTCCCATTTTATATTTACATATATATATATATGTATCAATCCACCGTATATATATATATATATACACACACATTTTAAACAACCTTTATGTTCATGGATTTCAATGGATATCTTATAGTAAATTGTAGTGAATATATTAATATCTTAATTAATAAGTTGATCTTCTTTTAGCTCTGTAAACCCATGTGCTTTCTAGCACTCTCCTCTTGGATTAGGTTTATCATAAAAGTAATTATGATCATATATTAGAATATCGTGTTATCCTTAGGCATAGGTCATATATGTCGCTTACTTGTTTTTGTAATGAAAAGGTAGCGTCCTTATATTAGGACGTTGTATGAAAGTCTTAAGGTAATAACCATAGATCCAACCATTATGTCCTACAGGATCCTAGACATTATCGTCTAGATTAACAAGGATTCCCTTGACCTTACCTTCCCCCAATGGTTCAGTTGTCGATGCTTTAGTCGCGTCGCTGCCTATCGTCACTTAAATTTACAATCTACCACGTAGGAATTTAACCCACATAACTTCACAAAATTTTTACTGGTGGGGCCTTGGCCTTGAGCTCCTCACTAGAAACCACAATTACATTTTTAATTTACAATAATTAGGAGAAAAAAGAGGGATGTTACATCGTGCACTACCTATGCCATCGCTAAACCTTCCATCAAGAAGCAAGGGTTGTACACTCCTCTTCCTACCTAGACATGCGTTGGGAGTTAGTATCAATGGATTACATGTCAGGTTTTCCCTACACCAAGCATGGTCACGACTGTGTTTTTTGGTTGTCGATCGATTCCCTAAGATGACCAGTCTAGCACCATGTACGAAGACTATCACAATAAAAGTTGCTATTAAGCTCTTCTTTGAGTGTGTTTGGGTTCATTTCAGGCTTCCATAGACCATTGTTTCGTATTAGGACAATAGGATCCTCAACACCTTCTATTCCTCCTTATGGTCTCTAATGGAAAGAAAGCTAATCAAATCGACTTCCTTCCACCCCCAAACAGATGGTTAGACATAAGTGGTCAACACGATGATTATGCATATCCTGTATATGTACAAATCCAAAAATCCATGCACATAGGATGAGATCCTTCCATATGTTCAACATAGTTACAATAGATCCCTACACAACTCTATTGGCCACATCCCTTTTCAGGTGTGATTGGGGTTCTATCCATTGGCCCCCATTGTCGTGGCTATAACAATTGCATCTACACAGGATGAGTCCTCCCATGCTCAAGCTGAGGCAGGTAAAGCAACCAAATTCATTGAACGGATATAGCACATCCAACAACAAGTTCATGATATTATGCATAAAGCCAATTCCAAGTATAAACAACGACATGACCAACATCAGGTTCCACACAAGTTTCAACATCAGTGCGCTTTAATAACACACCAGGGTGTATTTGTAATAAAAAAACACTAAGGATTGTAACAAAACATTTTTCTACGATACCCGCTTTGTTTGCAAAAACTAGTGCAATATTTTATGGGAAGCACTAAAATTCATTCTCTTTTTCAAACAATGATTTGTGACAATGCAATTATATTTTTTATTACATTATTTATCATAAATGTAAATATTGATTATAATAGTATTCATATATAAATTGAACTTTGATTATTGTATTTGGATATGATGTTTGGATTAATTTGTTATATATACTTCACATATTTTCATTAGAATGTTTATAGGTAAAGCTCATGGTTCCCCCAACAATTCCCATGGTCCCATAAATAGAGCTCATGGTTCCACCAACAATGCTCATGGTTCCACCAATAATTCTCATGGTTCTATAAATAGAGCTCATGGTTCCATAACTAAAGCTCATGGTTCCACCAATAATGTTCATGGTTCCATAACTAGAGCTCATGGTTCCACCAATAATGCTCATGGTTCCATAAATAGAGCTCATGGTTCCACTAATAGTGCTCATGGTTCCACCAATAATGTTCATGGTTCCATAACTAAAGCTCATGGTTCCCCCAACAATTCTCATGGTTCCATAAATAGAGCTCATGGTTCCACCAACAATACTCATGGTTCCACCAATAATGCTCATGGTTCCATAAATAGAGCTCATGGTTCCATAACTAAAGCTCATGGTTCCACCAATAATGTTCATGGTTCCATAACTAGAGCTCATGGTTCCATAAATAGAGCTCATGGTTCCACCAATAGTGCTCATGGTTCCACCAATAATGTTCATGGTTCCATAACTAAAGCTCATGGTTCCCCCAACAATTCTCATGGTTCCATAAATTGAGCTCATGGTTCCACCAACAATGGTCATGGTTCCACCAATAATGCTCATGGTTCCATAACTAAAGTTCATGGTTCCACCAATAATGTTCATGGTTCCATAACTAGAGCTCATGGTTCCTTAAATAGAGCTCATGGTTCCACCAATAGTGCTCATGGTTCCACCAATAATGTTCATGGTTCCATAACTAAAGTTCATGGTTCCCCAACAATTCTCATGGTTACATAAATAGATCTCATGGTTCCACCAACAATGCTCATGGTTCCACTAATAATGCTCATGAATGGTTCCATAAATAGAGCTCATGGTTCCATTTACAGTGCTCATGGTTCTACCAATAATGTTCATGGTTCCATAACTAGAGCTCATGGTTCCACCAACAATGCTCATGGTTCCATAAATAGAGCTCATGGTTCCACCAATAGCGTTCATGGTTCCACCAATAATTTTCATGGTTCCATAACTAGATCTCATGATTCCATAACCAAATCTCATGGTTCCCCCAACAATTCTCATGGTTCCATAAATAGAGCTCATGGTTCCACCAACAATGCTCATGGTTACACCAATAATGCTTATGGTTCCATAAATAGAGCTCATGGTTCCATAACTAAATCTCATGGTTTCACCAACAATGCTCATGGTTCCATCAATGGAGCTCATGGTTCCACCAACAATGTTCATAAATAGAGCTCATGGTTCCACCAACAATGCTCATGGTTCCATAAATAGAGCTCATGGTTCCACCAACAATGCTCATGGTTCCATCAATGGAGCTCATGGTTCCACCAACAATGTTCATAAATAGAGCTCATGGTTCCACCAATAATGTTCATGGTTCCATAAATAGAGCTCATGGTTCCATAAATAGAGCTCATGGTTCCACAACCAATGCTCATGGTTCCATCAATCGAGCTCATGGTTCCACCAACAATATTCATAAATAGAGCTCATGGTTCCACCAACAATGTTCATAAATAGAGCTCATGGTTCCACCAACAATGCTCATGGTTCCATAAACAGAGCTCATGGTTCCATCGATAGTGCTCATGGTTGATATAAGTCGTGTCCAGGAAGCATGAGGGGGACAACAATTCGACTGAATGAGTCAACTCTATTATGGCGGAAGCAATTAAGAATAAGCAGAATGAGCAAAGCAAGATTACACTACACAGATAAACGCAAATACGCACAGACAATATGCAGGAATGCAAAAATATCTTATTTTATTGTAAACAAGTCTAAGACATGATAAGATTGCTATGTTACAATATTATACATGCTTATATAGAATTATGAGATGCGTGGGTGCCTTCCCATTACGTTCAGTTACAAAGAATAAGTTAGAACGGTTCAACAGTTCAATCGTTACAGTCGACTGGAAGACAGAAAGACAATCTATTGAAGTTCGATAGTCGTTGGTTGCATGTTGACGTTGCTTGTCGATGTCATGAAATGTGAGGTTGATGACCATGTCGAGGGCGCGAATGTGTCGAGGTGTGTCGAAGTTGAGACTTGTCAGAGTTGTGTCAAATTCGAAACCCATCGGACTGGAAACTTGTCGAGTCGAAGTCATGTCAAAGTTGTATCAATGTTGTTGACTTGCCAACTATAATGCGGATCAATGGTTCCATCGATTATGCTCATGGTTCCATAAATAGAGCTCATGGTTCCACCAACAATGTTCATAATATAGCTCATGGTTCCATAAATAAAGCTCATGGTTCCACCAATAGTGCTCATGGTTCCACAAATAATGTTCATGGTTCCATAACTAGATCTCATGGTTCCATAACTAAAGGTCATGGTTTCCCCAACAATTCTCATGGTTCCATAAATAGAGCTCATGGTGTTCGGGTACACAGGGTACTACCAAAGGACCGAACACCAAGAGAAACCACTTCACACAAACAGATCACAGATCAACACACCGATGTTTTGACGTGGTTTAAACCCCCTTGAGGGAAACACTCCACGGCCCCGGCCAAATAGCTTCTACGGGACAATTTATTATGCAAAGAAAGAAAGTTACAAATGAGCTTCTCATAATCGATCAACTAAACAATGACCCTCCATGCTCTTTAAATAGAGATCATGGACCAATCGGGTGTTAAGCCACGGATCAAGGTTAGGTTTGATCTAAGAGAAGTTGAGCCGTCGGATCACTCTATGTCGGAAACATATCGTGACCGTCGGATTAAGTATTTACAAATGCATACTAATGCATACTAAAGAAACACACTATCCCTAACGGATATATTACACAAGTTGATCTTAACTAACTCCTAAGTGTCTAAATATCCTAACATCCCCCCTTAAGAACAACTTGGGATAGGATTGAAGGATTTACAAAAGTGACACTATTAGGAGAAGGAAGGAGGCATTAGAGCCTATCCCCTCTTAATGACAAGTTCCTGAACTCCTAACATAGATCGAAGTTTAGAAAACTTCGCTTCGGTAAGAGACTTGGTGAAGATGTCTGCAACTTGATCATCTGTAGGGCAAAAGAGCACTTCAAGAACACGATCATGAACAAGATTTCTGATGAAGTGCATGTGTAGCTCAATGTGTTTGTTGCGTTGATGTAGAACTGGATCTTTGGCAAGCTTGATGGCACTTTGATTGTCGCACCACAGTGGAGTAGGCTGCTGCTGCTCGAATCCAAACTCTGAAAGGATCTGTCGAAGCCATAAAGCTTCCTGACTGGCATTAACTGCTGCTCGATATTCTGCCTCTGCTGAAGAAAGAGCAAGAGCTTGTTGTTTCTTACAAGCCCAAGTGATAGGTCCAGAGCCCAGACTGAAAACATAACCTGCAGTAGACTTTCGATCATCAGGATCGCCGGCCCAATCTGAATCAGTGAAACCAACCAACAAAGGTTTCCCCCCTGTACTGTAATGAATCCCAAACTGAACTGTACCTCGAATATATCGAAGTATTCTTTTAGCTGCTTTCCAGTGACTTTCATGAGGTGTCTGCATATAACGGGCAACTCTACCAACGGCAAAGGAAAGGTCAGGACGGGAATGAGTCAAGTATAAGAGACAACCAACAAGCTAACGATACAATGTGGCATCTACTTCAGGTGAAGTACAAGTGGCAGAAAGTTTGACTCCAGACTGGAAGGGAGAAGGGGTTGGTTTACAATCTTCCATGTGAAAGCGACGAAGAAGGTCACAAGCATACTTAGACTGAGAAAGAAAGATTCCTTCTTTGGTTTGCAGAACTTGGAGACCAAGAAAATAATGCAAATGTCCTAAGTCTGACATTTCAAAATTTTGTTTAAGACTGGATTTCACATGGGTTATAAGCTTAGGGTCACTACCAGTAAGAATAAGGTCATCAACATAGAGAACAAGTATGATGAGATGGTTTCCTACTTTCTTGGTATAGACATTGGGGTCAGAATGGCATCTAGAAAAACCAGTGTCAAGGAGAAAGCTATCCATTTTGGCATACCAAGCTCTAGGAGCTTGCTTAAGGCCATATAAGGATTTCTTAAGGCGGCAGACAAGGCTAGAGTTATTCTGAACATAGCCAGGAGGTTGTTCCATGTAAATTTCCTCCTGTAAATCACCATGTAAGAAGGCAGACTTGACATCCATTTGATGGACTTCCCAGTTGTGTAAGGCTGCAAGGGAAAGAACAAGGCGGATGGAGTTCATTTTGGCGACGGGAGCAAAGGTTTCATTGTAGTCAATCCCTTCAACTTGAGAAAAACCTTTGGCAACTAACCTTGCCTTAAGTCTTTCAACACTTCCATCTGATGCATACTTAGTTCTGTAGACCCATTTACATCTGACAAGTTTTCTTCCTTTTGGAAGAGGTACAAGATCCCAAGTATCGTTCGCCATTAAGGAACGATATTCTTCATCCATGGCTGCATCCCAATCTGGATTCCCTGAAGCTTCTGCAAAAGTTTCTGGATCATGATTCTCGGAAACTTGAGCCAAAAGAGAAGAGGCTCGCTGAAACTGAGAACGTGTTCGACGTTGATCTCTAGGATCACCGGCAAGATCACCAGCTGCTTCACATGTTGAACGGACCCATCGAGGAAGCACTTGTGCTGGTGCAACTGGAGGAACATGAGCAGGCGGAGGTGGATTTTCATCCTCACTGTCATCATCAGAAACTGGAGTTGGAAACCTGTCAAGGAAGTTGGAAGAAGAAGAAGAAGGCACAAACGCCGAATCAGGCTCGCAGGCCAAAGATGGCACACTCGCCGAGTTAGGCTCGCAGGCCAAGATATTTTCATCAAATTTAACATCTCTTCTAATGATTATAGCATGAGAAGGTGGTTGAAGAAGTCTATAACCTTTGACATCTTCAGAATATCCAACAAATATGCACTTTTCACTTTTAGGCTGCAATGCTTTCCGTTTTTCATCCGGAATGTGAGCCCATGCTTCACTACCAAACACACGAAAGTGACTTACATCAGGTTTAATTTTACTCCATGCTTCTTCCGGTGTTATACCTTGTAATGCTTTTGTGGGGGTGCGATTAACTATGTAATTTGCACAATTAATGGCTTCAGCCCAAAATTGAAGACTTAGTCCCTTAGATTGGATCATACAATTAGCCATTTCTTTTAAAGTGCGGTTCTTCCGCTCAGCTACACCATTTTGTTGTGGTGTATATGGAACAGTGTGTTGTTGTTGGATGCCTTGTTCAGTGCAGAAAGTAGTGAACTGTTTGTTAACATATTCTCCTCCATTGTCAGATCTTAACTTAATAATTTGATGACCAGATTGTTTTTCAACAAGGGCCTTGTAGGCCAAGAACATGTTAAATACTTCGCTCTTAAGTTTTAGGAAATAAACCCAAGTGCGTCTGGTGTAATCATCAATGAAAGTTAAGAAATATTTGAAACCAGAAAAGGAAGCAGATGGAAGAGGACCACACAAGTCACTATGCACAAGCTCCAAGGGAACCGAGGCGTGCCAAGAGGCACGTTTGTCAAAACTGTCCCGATGATGTTTTCCGAGTACACAACCGGAGCAAACACCATCTCTGCAAGATACCATCGGAAGACCTGTCACCATATTTTCTTTACATAGTTGTTGCAATGAGCGATAATTTAAGTGACCAAATCGCTCATGCCAAAGTTTGCTCAAGTTATCACTATGAGCAACAAAAACTGAAGGGAAAGGTGATGACCCAAAGTTGTTAAACTTGTACAACCTGGTAATATCATCAACAATTCCGGTAGCTAGGACCTGTTGAGGATCTTTAAAATCCTTGATTACAACTTGGTGAGGTGTAAAGGTCACAGTTTTACCTTCACCAGAATGAGTGATCTGATAGACTGATAACAAATTGCAGGAAATTTTTGGAACACATAGTACATCACTAAAATGACCATTATCTACTGGAACTGTTCCAGCTCCTACAACACTTAGAGATCTATCATCACCAACAAATATTTGTTTGGTGTTACATTCATGCATAGTAGAAAAGATGGCTTGATCCTTAGCCATATGATAAGATGCTCCAGAATCAATGAGCCATTCATTTGAAGTAGAAGAAGAAGATGCATTATAAGAATAACCAGAAGCACAAAGTGCATGTCCATGAGAGGTAGATTCTGATGGCGAATCTAGGCTGATGTGGTGCTTCTTCATTGCTGCTTCCAAGGCTGCCATCTTCTTGAAACACTTTGATTCATCATGATTATCTTTCCCGCAATAGTTGCAATGACGCTCAGTCTTCTTGCCTTTTGGCTTGGATCCTTTGTCATTTTTTAAAGAAGGAGCTGACTGAGAGGGTTTGGGACCCTTGTTTGACTTATTATTGCGAAAATTTTGTTTATTGGGAGGCTTGGACTTTTCTTTCTGTTGGGACAATAAGGCTTTCCCAGATGTATCTGCATTGTTGATTATTCCAAGATGAATGAGTTTATCTTGTTCCCTAATCAAGGAATCACAAAAGGATTCAAGACTAGGCTCTTGATAGCTAGCTGCATTCAATGACGCTTTCATGGAGTAAAATGTAGATACAAAAACAGAATATGCAGGTCCAAGTTTGGAAAGAATATGATAAATGCATTGTTTGTCTTCCCTCTCAATCTTACATTCTGCACATAAGAGCTTGAGAGTTTTGTACTTAGATAAATAATCTTGAATGCATGAAAAGTCACTTGGATTTAAAGAAATCAACTCATTTTCGAGTTGGTGACCTCGAATTTCATTGTGTTTACCAAACACAGTTTCCAACTTGTCCCAAGCAGCATTAGGTTCATCAATTCCAGATATGTGGAATCGCAAATCAGTAGAGATTGACATCCCAATCAATCCACGAGCTTCATCACATCTATTTGCCCATTTTATTTTCTTATCATCATCAGTGGGTTCTTTTTCTTTCCCTGTTGTAATTCTGAAAAGTCCCCTACTTCGTAGAACATCCTCCATACGAGATTTCCATGATAAATAGTTGGAACTGTTAAGTAGAATATCACAAAGGGCGGCCATATTTGTAAATTAATGGCTGTAAAAGCAGAAACCAATAGTTTGGATGTGAAGAGCTCGAAAAAATAGCCAGTTTCAAAAAAAACGGCACTGAAAACGGACTCTGTATGATAAAGTTATGCTTGAACAAAGAAACTGTTGAAGATGTCCCCAATAGTGACGTGGCAGCTAGAGAATGTCCAGCAAAAAAAAGAACCCCCCTCTTCCCAAGATGAACCTTTTGACAATCACTTTACAAAAAAGTTGCTTTTAAGTGAATCACTTTTGTAAAATAAGTGATTTCACTTTTACAATGATATTACTTCTAAATAGTGCAACAATAAATAAAAAGCTTAAGTGACTCACTTGTATTTTTATTTTTTATTATTTAAGTGAGATGCACTTTTACAATAAAGTAATTTGAAAATAGAAATTGCATGCACTTTCCTTTTTAAAAGTAACTTCCTAAGACTTGAACTCAAGACCTATTAAGGAATAAAGCAACTTTGGACCAAGTGAGCTAGTTTAAAAGGTATGTAAAATATGGAAATGAGGAAGGGGGCTTGGCTTTTTTTTTTTTTTTTTTTTTTTTTTTTTTTTTTTTTTTTACTCTTCTTGCTCGGTTTGCGTGCTTGCCCTTTTTCCTGCAAAACAAACCACAAAACGAAACAAAAAAAACTTTTCCACACTTGTGGAGTTAGATCTTGTTAGCTTGCCCGGAAAGTCTACGTTTTCTCTCTGTTTCTGATTTGCCGAGATCGCGCAAAGTGCACGGCAAAGAGCATACGCAGCCGAGAAAAACCCTTTCCCTTTCTGTTTCTGATTTGCCGAGATCGCTCAAGGTGCACGGCAAAGAGCATACGCAGACGGGAAAGCAACAATCCGAAACCAAAAAAAAAATCTAACAGTAACAAAAAAATGAAATATGAGATTTTTTTCTTTTCAAAAAACGAAATAAAAAAAATGCGTCACTGTAACATTATACCTTCAGATCTGATGAAAAACGCGTTTCTGGAGCAACCGGGAACCGTTTTCGATCAAACGAAAACTATTTCCCAATGGAAACGACGCTCCGGACGCAATGGAACACCTCCCACAGCCCAGAAATGCACAGAAATACCAGAACTAGAAACCCTTTCGAGTTTCGGCAACAACAGTTCAAGATCTAGATCATAACCAGAAGCGGCTCTTCATAAAAGATCTGATACCATGTTCGGGTACACAGGGTACTACCAAAGGACCGAACACCAAGAGAAACCACTTCACACAAACAGATCACAGATCAACACACCGATGTTTTGACGTGGTTTAAACCCCCTTGAGGGAAACACTCCACGGCCCCGGCCAAATAGCTTCTACGGGACAATTTATTATGCAAAGAAAGAAAGTTACAAATGAGCTTCTCATAATCGATCAACTAAACAATGACCCTCCATGCTCTTTAAATAGAGATCATGGACCAATCGGGTGTTAAGCCACGGATCAAGGTTAGGTTTGATCTAAGAGAAGTTGAGCCGTCGGATCACTCTATGTCGGAAACATATCGTGACCGTCGGATTAAGTATTTACAAATGCATACTAATGCATACTAAAGAAACACACTATCCCTAACGGATATATTACACAAGTTGATCTTAACTAACTCCTAAGTGTCTAAATATCCTAACACATGGTTCCACCAATAGTGCTCATAGTTCCACCAATAATGCTCATGGTTCCACCTCTGTTTATGGAACCATGAGATCTATTTATGGAACCATGAGCATTGTTGGTGGAACCATGAGCTCTATTTACGGAACCATGAGCATTGTTGATGGAACCGTGAACAATGTAGGTGAAACCATGTAAAATGCATACAACACCATGTGTAATTAAGGAACCTTGAACAACGTTGGTGGAACCAAGAATATCATAAGCATTCTATGGCATTGTTTGTACACTATTTGAATTTTTCCCAATGCTCTGACTATAGATTCTGCAAAATGCACAGGCACATGTGAAACGATACACAATCAAGTAAAACTAGAGACATAAAGCATGTTGCAACTCTTTTTTGTATTAGTTTCCCCAGCCTACGCTATGTGCAATTACATAATCTCCACTGTCTGGAGCATATTTTTGTAAATGCAAAAAAAAACTATTGGCAAACAATGGCAATTTCTATTTTTTTGTATTGCTTTTATAGTAGAACTACATCAGCACACAGCACTGGACAATGTGCTCCATTCATCAAAAAAATTATTCCATGTATTAAACCAGTTGCAGTCAAATTTTGAAACCCTTACTATGTTTTGAAATCATGGCTCTAGCTCTTGAGTTGATGATAGTTGAAACATAAACATATTGTTTTGTCTATAACAACTACTATCCATTATATTATATGGATGCCTTTTTTGACTTCATCATACCTCACCACAAGCCTTTTATGGCCCATATCCTTGACAATCCTCTCAGTACCAAATCCTTGTTAAAATGAGATAAAATTTTTAGACTCCATCCTCATGATATTATTCTTGTCATTTTTGCTTGCCCACAAATATTTGCCACAACTTTTCCTTAGCTTTGTTTAAGATGCTCTTTGGAATAATAGTCGTAGACATCAAAATATTAGTGTTTGTGATATGAATTATTTGTTAGACTATGTAAAATGTTATTTGTGTCTATTTACTTGTTAAATAATTAGTTATGTAGTTTTTAATTAAAGTGTCAAACCAATATTTCCAATGGTTACAAACTCTTCTTATTCATCATCTTGTTTAGCCATGCAATTGATGATTTACTCTACCTTTGTCTCGATATGAAAATTATTTTTCACAAAGTCCACTCCATTCCCTTTACTTTCGTTTTCCATGTTGTTGTTGACTTCTTAAGTACCGCTTCTTTCTTTCATCTCCTCTACCTTCTATTATTCTTGAGACAAATTCATCTTAGCTCCAAACGAATATCATTGTATTTCTTTAGGAGGCATTCCCCCCCACTCATGTTCAATTTCATAAGCCACTTCCTTTATATTTCTTCTCTATTGATCCTTCCCTAGGGCCTTCAATTGTGCACATAGTGCTTGCACTCCCTTATTTACCTCATTCTTGTCTCTGTATGGTTTGATATTCATTTCATTCACTCATATGCTTCCTCTTGGGTGTTATATTGGTCCTCACAAGGAAATGATTTTCTACTTGAAAGTGATTTGCCTCTTTATTGTGTGCACTTCAACCCCACAAACATATCTACCTAATAATTTGTTGTTAAAGCTGTTATTTTTCACAACATGCAAACCCAAATATCCTCTTCAACCATTCATAATGTCCACCCAATCTTGGTGTTGTAGTTGTCTTTTTGCTTCTACAACTCTTCCCTACAAACTAAACTATAGCTATTTCCTCCCTTACAACATCCACCCAATTCTTTTCTTTTTATTGGAGTTGAAATTCAATTGAATACTTCCTACTTTGATACGAAATGGTGTAGGAACAAAATAAAGGCCCAAATCTAATCTTTCTCTACGAATCAAACAAGGTTGGATGCAATTAAAACAAGGTTGGAATCAAATTAAACACATGCATGCAAAAACAATAGGATGGAATAACAATGGGCTCAAGGTTTCTTATTATCACTACTAAATTTTGGCACGAATTCCAACGTTTTTTCGACCATGATGGAAAAAATCATAGGTGTCATCACATTTTTCTTGTTTTTTTTTTATTTGGATGCATTGTATGTCACTATTTCGATGATCCTACTTAGATGTAGGAATTTTGGCAACCTGATGTTCGAATTCCGGTGTTCATAGTTCTCATTCCCTCATCCGCTGAAATGGACAATAATGTTTATCTTGAATTAAGGGTTCCAAAGTGAGCATGGTCAACTATCCTCGAAATTTTGATGTCTATAAATTATATATATGTGCTCAATATTAAGGCAACAATTATGTGATGTTTTCAACATCTATAATAGATTTCTACTTCATAGTTTTGACAACTATAACAATGTTACGACTTTTTTCTATCTACTTAGAGTTTCATTTGGATTATATAGTTAACGATGTCAACAAAAGAGAAAATTTCTAGGATTGTTGCTAGGTTAAGGGATCAACTTTAGTGTAGAGACCTAGATGCATCAAGTGGTCTGCCATTTTTTTCAGCAGTTTTGTTTTACTTTGGATTGTTGTCGCACTATGTTCGAAGGAAAGACAATATTCCAGTTTGATTTGGAGCTTTTTTTCTTATTTTTTTAGAGGTTTCTAGTCACTTGGCCCTCGTTCTGCATCCAACCTCCTAGGACGATGATCGAGGTGCATATGTACATGTGGGGTAAAACGTTTCTCAAGAGGGGCTAGTCCAATTTTCTTGGCAGGATCACTCAAGAGTCCCTCGATTTACTTGCCAACAAGGATGATAACACCCTAGATATGGTACTATACCCATACATAGGGTTGGAAATTGGCAAAAATGTCCCAACATCCTATTTACTATGGATCAACCACCAAATGGTAGAGGTAATATTAGCTTATGTTTTGATTAATATAGTTGCATTTTGTTGCCTACTTTAATATAGTTGAAGATCATTTAATGTCATTTTTCTATTGTATTTATTTAATGTCATTATATGATAACTAATTGATTTTTTATTTGAGATATTTAGATGGCTAAATAGTGAAGGTATGATTTTACTATGTTAATATTTTATTTAGACAAAATTAAATTTTTTTTATTTAAAATGGTCTAAAATTATAGTACTAAAATTTATATAAATTTTAAATTTTAAATCATAATTTATTTTGGGTTCAACGTGGCTTAAATGTATGTAATTAAATTGTTCTCTTCATATAAAAAACATATGGGTTGAAGAATGAATAATTCGGTCATAGTCTTGTCATAGTAAAGCTACAAATACTATGAGTTATCGACAATGGATGCTATTATTATAATTCCACTCTTATTTTAACAAGAGCCACATGGGGGCATGTGCTGCCTGCTCTTTTGATAAGCATACAATAAAGACTGCAAGCACAAAAATGATTAAGGCTGTTGGACAAAATTGTTTGTCTACAAACATAACACATTGTGTTTCCACGCCTACATGTTACCTTATTGCACCCATCCATCTTGATTAACTCTGCGTGGCAAATGTTACATTCTTTTATCAGATCTTTTGTCATCCTCTCTTCAACTTACCCACGAAGAGTGTCAGGCATTTTCTGAACCTCTTCACATAGTAATGGTAAGTGATTCATCTTGTTGCATTGGATACAAGAAGCCTTTAGACATTTTGTATTTGGACAGCCCAAAACTTGTAGACACTTGTCTACTTCATATGGATTGTTACAAAATGGGAAATAAACCAACCCTTCAACTTTGGCTTCAGCTATAAATTCTTGGTCTTGTTTCCTATAGATTTGATCTTCATATTTTTCAATGATATGATTTGGTACAACTCTCTAAACCTATGACCAAGGAATTGACTCCTTGCAACCATCAATATCCATACAACTTAGAGAGACATGTGCTTTGAAACCTCCATATATGATATGTTTTACCCGCTGCCTTATACAATAAAAAATAGATTCCCATTCGGACACTGTACCATATCTTCTAATCAAAATCCCCAATAACATCAACCACATGCAAGATCCATTTCTTCTTTGTCGTAACTCACACTTCGATGAATACCCATTATGATTTGGGGATTATTGATGCCTGCCATATGAGAGCTTTTTGCTTCTAAAATCTTTGGATTCACAAACTTTCCAATAGTTAGTTCATCAAAGTGACCTTCTCCACTAATTATCCCCTCCCGTTATCATTCCCATTGTTGTTGTCAACTTAGGAATTACTAAGTTGTTCCATGAAAGAAGAGATTTCATCTTGTACATTCGTTTGAACTACTGCTCTTGAGACTTCTGAAGGTCCATCATTTGACAAATATTGTTCATTGGTAGAACTGGAGGCATAGTGTGGAAATTCTACTTAGAGCGTCACAAAATAAGAAAACAATAATGCGAGAATACAAGTTAAGACAAGGCATTTAATCATCAAATAAGACATAATTAAATACAAAACCAGTTAAATTGAAGTGGTGTAATAGGTTTTATAGTTTTCAAACCAACATTTGTTTTTCACTAATATTCTCTTTAACTTGTGGGCCATCTTCATTGCTTTGTATATGATAAACAAACAAAATAGGTCAAGTGGTTTCCCTTAGTAGAATGACGGTACAACACATATTTCCATACTTCATAAAAAATGCCACTATTTATGTCACTTTATGGCTATCATCCTCCTTCCATAACATCATCCCTGAAAGAGAAATCTAAGGTTCAAGAAGTGGAGGAACACATATGTACCAACAAGAGTTTCTCCAACTATTGAAAGATAACTTGGCTATAGCACAAAATAGGATGAAACAACAAGAAGATCAACATTGCAGTGAAATGAAATTTAAGTGGGGGATTGGGTATTTTTTAGGCTACGACCATACAAACACATGTCCTTCAAGCAACAAAAGAAGGACAATAAATTAACACCCAAGTACTATGTCCCATGTAAGGTGTTGCAAAGGATTGGAAGTATGTCTTACAAATTGGAGTTGCCTCCATCTTCATGTGTCATGCCTAAAAAAGGTCATTGGTGACAAGATCCTAGTCCAGACTATTTTACCAGAGATAGATGAGGAAGATCAATTGGTATTAAAACATAAAACGATTCTTGACACAAGGACCAATAAACTATGAAATTTAGTAGTTACTAAGTACCTCATGAAGTGGAATAACTTGCCAATAGAAGAGGCGAAATGGGAAGATGAGTTCTTCAAGCAGAAATATCTAGAATTAATCAAGTGTTGAGGACAATAATTGATTGGAAGAGAGGGGCATGTTAAGCCCTATATATTGTAAGGTTACTTTCTATTGTTACATTTGGGACCTTATTTGTAATTGTATGGTCAGCTAGAATTGTAATTGTACCATTTGTCTCATATATATATATACCTAGTTTTATGATCATCTCATATATACCTAGCTTTATGATCATATCATAGTCTTGTTTATTTGGTACAATGTATAAGTATGTTTCCTCCTTGAAAAGGCTTCTTATTCATCCCATCCTCATTCTTAAGGCATTCGATTATTCTCGCTTTCTTATTTTATGCTCTTTTGGGAATTTGGTGCATAGCAAAATAAGCATAGTTTGTTGTTCCCATGTATGCATCCTACCAATTAGCTAGTATTCCAAAGATGCCCTACTCTTTGTCAACCTCAAAAAGTTATGGATGAGCATAAGATGCAGTGATGTGAACTCCAACAAGATCATATCCTACAAAGCATGTGAATTATAGGATTTCAAGTAAGTGAATCAACCCTCAAATTGTATTGCAAGCACCGTTATGCTAAGAACAATATATTGGCATTGTTTGATGTTGCATGAATCTCACTACAATTATAGTTGTATAGTACACACTGCAATCAATCAACATTATGTTAGTAGGAGGCACCACTCTCTTGTCATTGCCTCCATTGGCATAAGGATCATGGTATATTGGAACTTATTGGTTATTATGGTCACATCTCTTAACCAATGTGGGATTATTATTTTTTATGGAGAGGTATATGAAACCAAATTTGTAGTATATTGGAGCTTATATGTTGTCATGGGCCACATCTACAACTAATGTGGGATTAATTTTTTTATAGAGGGGTATAAGAAACACAAATTATTTGGCCTAAAATAGCATATTTTTCTATTTCTAATTTGAATTTTAACTTCGAGTGAGATGATAATCATTAGCAGTGGATTGCTTCATTATTTGAAATAAACAAATGACTGAATGAATCAAATACACACAACTCAAGAGCATGTAAAGAATGTGATGGATAATGAAACAAACAAATAAAGAAATGAACAAAATACACACAAGTATAGAGAATGTGGTGAATATCATTTCTTAAAGCAAAAAACTTGAACAAGTTCACAATTATAATGTAACTTCCATGCTATATATCATAGATAAAAATTCCTTTCTATATCTACTACCAAACTATGGACCACCTATGGACTTTGTAAAAGCCTCCTATTGTTTTCTCTATTAAATTACCTCCCAAGAAGATTGATATTTGGGTGCAACCCTATACTAGTACAAATCCATCTTAACCCCAGAGCTCTTATGTTACAGGACTTGTCAAAATCATCAAGGTGCCAGACCCTCTATTGTTAACTACAAGCTTGAATTCCTATCATGGATAACTGTTGATCCTGCAAATGAGCGCATACCATACCCCAATGACCAGTCTATAGCTTTGAAGGGTTCACTTGATTCAAAACTAGTGGTTCCTTCCAAGTATCCTTTGATTTAGTAAGTGAACTATTGAAGTAAACTAGATATCTCTTTGTTTCCATACCATTCCTTATTTTGAATATCCTAATTTAATAACTCTTCACATTGATGAGCTAAACAAACCTTTTAAAAAGTTATGTAAAAACAAAGAAATCAATGTAACCCATTGGTTGTTATGCTTTCACCAAGTTCTCAACAAAGTGAACATGGAACATCATTTATTTATTGGAATTTGACACTAAGCAAACTCAATAGGAAGGAAAACTACATTTTACCATTAAGATCTTGAAAAGTGATTTTTTGTTTGAAAAACCATTGAAATAAAATTTGTTGTGTAATAAATGTAGCTAAAGTCACACCTCTTGGAATTTAAATAAGTCTTAGTGTCAACTTTTAGCTTTTGATGCAAAATTTGGTATCAATTTCAATTATTACATCATTACACTTGACACCTTGTTTTGAAGTGTTAAGTGTATCAATCATTGAACCGTGTGGACTTGTAGTTGCACTATACTAAATTTCTCATAACACAAAGTGGTTCGAGAGAAGCAAAGTAGACTTGGCTAGAGTGTTAATTGTATCAATCTTTGAACCATGTAGCCTTGTAATTGCACTACATTAAAAAATTTATGTATTTCGAGAGAAACAAAGTGGACCTAGCCAAACTATTTGTGTGTTAGAAAACCAAGATTTAATTCCTCATAGTTAATGATGGATATATAAACCAAGATTTAATTCCTCATAGTTAATGATGAATATATAAACCAAGATTTAATTCCTCATAGTTAATGATGGATATATAATTTTTTTAATATATATATATATATATATACTCACAAGTGAGTAACAATAATTACCAATAAAGAGCAAAGACTTAACACTAATAATTTTCACTCTTTAACTTAAAGATACACATATTTAATTCCTTCGGAATAACTTCTTTTATATAAGAATATCCATTTTAATGGTCCATCTAAAGATAGCTCAATTTAAAAGAAAGATGTCATGGTTGTGTATTTTCTTTTTTTTTTTACATTTTTGTGATAATATTTTTTTGAATTAGTTTTTTATTATTATTTAAATTGTAACTATGGAATCATTATCATTTAATATTTTTTTTTTTATTCAAACTGCATTTCTTATTGTAAATATGAAATCATTGTCCTTTAATATTTCTTTTAATATTTCTTTCCTTGAGATATCCAGATTATGCTAATCTGCAATCCCAACAATGTATATCGCAATAACAACAATTTTGGCTAGATGAAAAAATCCCAAACAAATATTGCAAAACAAAACATAGAATGCTTAGCTTACTCCATTTACTTCTATTTAAAAATGGTTTCTATGAAATTATATACTACACCAAATCATTTCAATTTTCATTTAGATTAAAATCTGTAGATAACCTTTAACAAATGCCCATTTTAATGGTGTATTTCTGTACCTCCCGGAGAGAGAAATAAATAGAATAGAGAAGGCAAGACAGTCGCCATTGAATGATATCAAGAATCTGAAATCTATGGAAACCAAAAACAAAATAATTAATTTCCTAACAATACCCTTTTTGATACATCAATGTATGTGTTGGAAACCAACCGAAGAATGGCTGTCATGGAAGAGGGTACAGTGTTGGGAAGGGTAGGGCGTGAAGAATTCAGGAAGTATAAAGTGGAGAGCTCATTTACATTCAGAAGGCAACTTCCTCCGCTGCAGAGTTGGAAGAAGTAGCAGCAGCATTAAAGTTCGTGAAGGATGCAACTAAGGCGCCTTTAATCCAGTCGGTTTTGACCTCTGGTTGCCCAATCATCCATGTTCCTTAGGCTAGACTAGATCCTCAATGGTTCTCTCTTGGGATAATGATAATTGTCATCTACCCAACCAAACTCTTTCTTCTTGTTATTTTGGATTGGTGATCAGTTTTCAAGGATAGACAATTACAGGGTATCAAATCAAATTTCTGTGGTGATCAGTCATGATCAGCTTCTAAAAAAATAGAAAATTGTACCATTAAAAACATTTGTATTATACAAATAACAAAATAATTAGTGCCATGCGCTATTATAGATTTTGTAGACATTGATATTATATAAAGAACAAAATAATTAGTCCCATGGGCTATTCCAGATTTTGTATACATTAATGCATGTATCGGATGTATGGGAAAACAATGAAAGAATGGAGGTCATAGACCAGAATAGTGGGAATGGCAAGGTATCGAGAATTCATCAACCAGACGATGGAGATGAGTTCAGTCCAGGGCTCATTTGCATTTTGCGGGAAAACCCTGGGGAATCTCTTGGTGTCAGCACAGTAATCATAGATCATATAGTTATTTCGCACCCACTGGAGCTTTTGCTCTTTGTTGGTGTCCAAAACCTCCTCTGCGGCCAAGTTAGAAGAAGAAGTTGCAGCATTAAAATTGTGGAAGGATGCAACAAATGGAGCTTTAGCCCAGTCTATTTTCACAATTCCACCTCTAGTTGCCCAATCTTCCACGTCCCAAAGGCTCGAGTACATCCTCATTGCTTGGCTCTTTGGATAGTGATAGTTGTTATCCACTCCACTCTGTCAAGCCAAGCCAGGAGTGGAATTATAGAAAAGAATACGGAAAGAGAGAAACAATCAAATAAATGCGAATGGAGAGAACGCGTGATGCAGCTTAAAGGAGGAAGGCGACTCCTCCAAGCATAGCGGCTCCAAAGATACCCATCTTCCCCAAATTGACGGTAGACACGACCCCGCTGCTGGGGCTCGATGACGAAGCAGTCGCCGAGCTAGATACTTGAGTTTGAGCTGTGGGAGAGGAGGTTGAGGTTAGTGGTGTGGCGACTTTAGAAGGAGCAAAGGCAAGAGAAGAAGCACTCGGGGAACTCGCAAGAGGAGGAGAAGCAAGTGATGGCATTGTTGGGGATTTAGTCGGCGATGCCTTTGGTGCTGCTGCCATGGGTGCCGGTGCCGGTGCCATTGTGAGCGCTGCCATAGAAATTTTCTTTCAAAGATTGTATTTACAACGAAACCCAATGAAAATGAGTAAACCACAAGATATTGCAGATTTGCTGAAAACACCCTATTTTTCTTCCTCTGGAATACATGTGTGCATGGAGGAGCATCCCGTTTGTCGAGGATAGTGTGTAGGTTGCAGCAATGTATCACGGCCAAATAGAGACACTATACAACACAACTAGATGCACACAAAAATAATTCTTGTAGTGATCTCTCAGGGCAGAGAGCCAGAGGACAACACAACTAGTTGCATACACAAAGAATGCAGAGAAAAACTCATCGGAAAGGTCATGTTCAAAATTTTGAAATGGAGTTGGAGGGAAAGGTCATGTTAAAATGTTTGAATTTGAATTTGAAATTGAGCGGCATTTGAAACAACCATCCCAAGCTTATAATGACTCAGGGTTGCCAACTCAGCAATCCTCGAAATCGGTCAAAGGGCAGAGGCATTTTAATGGATGGCTTGAAGAATATCGGAATAGGAGTTATTGAAACAGGATGCCGGAAAAGTGCCCGAAAAAGGATGTATCATGTACATCACCATACCTTATGCCATGGAGAGTCATACACTCTGACAGTGCACGGACTCGTCTTAAAGACGAGTCTGTCTGTTCAATAAGGCTCGCCAAATAAAGGGCGAGGTCTTCTCATGATTAACCGGAGGACCGTAATGTAGTGTACTGTCTAATTTAGATGTAAGTTTTATAGAGCTAAGCAGCCAGCCGAAACCAAATCTTCGTATAACATCGTAGAAATAAATAGCAGGAGTGGACTACACAACACATAACTGAAATATAGTTAATCTAAATATTCAATATCAACATTTTAACATAAGAACATGATTGCTTGGTTTTAAGTACAAGTTTACAGGTGCTTCAGTCGGTGTGTGCGGAAAAAATTAGGCGATATGCAATACCTGAAGTCAAATAGCAGATCACATAACACAAACCGTATATTTCGTACCTAACTTTTGCATGGTCAATAATGGTGTTGCAAAACTTTGAAACATAGAAAAAGAATATTATGCATGCCTTCCATTCACTGATTCAAATTCATCTGGTTGTTTTTGTAGTTAGTAGAACTTTTGCACGTTCAATAATAGAATTGCAGAACTTTCAAGCCTCAACTCACCGCTCTTGATTTATAATTCAAAGTCATTTGGTTGTCCAAGCTCTGGTCAGCCATTTCTGGATTTTGACACAAAATAACCTAAGATCTTAGGATAACTCGATACACCAGATTCTTTTCTCTGCATAGAATCTAATGTGAGAGCCCAATGGTCATAAGAAGTGATCAAAAATAAAAGTCAAAAAGATCTCCGACAAGTCTGAATGTTGCAATCGCATATTTGTTTCACTTAATATATGAAAATCTACCAAAAGGAAATCTTATTAAATTATAATGAGATCATGCATGAATTAATGGAATCTCAAAATCTATATGTACCATTTTTTCGTTGTCTTGTATGCCCTAAGAAGCCCGCTTTTATCTCGCGAGGCTAGCGTGCCCGAATCGAAATTATAACAAATATCATCAGGGAAAACTACATTAATTTTAACCAACCTTTCTGTGTATAGATAGAAATCAGAATATTACCTTTGAGACATAATCGTCACTTGGAGCCGATGTGATTGAGAAAGAATACCTGGTTACGATTAGATTAGAGGGTTATCTTGAAATCAAAATTCAAGATATCCGATATTGTTCGCTTACATAAAGAAATCGGTTCTCTTACGTAAAGCAATTTGATATTAAAGAAATCAGTTCACTTAGGTAAATCAATTTGACATTAAATAACCCATAAATCTGGAACATAATTTACCTTTCAACTACAACACGGATTTATTCATCACGGGCCATGCTGGATAAATGCAAGAAGACTTTCACTTTCACTATAAAAAACATGAGCAATTGAATGAAAAACAAAGCTTCATGTGACAAAAACCTAAAATAAAACCCTGAAAAATTCACAAATTACAAGGGCCCATGAAGTTTGTTGTACATGTAACAGGAATTTTATCTTTGGGCAGAAGCAATAGCGGTTGCGACTGTAATTGGATCCTGGGAGGAATTGCGTCTGGTTCGGGGATGCTCTGTAAGCAATCCTCCATGGAATTGTCTATTTTCTTTGTCTCTGTGAAGGCCGAATGTCGAAGGAGGGTATAATGTAATGGTTATCGAGAATATGTCTAGTTATTTTGTGAAAGTTGAAGGTGCAATCCTTCGAAAGTCTCTCCATGCATATCTCTTTCATCAGTATCTACCCATAAAAGCATCTAGCATGCGAGCAGACTCCCATGAACAAAGGGCCTGACACACGGCTACCGACACAGTATAACATGCATGTAGCGCCTCGAAGAAGTAGTGTTTTTTTTAATATATGATTAATCATTCAATTCCAATGTCTAACACTCAACTTTCCACAATCATTTTTATAAAAATATTAACAATACTCTAATAATATAATTGATAAATAATATAATTGATAAACCATAATAGCTTATCCCAATCCATTCCATTCCAACACATCCCTAAGAGGGACCTCGTCGGCTTCCACATAAAAACATAGTACTTCTTTCATTTTCCCTCCATAGAATAAACATTCCTCCTTTACAAAATAAAACATCATTTTAACATTCAACCATGAGCACTCCTTCTTATCCATAATGAACTCCCCTTTTCCTCTAATGTCAGAACATCACAAAAAAATTCATATACATCATTATTATAATGCAATTAGGAATTTAGTACTCCTTATTAAAATTCTTTTCTAATACAAAACATAATTATTAATCATTAACTACGTTTCGATATGGGATCCATCCATTGATTAAACTAAGTTTAAGCTATTGTTTCTACGTATAACAGCCTAGTGAACTTTAACCTGGTCGATCACACAGTGTGTAAGCTTCCGTGTTCAATGGTCCAATATGCATATCGGTTTGGCCATCACGATTCAACTTTTTATTGAGAAGATAAAAGGATTAATATATAGATTCAACTTTTTATTGAGACATTCCTTTCTGAATAAAATTACAGAGGTAAATTTTTATTTTTACTTTTTTTTAATAAAACATACAGATCCAATCTACGGTGAGGCTTTGCTTCTTGAGATAAAAACGCGCAGGTTACATTTTGAATTGAATATTACCTCTATTCGTATATCGTTAGTTACACTGTAAACTGCATGCGAAAGAGGGTACCAGTCTATCTCGTGACGGCACAAATAATATCTCTAATACATATACGATTCCACAGAATAACAGATTTTTGTTTAGAGCCAGATTTGATACTAAATCGTTCCCTTGCCGGCCTACGATCATAGTGCTATCTTACTGTATCGACTTATATTGTCATGCCGATTAGATTGGAATTCTAATCTTATTGATGAATAATATAGAGTGGAAGTTTACACTAATTGAGTTCTCTCTTTTATGTTTCTGCTTCAATATTTCTTCTTTATTTCTGCAAAACTCTATGTAAATTCTTAGTGAGGACTACCTAATTTCTAGATCCTGGCTTGTTGAATTATAGTATGGTCTTGAACCTATTTAGAATTCTGACATGGTATTAGAGATTAGGGAGCTTAGATTAAACATAGCTACTTGCAGCAGCGCACCATAAGTAGTGGAGTTACCACATAAATCCTGGGGCAATTGTCTTGAGTCCTTTGGCTTGCCATTGGGGTCTACCCAAGTGTGATGTACTCCTGAATGTACCTACTGACTAAAGCATAGCTCATAACTTAGATAGATCAGATAGTCCTCTAGTGTAATATTTCAAAGAGTTTGATTTGCAGGTACTGAAGAACAATGGCAGAAATCTCAACACAAGTTCAAATGGTGAAAGTATCCTTGACGTGACTCCTTCTCCTATTGCAGTAGAAGTTTTTGAGAACTTTGGTTTATCCTCTTCATATGTAGCTGATCCAAGAGAAGAAATTTGAACCTCATTGTTGAATAAGAACTCTCCTTCCATCTCTCATCATTATTCTCCCATCATTCTTCAGATTGTGAGGATGATAAGTTTGTTGTGGCAGATCAGTTCACTTCCTAAGCATTCTCTAGAAGTTGAAGAGGAATTCGATTCCTCTCTTTCACATGAGGATTTGGTTCAAATTTTGGTGTGTTATTGGATGTTTTGAAGGATGGATCAAATTTTGGAGATTATGCATTCGCCCTCCTTGGTACCATGCTTCCTATCCACTGCTACATGATGGTAAGTGCATTTCCTCATGAAGATGGAGACTCTCAAGTCTTGTGAGCACTTGCATTCGCTCTTCCATCAATGGACCTCAGTTGTTCTACATGGATACATTGTCCATCATGCAGTTGTTTATGTTCTTGATTCAGTTGAGCACACTCCACTTCTTCCCAAGAAGAAGATTCCTCCAGATATCTTCACCAAGTTCACACCTACTTGGAATTATGGAGAGATTATTATGGTGTATTTCATGTCCATTTTTTAGGAGGGGTTTTATTCCCAGGTGGTTTTCTCTCTTTCCTCACCTACATGGACTAATAAATTTGTAAAAGGTTACCATAAGCCTTTGTTGCTTGGGCCCTGATTTTGATATTTCACTGACATAAGTCAAGCTTAAGGGGAGGTGTTAGAATAATTAACCATCTAGACATTAGTTTTATGCCTCCTAGTGTCTTATACTATGTTAGTTGTTTACCTAGTGCTTGCTTGGACCACCTTAGTCAAGTTTATCCACTATAGCGCCCTCATTTGCTTTAGTTCCATCTTTTAAAGCAACTTTTATGAGCTAGAGCACCTTACTTGTTTTATTTTGCTTTTATCCAGCTTTTGTGAGTTCAAGGCAACTTTCTTTCTACTTTTCACTTGGATTAGGATGAACAGGTGTGCTATGATGAATTTGGGCAAGTTTGCCAGCTTTTGCCTTAACCCCTTCCTACTTTTTCTCTTGAAAAGCCTCCAACCAGTTGCCTTTTGGTCACTCATGGCCTACCTAAGCAAACTTAGCCAATTTGTGACCACTTGCTATGATTTGGAATTTGATGTTACCTAGATGGGGGGATTTTTGCTATTCTAAGTCTACCACATGTGAGATTTTCAAGTTGCCTCCAATGCATTCAAATTCTCTCTCAGAGATGTATTATATATTGTAATATTATTGATGAATAATATAGAGTGGAATTTTACACCAATTGAGTCCTCGCTCTTATGTTTATGCTTCAATATTATTTCTTCTTTATTTATGCATATCTCTATGTAAATTCTTAGTGAGGACTACATAATTTCTAGATCCTAGCTTGTTGAATTCTAGTATGGTCTTGAACCTATTTAGAATTCTGACATTTTCTCTCTGTAAGATCCTTTACTTTTTAATACTTTATAGGTACTTATTGCTTACCAAATTTTTTAACTCTATTTCTCTTGATATTTTATATAGGAAAGTAACTTCAAATCTAATATATCCCATTAGTAATAACAATAGCATTAAATGCACTACTCTTGAGTACACATTGCTTGTCATTTTATGTACTGTAAATGTACTCTCTCACTCTTAATGTTTTACAAATAGATATTTATTATTAAACCAAAATTTTAGTTCCACATAAATTCTATACATATACTTTTTATCCTTTAATTTTTCGTTTTTATAATTAAATGCGCTACTCTTGAGTACACATTGCTTGTCTGTTTATGTACTATCAATGTACTCTTTAACTTTTAATGTTTTACAAATAGATATTTATTATCAAGCCAAAATTTTAGTTCCACATACATTCTATACATCTACTTTTTATTCTTTAATTTTTCATTTTTATAAATATATTTAATTTAAAAATAAATATAAAATATCTTAAATGTAATATATATCACTATAATAAAATAAAAAAGTTAGCTTCAATAGTAAAATAAAGATAGAAGTATATAATATAGTAATATATTATTACATGAAATTAAATTAATTATTTAAATTTTGTAAGTTAATTATATTTTAATAGAATTAATAAAAAGAGTAAGATATTATCTTTTGGAGCAGTATAAGGAACAACCAAAACATCTTTAGTCGCCATAATCTCATAGATGAAGAATTGTCGAAATTGTAGTTTATGTTGAAAAATAGGACATTTTAGTTTGTTTTTATTCTAGGCATTATCTTTCCATCTATACTTACGAAAATTACAAGAATTTAACCATTTCATTTTCATTCAAATGTTAAAAATATTATTTAATTAAATTTTATATAACAATGCATATGATGAAACTCATTTTAAATTTATTTTTAAAAAGACGGCAAACTTATTGAAAATAATCATTTAATTAAATTTTATATTCGTGAGTTAAACGAAACAATATATATCAAATTAATTAATGATAAAATTAATTATAAATTAAAAAATAGATTAAAAAAAACATGAGGTACAAAACATTTAAGACATTGTGTATACGCTTAGATCTAAAATGACGTTAACAAGGAAAGAAAGAAAAGTATAAAGATGCACACACTAATTACCTTTAAATCTAACTATGCACACTAGCATATAAAGTATTTAATGTCTTGTAGTTGGGTGCTTCTTATTGATGCACACACTAATTACCTTTAAATCTAACTATGCACACTAGCATATAAAGTATTTAATGTCCTTTAGTTGGGTGATTCTTGTTGGCCAAAAGATTCAGTCTCGATTGTTTTTTTTTTGTTTTTTGTGCATTTTGTCAATACACTCTTTATCTTTTCATGCTTTATAGATGAGTCCATATAGTTAACCAAAAATTTTGGCCCACTTTTTTTGGTATTTTGTGATGCTTATTTAGGTGTTTATTTATTGTCCAAAATTTTAATTCCACTTATCTTGATTTTTTTCCGTGGAAAAAATTTGCAATTAATTAATTGAAATGAACCACATTGTTAATGGGCCTTTGAGGCCATTAAAAATTTACATTTTGTCAAAAAAGACTCATCCTATGATGTGAACTCTTTCAAAATATCTCAACCTAAGTTGTGGACTATCTCATTATAGAGTATAAATTGACTGTCACTGAATATAATTATGTTACATACAACATATTCCATATGATATTATATCTCAACAACATGCAAAAAAACTCATAATGAAATATGGCCATCGAATACAAAAAGTATGTCATATTTTTTATTGACCAATGCCATGGAAAATATTACCCTAGATGCAGACCAAGGCCATGCTCAATGATTGTGTCATTAGTGTGATCCCATAATTTCCACATGCATTCATCCATCTAAAGCCCGAGACTGGCCAACCGGTCAACATCATTGTTTCGTTCTCTCTGGATATGGTGAAAATGTATATCTTGAAAATTTTCAGTCATTCTGATTAACATCTCATATAAAGGCATCAATATAATTTTATTTGGAGATCTCTAAAGGCTCATCCAAGTTATCACCAAATACTTGAATTTTCTATGCTCCCCTCGAAAGAGCCAAGATAAGTACTAATTTCAAAGCCATCATTTTAACATAATTGTTTGTACACCTATCGAGACCTACAACTATCTTTATCCATTGATTATCAGAGAAATAAAAGATACCACTTGATCCACCCTATGCCAGATCCCCTTGTGATGCTCCATCAAAATAACACCAATTACATGATCTGTCGATATTTTCTACAGTGATCCTTCTCTCCTTTTTTTCCTTGTATCATGAGGAAATAAATCAAGTATAGCAAGACTTTTGGAGGCATAAATATATGGGGCTATAAATGTATCCTTGAAAATTACCGTGTTTCTTGAGAGCCATGACCACCAAATCAGCAAGGCAGGAAGAGCCTTATACTCAAAGAAGGATCTATTATTGAACCATACCCGTAGACCACCTTAAAGATAAATTCCAATCCAAACAAAATGTGTACCTTTTACCTGATATGTGTGTCCACATAATTTTGATATATGAGCAATTAACAAAATTATGGGTGAGACTCATTGTTCTCTCTACATAAAGAACATTTATGCGGCCCAGTGCTAAATTTTTTAACCATGTTATCCCAAACAGGAACCCTATTTGAGAGGGATAACCACATAAACATGATGTTTTTTAATGGGTAGTTAAGAGACCAAATAATAGCATTCCACCAAGGAGGCTCAGGGGATCCTCCTCCTCTCTGACAACATTGTAACCTAGGCTAGGAGTGTATGTCCCTCCTTCAAGATTCTTACACCAAATAAGTTCATCTTTCTATCCACCAATTTGATGTAGCCTACCTGAAGAGAGTCTTTATATAATGATCACGTATAAATTTATCCCCTTCTGGAAATCCCAGGTACTCAAACTGTAGCCAGACCTACCTTAGAGGAGAAGCATGTTGGTCATCCCTAACCTGATATAGGAAGCAATAACCCTACTCTTGTAAGGAGAAAATCATGTGGCCATGTAGTCTATAAGCATCTTGAATCCCCACCCAAGGATCAAGACCCATCATGAGGTTTCTACCATTTCCTATCCTCCAAACTAACCAGTCACCTATGATGTCAAATGCCAATAAAATAGACATTCACGTGGTTGAGACATTCTCGGGAGACTTATTCTTGTCCCTAAACCATTCTTCTATGGAAAGGGGATAGATATATTTTTGATAAACAACCTTAACCCATAAGCTATCACACTTTAAGATCCTCCAAACAACTTTTGCTGCAAGATCCTTTGCAAAATAGTGATGGATTTTTAAACCCCACCCACCAAGTTTATTTGGTAAAGAAATCCTATGCCGGGCCACCCAATGGAAATCCTTTTCTTCAGAGTGCCCATTCCAAATAAAATTAGAGCACATCTCATAATGTGGTCGAGAGTACCTGAAGGGACATAGGGCAATGTTACCTAAAAAACCAGGATAGCTTCCAATATCGATTTCATCAAGATAAGCCTCCCCCCGCGCAAGAAAGCCACCTATAGCACCAAAATTGTAATTTGTTCTCCACCTTACCAATAAGCCATGCCCAATCCCTCTTTTGATAGTCATTAGGATTTAAAATGAACCCAAAATCATCAATCCCCAATTGTATGTCCACCACTGAGAAATTAAACTATGAGCTAATCCAGAAAGCCAAATCATCTTCTAGATTAAAAAAGGAAATAATAGATTTTTCAACATTAATGGACATTCCTGTAGCATCTGAGAAATTATCCAGGATAGGATTAATTTTTGTGATATCCCTCCTAGATCCATCAATAAAAATTAAGATAACATCTACAAAAAGTAGATGGGAAATTCTAATATTCCCCCATTAAAAATCCCATTCAAAGATCCATTAGACTTTGCATGATGGATAGCCTCGCTCAGAACTTTGGAAATCAAAATAAACAGCAGGGGTGCAAGAGGGAAACCTTGCCTCGGCCCTCTACCCAGTTTGAAAAAAGGATATGTTGAAGCATTTATTAAAACTGCAAAAGAGACCAATTGGACACATGACATGATCCAATTCACAAAAAGTAACTGAAAGCCAATCTGAAGCAAAACCAACCTGAGATAAGTGCAATTGACCCGATCATAATATTTTTTAAAAACAACCTTAATGATAGTAGAGGGAAATTTATTCATCTTTGTAGTGTGTAGTCTGATCCTCCTGAGCAGTACCAATGGCATTGTGGACTTGTCTCCCTTCCAAGAAGGAAAATTGTTCTTGAAGAAACTCTTTGTAGAAAATCCCTATGATTCTTCTTGCAATAACCTTTGCAATGAGCTTGTAAATTCAATTGCAAAGGGATATGGGCCTATAGTCATCAAAAGAGGTTCCCTTGTCACTTTTAGGTATGAGTGCAATAAAAGTGGTATTGAAAGCAGCTAGCACCCTTCCTTTAATCCTAGATTCTTCAATGGAAACTAGAAGATATCTTTTGAAGAGCTCCATGAAACCCTTGAAAACTCCACAGGCCAACCATCAGGCCCAGGAATTTTGTCATTTCGCATTGTATTGATAACCTCCTTAAGTTCTTCAAGAGACATAGGTCGTTGAAGGGCCACATTTCTGTCCTCAATCACAATGGGATGAAAGTGAGAACATAAGACAAGCATCTGAGTGATAGGATCCCATTGATCTTCCTTGAAAATATTACTGAAGTGCTAGACCCCTGATCTTGCAATATTACTAAAACCTAAGATAGACTTTCCATCCTCCTCCACGATCTTCTAGATATAATTAGTGTTCTTTCTATGTTGAATGTAATTGTGAAAATACTTTGTATTATTGTCCCCATGTTAGAGACAAATAACTTAGCTTTTAATTATGGCTAAGGCTTCTTCTTCTAATAAGATCTTTTTACGCTTTACCTCCAAATCCACAATGTAACTCTTTTGTTCTATTGATGAAAAAACACTCGAATTATCGACATGTTAAGCTTCGAGCATAGCTTCAATTCTTCTGAGATCCAAATTCTGAGCAATTCTCTTTTCAATAACCCATGGAATTGTGCAAGCTTTGACATTCTTGAGGTTTTGTTGGAATTGGAGGCCCACTGATACATAACTGTTAGCAACATAAAGCATCCAAACCATGTTAATCATTTGTCTATAATCATCATCTTTCAACCATATTGGGTCAAACTTGAAAGGACTGGGAGGTTTCTTCTGGACCTGAATCAGCTTGAGAAAAACAGGAAAATGATTGGAGTTCCCCCCTTCTCCTACCCATTTCCTGATACAAATTGCCAATCTTAAAGTACCTTCATTAATTAAGAATCTATCTAGTATTTTAGCGACAATTGTTGAACCCATTCTCATGTTATGCCATGTAGGTCTCATTAAAATAGGAGGGACATCAAAAAGAGAATGATCTTCCATCTGTCTGATAAAATATTCATCCAAGGGATCCATTTGAGCATGAGTCCCCCAAATCTTGTACTCTCCCAAAGAAAAGTTTAAATCCCCACCTAGATTGAGTCTATATACAGAAATAAAACTGACTCCAAAAACTCTATCCTAGTACTCCATACGTTGATTATATGGCCCATAAATATTCAGGAAAGCATAGGCAACTCTGAACTCCCTGGAAAATAATCATGCTCCTAGGAATGTGGGAATATACCAGCAATTAATATATAGAAAGGAGTTGGTAAGCCAACCAATAATCAGGCCCTCGGATCTACCAGAGGCATCTACACAAAAAAAAAACCACTTAGGGAGCAGTCTTCTAAGATCATCCAAAATATTATCACTAGTGGACAAAGTTTCTTGTAAGAAAAAAACAGATGGTCTTCTCATCAGGATCAATATTTTTAGAAAAAGTCTCTTTGAGGGCAGCCCTAACCCTCTTCATTTTAGGGATAAAATTAGCATTAAGTAACCTTGTTCCTAGGCTTTCATGCTCTAAGCAAGTTAAAGCGACCCCTTCAACATTTTTTTCCTACCCGCAAGCCGCAGCAACATCTAATACTGCTTGTTTCCTTTTTCATTCCATGATAGATCTCCTTCTACGAGTCTTGAAGAAATATTAAGAGAATAAAGAGAAGATATCCCTCCCACGCCAAACCTGTGTTACCAGAAACGTGATGAGGATGTTCGTTTTGGTGAAGAAACGCTTAAGAAATGGAAACGAGACGGAAAACGTCATTTTTACGACCGTTCTCGTTTTCAGGCATGAGAAACCGTTTCCGGAGAAACCATGGAGAACGCGGATTGTTTCTGGTTAGGTTTTTCAGTAATCCACTCCATTCGACTCATTGGCTGACAGTGACCGGTGGGTAAGGGAGTTTTTTTCTTCTCTCGGTGTACTGTCAGTGACCTTCTATTTTTTCCGTGTATTGGCTAGCGGCAGCTCGCTGTGGGCTCCAGGGTACCGGCTAGCGTGAATCAGCACATCCTAGGGATTTCCTGTCGGCTCACTAGCAGTGAAGTCAAAGCGTATTCAAGTATAATAACAAGCCTCTTATGGCAGCGCACCCACCCATTGGGCACAATCATCGACATCATCAAGTAACATAATTGTATCGCATTATCAACATTATGTCATTGCCTCAATATTCTTTTACCATATATTAAGGCTTTTATTGTGTCTCGCATCGGCTCCATGAGTGATATGACTAAGCCCGATGACTCTGGCTTAGACAAATGGGTTTATATGGAGGTTTTCCGGGATTGACAATATCGGTATCTTCGAAACCTTTGAGTATAGAGCAAATCCTTTGAATTTTTTTTTTTCAATGGTTTTATTTGTATATTTTCAAAACTTATTTTTTTATTTAATAGTATTATTTTCTCTCTCTCCTTGTTTCTTATATGGGAGAAACCTTCTGACTGCGTTTCTCATTCCATTCCCGTTTCTCGTTTCGTTTCCCGTTTCTCATTTTTGGTAACATAGCACCAAACCCGTTGATTTCCTTAGAGAGGCTTCTGGACCTCAGAGAGTAATGAGAGGGTTTCGTCCCCAAGGGTACAGAAAGAAAGGAAGGAATATAAACCTTTTGATCTGAAAAACTTAGAGGATCAATGGAAACAAGCACGACACAAATAAGTCTGGCACATACGAACCATCCCATATAAAAAAGGAAGAAGAGGAGGGGGAATCTTTACCAGTGCTTATGACCATAACATCATTTTCAATATACCCAGGGGATGATGGAACCTTAGGGCCATCCTTTTTCACTGGAACAAAACCATATAACCTTTTAGAAGAGTAGGCCAACGGCTCCCAATCCTCCACCAGACCTGGAATATCTTTTGGGTCCCTAGCATCCTTACAAAAAGAACTATTGAAAGACCCAAAAACAGAAGGGCAGTAGTTCCAGTTGTCGATAAAAGATCTAGTAGAGGGGACCTTATCAATGAGAGAATATGCAAATGAAAATAAACTTGAAGGGAGAGCACCTGAGTGGGCCTAATGATTAAGAACATGTGTTATCTCCGAGGAGGTCACAGGTTCAAAACCGGCGGAGGGTAGGGTTGCTCATTGGCCTGTTGTGACAAGGCTCGAAGGATAGGCAACCCCTGGGATAGAGGCTCCCCCTGGGATAAAGGGCCTCGGGACGTCTCAACCCTTGCTGAGTCACAAGTTTCTAGTATATCTGGCTTGCAGGCTGTTGGATATACACTTAGGAGGTCGTTGTTCCCATGGTTTAAAAAAAAAAAAAAAACTTGAAGGGGAAGAGACCGGTATGGACCATATAGACCTAGGGGGATCCCAAAGGGGATTCAGGAAATAGGGAAAATAATAACCCAAAGCCAGATTGAGAGAGGATAAAGGGTCAAGATATGAGGAAAATCTTAAAGGAGCCCTATCATAAAAAAAAGGAAGCTTTGGGGGGAACACTCGAGAATGCTAGGAATGGGCCCCCAACCAAGAAAGGTTATCATTCCCAAATGAAAAATAAAAACAACATCCAACACCAGAACACGAAGAAACAGTTCTTTTGTTGACAGACTGCGAAGAAAAATACAACAAAAGCTCATGAGCTTAACCAAGTAGTACTTACCGAGATCGATATTCGAAGTAGAAATATCCACTGGATGGCCCAAAAAGAGGTGGAATCAATAGCCTAGATGGGAACATCACTTCCTTTCCCTTCGAGAGAATAGAGGCGAATGGATCATTCCCGTCCACAAGCACTGGGACATAGAGGGATAGAGCGTCACTAGAGACAGAAGCTGAGGGAGAATAAACTTCCAAAGATGTTGAATCGCCTCCTTAGGAGGCACTACCGTCACCCCCTGAACTGCTAAAGGGAGATCCTCTTTCCACCCAAAACCCAAAGACTGAACTCCTCCAAATTTCCTTTTCAAAACAGCCCGAGTGAAATGCCTAGTGCAGTCCCTGCCCAGGTGTCCATAGTTGTGGCAATGGTTGCACCGAAAAGGAATTCCTGAGTAATCCAGAGGTTGTATGATAGAGTTTTTACCTTTCCGTAATCACCATATCAGTAGGAATTCCTTCACGGATTTATGTCAACAAGTATTTTGGCTATCGATAGAATGTCAATATCCTAAAAACTGAAATCAGCCTTGAGAAAATCACCTAGGGTCGAACCAATCTTTTGGAAGATATCGGGGGTCCATAACTCCACTATAATCCTAGGGAGCTTAACCCATCCATCTTCTTTGAAATTTGTTTCCCTCTTAGCATCAAAAAAAAAGGGAGTCTAATGCTTGAGCTTTATAGCCAATTTATCCCACATCCAAACGCCATCCAGGAGGCATTTCACATATGTCGGAGAGCCAAGAATGAACCCCCAACCAGCCTTTTGCCAATGTTAAAACCTTTGGTACATATATGAGTGGTTTATCCAATGTTGCTTCCACCCAAATCCTATAATTCTTCATATCCATACTATGTCTACCAAAACACCCCACCAGGGCATTCTCTAAGAGTGTAAGCACCTTGTACTTCTCTACATCTTCCAGGAGTGCTAGATTTTTCTAAGCCGACCTATTTATACATTTTTGGTACCGAGGCCTCTTCATTCCGGCTGGAGAATCCACCACTAAAACACCCCTCGCATCAACTCAAAATTCCCCACCTTCAAAGATATGAAAATCCTTTTTACCTCCAGTCTCCATCACTTCCCCAGGTGAAGAGGGGGACACCTCCACCAGCAACGTGTTCAGGGACTTCTAATCACCCTGGACAAGAAGAAAATAAGAGACGTTCAGGGAAACTGTTGCATTAGCAAGGCAAGTAAAGTCATGAATCTCCTAAGGAGACAGATTAAATAACTAGGAACCACCCAAAGACAAAAGCTCCAAACCCCGAGAGAGGCAGGGAAAACACAACCAATCAGTATTTTCACCCATGTCACTAATAAATGAATCATTTCTCGTGCCCCTAGTAGCACCCGTCATTGAAGCGAAAGCCAAGCACGTTTCTGAAGAAAAAATGCATCAAATGTTAGATGTCCTTCGAGATAAAGGAGAAACGTCAGATAGAGCAACAAACAAATATCACAACAACCGGATAAGCCTCGGTCCCAAACATGAAGACAGGAAATGATAGGACCATTCATAAAGGGGGGATGTCATGTCCATAATAAAAAACCCATCCGCGAACCAAAGGAGGAGAAGCAGATGAGAAAAATCCACTTCAAAAAACCACTACCACACACCCACAAATCATGAAAACCCAAAGGGCCATCCTCAATATCTGAGTCACCACTACCACACACCCATAAATCATGAAAACCCAAAGGGCCATCCTCAATATCTGAGTCGCAAATGCTAAAACCCTAGAGCCGAATGACTACTCCCCATTGAGAAATAGTAACTTCTCTTGATACTTTGTACATCTTACTTTTTGTCAATATATTCCTTTTCCTTTTAATCCTTTACAGCTAGGTGCTTATTGCTCATCAAAAATATGTTTATTTAGGGAAACAATATGCACCTACCAAATTGCTTGTCATTTTATGCATTGTGCTAGTGTACTTTTTATATTTTAATACTCTACAATTGTGTGTTTATTTCTCGCCCAAAATTATAGTTCCACATCCCTTGATACTTTATGCATATGTCTATACATTTTTTATCCTTTCAATGCTCTACAACTGGTGCTTATTACTCCCAAAAAAAGTTGAGCTCGGATTCAACTGGTGCTCAACTAATGCTTATTCCAAAAGATTTAACATCATTTTTTTTGTATTTTTGTGCATTTTGTCATTGCACTCTTTATCCTTTAATGCTTTATAGGTGGATGTTTATTTCTAGACAAAATATTTGGCCCACTTCTTTTAATATTTTTTGTATTGTGTTTGTGTACTCTTTATCATTTAATTCTTTACAACTAGGTGTTTATTTCTTGTCCAAAATTTTAGTTCCACTTTTCTTGATGCTTTGTGTTTTCTTAAAGTATACTCTTTTACATTTTAATACTACATCTAGGTGCTTATAGCTCATAAAAAAATTTAGCTTCAGTTCTCTTGATATTTTATACAGGAAAACAATCTGCACCAAACAACAATGCATTTAATGTTGGTGTAGGGATACAGATCATTAAATCTAATGTTGTTGGGTGCATATTGCTTTCCATTTTATGCATTGTGTCAATGTATTGTTTATCTTTTAATGCCCTACTAGGTGTTTATTTCTAGCCCAAAAATATAGTTCCACATCCTGTAATACTTTATGCATTCTATCTAAATATTTTTTATCATTTTAATGCTCTAAAACAAGTACTTATTACTCCCAAAAAGAATTTGTTCCATTACAACTAGTGGTTATTTTGCACATTATGTGAGTGCTTATTCTAAGTGTTTATTTTATACATTTCAACCGGTGCTTATTCCAAAAGGTTTAGCCTCACTTTTTTTCTTATCCTATGCATTTTGTCATTACAATCTTAATCCTCTAATGCTTTAAAATGGGAGTTTGTTGCTAGCCACAAAAATTGGAACATTTCTCTTAATATTGTATGTATTATATTTTTATACTATTTATCCTTTAACAATTTACAACTAAGTGTTTATTTCTTTTCCAAAATTTAGTTCCACTTCTCTTGATACTTTGTATATTTTCTCTCTATATGCTCCTTTACTTTTTAATACTTTATAATTGTGAGTACTGATTGCTTACCAAACTTTTTAACTCCTTTTCTCTTGATATATTATATAGGAAAGTAACTTCATATCTAAAAGTATATATCCAATGAGTAATAAATATAGTTTTAAAAGTATATATCCAATGAGTAATAAATATAGTTTTAAATGCATTACTTTGGATACATATTGCTTGTCATTTTATGCATTGTTAATGTACTCTTTATCTTTTAATGCTTTACAGTTGGATATTAATTATTAAGTCAAAACTTTAGTTCTAAATACATTCTATACATATATTTTTTATCCTTTAATTTATTATTTTTTATAAATATAAATAATTTAAAATTTAAAAAAAAATATAAAAAATCATAAAACTCTTAAATATAATATATATCACCATAATAAAATAAAAAGGTCAGCTCCAATAGTAAAATAAAATATAAAAATATAATATATAATATAGTAATATACTATTACATGAAATTAAATTAACTATTTCATTTTTGTAAATTAAATAAATTTTAATAAAATTAATAAAAAAAGGTAAGATATTATCTTTCCATCCATATTCATGAAAACATTACAAGATAGTGACCATTCATTCTCATTCAAATTTTAAAAATATCATTCAATTAAATTGGATATAACAATGTATACAATAAACTTATTTTAATTTTTTTTTTAAAAGACAAAAACACTTTAATTTAAATACTCAAAATAATTATTTAATTGAACTTCATATTTATGAGTAAAACAAAACAATGTATATCAAATTAATTAATGATAAAACTAATTATAAATAATAATAAAATAGATAAACAACAAACATACGTTACAATTCATTTAATGAGTTTTGTATACACTTGGATCTAAAATGACTTAAAAGAAAGAAAGATATAAAGATGCACACACTAATTACTTTTAAATCTAACTATACACACTAGTATATAAAGTATTTAATGTCTTTAAAGTATGGGTCGGTGTTTTTTTTTTGTGTCCTTTTTTGGTTAGGACTGTTATGTGGGATGGACTCATAAAATCTATCTTGTTTGTTTTTTATTTTGTAACTGAAGGTGGGAGATGAACATAAATCTGGTATTTTTGTTTATTTTGATGTCATTGTATGGAGGAGTACTTTTTTATTTCTATAATAGCAAAAGTACATGTTTTTTTCTTCTTGAAAAAGTATTTAATGTCTTATAAATGGGTGTTTCTCATTGGCCAAAAGGTTTAGCCTTAAATGTTTTTTTACTATTTTGTGCATTTTGTCAATACACTTTTTATCTTTTTATGCTTTATTGATGAGTGCTTATTGCTAACCAGAAATTTTGGCCCACTTTTTTGGGTATTTTGTGTAGTTTATTTGTGTACTTTTTATTCTTTAATACTTTACAGCTAGGTTCTTTTTTTTTAAAACAAGTTCTTATATTACATAATAATAAAAATTACATATACATACATCGTCAAGGTTCTAGGTTTTCATAATAGAGAAAATGCCCAATCCAAGAGTCAAGAGATGCCTTGAAGACATTTAAAAACCTATATAGGACTACTTTAGAAAGATGAGTTCTAAAACCGCAATTAGCGGGCTTACAAAGAAACCGTTGCTTAAAAGCATATTTACAGAGCTGCTCACTACATAATTACAATGACTAGAAGAAACCAAAAAATTTCCTCTGAAGAACCCATACATAAAAATCCTCAAAAATATTTCAATGGCCCAGCACGGAGAAGTTCTAAGATTGATAATGTATGGATGGGCATTCCGACACCAGTGAAAAACCAAACTAATAGGGACAATCATTAATCCAAAAACTAAAAACACTTGAGACAAAAAATGAAAAGAGCTAAGAAGTAGACCCATTTGAACAGGAAGGGTGCGAAGTGTTTTTCTCTTTTGCACTAGAGCTTTATTCCACTCAATGGCGATGCAGAGGAGGTTCCAAGGCACTGTCAGGAGCACTCCGACGAGATCCAGGAAGCATGGTTGCTTTCCCTCCATCCATTGTGGTTTCCTCGTCCTTCAAGGTCTACAAATGTTCATCCTTAACACCTTCATCCGAAGCCTGAGGAGTAGAGGACGTAGTCACGTTGGGAGGTGACACCTTCGAAATTGATACTTATTCCTCCATTTTTTCCACTGCTGGAAACTAAGGCAGAGGTAGATGAAATATCCTAGCAATGGTTGTGCAACATTCCACCATTACCTGAACTCGATAATCCAAATCCTTGAAAAGAGTCTGCATATCTTCCCCAAGAAGGTGGGTGTTATTCCTGATGTTGAGGAGGGTGACAACCATGGGTACTAGATGCATCTCTAAATCCCTGTTATCCATCCCCCTCAATTGAGCACCACGACCACCACCTCGGCGACTAGTAGCACACAGTAATTCATGCACCATGGTTGAGTTTGCAATGATGCCGACCCTCAGAGAAAACTCCTTCCTGGAATCCTTTCCCAAATGATGAATATTGAAATGCAAGGGGAGAGGGGACACATCAATGTTTTCCATACTAAGCAGCCTGATTAATACAGAGCTGAAGATTCTGGATGCCACCACCTTGAGAGCCATCAACAAACATTTACACCAGAGAGTTGGAATGATTGATTCCCCATCCTGTTGAGAGCATGGAAGGGCCAAGAAGAGAATCGTAATCCTCCGAATGTCCTCTCCCCATGACCTCACCATTTATTTCCTCTATCCTCCCAACTGTCACCCCATCTAGGCATTAGGTTCTTATTTCTTGTCCAAAATTTTAATTCCACTTCTCTTGATATCTTATACTTCTTACTTTTTATCAGTTTATTCCTTTACCTTTTAATCCTTTACAACTAGGTGCTTAATGATCATCATAAATATTTTATACAGGGAAACAATATGCACCCAACATTTTGTTTGTCATTTTATGCATTATGCTAGTGTACCTTTTATCTTTTAATACTCTACCATTGGGTGTTTATTTCTCGCCCAAAATTATAGTTCCACATCCCTTGATACTTTATGCATTATGTCTATATAATTTTTATCATTTTAATGCTCTACAACTGGTGCTTATTACTCCCAAAAAAATTGCTCAATTGGTGCTTATTCCAAAATATTTAACCTGACTTTTTTTGGTATTTTGTGCATTTTTTCATTGCACTCTTTATCCTTCAATGCTTTACAAGTGGATGTTTATTGCTAGCCAAAACATTTGGCCGACTTCTTTTGATATTTTTTGTATTATGTTTCTTTCCTCTTTATCATTTAATGATTTATAACTAGGTGTTTATTTCTTGTCCAAAATTTTAGTTCCACCTCTCTTGATACTTTGTATTTTGTGTTTTTTGTTTTCTTTAAGTATACTCTTTTACCTTTTAATACTACATCTAGGTGCTTATTGCTCATAAAAAAATTTAGCTCCAATTCTCGTGATATTTTATACAGGGAAGCAATATGCACCCAACAACAATGTATTTAATGTTGTTGTTGGGATACAGATCATTAAATCTAAAGTTTTAATTATAATTTCATTGAGTGCATATTGCTTGCCATTTTATGCATTCTGTCAATGGATTGTTTTATTAATACCCTAGGTGTTTATTTATGGCCCATAATTATAGTTCCACATTCCTCGATATTCTATGCATTCTATCCAAATATTTTTTTATCATTTTAATGCTCTACAACTAGTACTTATTAGTCCCAAAATTAATTTGCTCCATTACAACTAGTGCTTATTTTGTACATTATGTGAGTGTTTATTCCAAGTGCTTATTTTGTGCATTGGTTGTTCCAATTGAATGCTTATTTTGTACATTTCAACTAGTGTTTATTCTAGAAGGTTTAGCTTCTCTTTTTTTTGTATTTTGTGCATTTTGTCATTGCAATCTTAATCCTTTAACGCTTTAAAATGGGAGTTTGTTACTAGCCAAAAAAATTGGCACACTTCTCTTGGTATTGTGTGCATTCTATTTGTATACTCTTTATCCTTTAATGATTTACAACTATAAGCTCTTCAATTTAGCTCTTCAATCAGACTTTATGTCCAAGGTTTAGGTAAACCCTGCTTGATTGCTAAATTGAAGAGCTTGTGGATGTGAGGATAAAGCTCTTAAATTTAGCAATCAAGCAAGGTTTCCCTAAACCCTGGACAGAAAGCCTCATTACATTCCTATTTTTAAAAGTGGAGATAAAATCAATCCATCTAATAATAGGACGATTATGATTAGCCATATTTTAGCCAAATTATATGGAATTATTTTGGAAAAGAAGATCAACATATAGCTAGAAAGGCATGGCTTAAGAGCTAAACGCCAGGCAGAATTTCAGGGCTATCATTCAATTGTGGAAAACTTGATTAAAGGGAGACCATAAACAAAGTCACCCATGAAGGCATATCAAATTAGAGAGCCATTGTAGAACTAGAGACTCTTCCCAACACTGTTAGGCATGGCATCCAGGACACCATAGGTTTTTCCAACCCAATTCCTATTGAAATTGGGTTGGCTCATTGTAGTTCTCCCTTCAAAAATGCAGTTTGAGGAGAATGTTGCTCAAGAGGCTGGGCAATTAGATGCTTTGATTTTTCCTTCTACTCCTTTAAAAAAATTGAGTCCCAAAAACTTAGTGAAATTGTAAGCCCCATAGTAACACAAATGGCATCATGCAATTGGCACTAGTGAGATACCAATGATGTGAATCTTGCATAGAGTTATGACCCCCAAATGCTTAATTTAGGATTCAGGACTTAGGATGTCCAATACTCTCCTAGGAAAACTCAAACTCATGTTATTTCTCATAAAAAATGAACATATGTCATTTAAGGAATATATCAAGGATGTGAAGTTTATTGGCAACTGAGGATTTTTATTGATCTTTGAATGTCTAAATGTTCAACCCATTTGGGAGGTTGTGCGAGTTATTCTAGGATCAAGGATTCAATGAAACTTTTGAAATGTGAACTTTATAAGCATCATCTTCCAAATGGGGTAAACCGTGTGAGATTTTGTGAGATTCTCATAGATATCTAGAGACAAAGATAAAATTCACACTAAGTCTAACAGAGATCAAAAGAATTGAGGAGGAAAAATAGAGAAAAAAAATTATGTTACAACACGAGAATGAAGAACAATTGTAAAAACTTCCATTACCTCATTATTCAGTAAAATGTGTACATAAATAATACATATCCAAAGGATAAATTCGTGATCCCAAAGAGGCATTTGGAATCCACACAAGTTGGAGGCTTACTTTGCATTGGAACCATCTCCCGATAAGGTACAATGGCCACCAATGATGGATGGCTAGTCAACTGAGGTGGACTGGCGCATGACTAATTCATTGTGGATATAAATTAGGCAATGAGACTCCAAGGAGGCTCAATACTGACTTGTAGTGGTCAACATAGGTGCTCATAGTGGTCAAAATAGGCACTCCTACAATCAGTAGCAGTGAAACTAGGTGTGACAGTCAGTTAACTAAGTAATCAAGGGGACAAGGCACCCTAAATCATGGAACTGACTGTACTAACTCCTAAAATCATGCATGAGGGAACCTTTGGAATTTAGTGATGTAACCAAGGTGTTATGAGTGGATAAGTGGGATAATGATGACCAAAGTTAAGCTCTAGGTGGGCCAAATTAAGGACTAGGGGCTAGGAGACTCAACTACCAATGCATGAGGAAAGATCAGAAGTAGGGCCCTAGTAACTGAGACCAAAGGTCACCCTTTGCAAAAAATTTAGTCCATTTAAGTGAGGAAGGAGGGAAAACCCTATGGGAACAAAACCCCCCCTCAAGATGGACATGAAACACACCAAAAATTGCCTACTCCAAACTTCAAGTAGGTGTGATGCTTGAATCAATGTCTGGAGGTATCTTCCTCTTGGGAAGAAGTGGATCATGCTCCAAAAACATGTGCTTGAATTCTCCTTCGGTGGATGCAAACAAATCTGGAGGCTCTCTAAACTTGCTCTTCAGACCAAACACGGTGAGAACAAATCCAAAAATATGAAGATCATCCTGGAACTTGAAATTCTAACCAGTTGAGGTAGGATCAACTCTAGGAATGTGTAGATGGTTCTTTGATATCTACTTTGAACCAACTTAGGTGAGATCAAAACCAAATGAACCATGACATGATGGTGGTGGTTTGGACTTCAAATCAGCTCCAAGTGAGAGTAGCAAGTGTCCAAGCGAATGCAAAATGTCTCCAACTTCATTTGCATCTTAAGGAAGTGTGCATTTGATCATTATGAAAATAGGGAAGAGGCATGGAACCAATAAGAGAATATGTAGTAGCTCCAAATATTGATCTAGCCTAAAAAACATCTAGTAGAGCTCAATATTGCACATCAATAAGCTCATGGGAAGTAGATAATTTGAAACTTTCTTCAACCTCTAGAGTAGTAACTGACATATCTTGCTCAAAATTCGAAATAGAAGACATTGAGAGAACATGAGTGAGGAATGGATAATCTCTCCAAAAGGATCAACTTCATTAGTTGTATCACTTTCATCTGCATCACCTACATGGGAAGAATTTGAAACTGTCTTCAACTTCTAGAGCACTAGAGGAAGGAAAGAGAACACTTGAGGAGGTATCACTGGATTGTTCTCCAAATGGATAGCATGATCCTCTTCCTTCTACTTTCCAAATTCTCTATCCAAATTGTTCCAGAGATCACTTGGATATTCAGCAGTATCGATGAGGTAGCGCATACTAGGAGACATAGCAATACACATTGCTCCAAAGGCTCTGTCATACTCATTTAGCCAATCATTCTCCTCTTCATAGGAATCAAAATATCCCATAACACCAATGCACATATCAAAAAGACCTTGTCTCTTCAGATATGCTATCATATTTGGTTTCCACTCATCATAGTTGAATGGAGAGAGAGGAGGAACTGCTTTCAAATCCATGGAAGCTGTTGTAGAATACATGCACAAAAAAACCCTGAAAAACTCCCCGGAAGATTAATTTGCTCAGGAAAGCTTTGATACCATGTGATATTTTGTGAGATTCTCACAGAGATCTAGAGACAAAGATAAAATTCACACTAAGTCTAACAGAGATCAAAAGAATTGAGCAGGAAAAATAGAGAAGAAAAAAACTGTGTTACAACACAAGAGAATGAAGAACAATTGGAAAAAATTCCATTACCTCATTATTTAGTAAAATGTGCACATAAATAATACATCTCCAAAGGAGAAATTAGTGATCCCAAAGAGGCAATTGGAATCCACACAAGTGGCAGGCTTAGTTTGCATTGGAACCATCTCCTGATAAGGTCCAGTGGCTACCGATGTTGATTGGCACATGACTGAGTCATTAGGGATAGAAATTAGGGTATGAGACTCCAAGGAGGCACAATACAGACTTGTAGTGGCCAAAATAGGCGCTCCTACACTCAATAGTAGTGAAACTAGGTGTAACAGTCAGTTAACCGAGTAATAAAGGGGACAAGGCGCCCTACATCATGGAACTGATTGTACTGACTCCTAAAATCATGCATGAGGGTGCCTTTGGACTTTAGTGATGTAAACAAGGTGCTATGAGTGGATAAGAAGGCTAATGATGACCAAAGTTAAGCTCTAGGGGGGGGGGGGAATTAAGGACTAGGTGTTAGGAGACTCAACTACCAATGCATGGATGCATGCGGTGCTGCATGGAATGCATGCATGCATGCAAAGCATGCAAAACCAAGATGAGATGGCTAGAATATTTCAACAAACTATTCAAGGGTTGAGATTCAAAGTTTAGAAGTCAACATTTTTAAGTTCAAGTTAAAACTCCTCAACCCTTTTCCTTTGAATGAAAGAGATAAGATCTTAGGTATTGTGGGGTTGAAGAAGAAGTAAAAGTTTAGAGATATTTCTTAACAATAACATTCAAATTTTGACAAAATCTTCTAAATATGTTTAGAATTAAAAATTAAAAACTCAAGTAAGAAGAGTTAAATTAAAACTTTGAGTAAACTTTTTATTTAAAATATTTTTAAATTACATTAAAAAATAGCATAATAAATTTAACTATCAATTTATTTAATAAGTTCCAATCTTGATGTTAACATCACCTTATTCAATAATCACTTTCTTTAAATAGTTCAAGTTCTTGATATTAATTGAAGTGACAACATAACGTGTCATGGCCAAATTATTTATTTAATTGTTTCAAATTCATAATATTAATTGAAGTGACAACATAGTGTGCCATGACCAATGTGTCTTAAGTAGAGTGGAAAAAAAGTTTTCTTCAAAATTAAATGTGTCAATATGAAATTATATACATGTTTTTTTAACAAGGAAAATATTTGCTTCTTGATGTTTATATTAGAATCAAAGAGAGCAATGCTTTATAAAACAAAATCTATTTCTTGTAACAACATATGCAAGATGCCCATTATCCCATAAAATCACATAACTATGATAGAACAATTCTATATAGTCCATACAATAGCCATCACCCCTACTTATACATCAACAACAAAAAAATTGATCCACAAAACTCAGTCACCCAAAAATGATGCAAGACCATTGTCTCCATCATAATATACAAAAATCAGATCCAACCAATAAGACTACGGTGAATCTGCAACAGCCCGAGTATATATAGAAGGAGCCATTAGAGATCATTAAATTTTCTGGATGTTCCTCATAAAATAAGAGACCTCCTTCCAATATAGTATCTTTTTTAGACAGAGTTAGCCTCATAATTTAGCTCTCTATATATATGCTAAAAAGTAATGGAGTTGAAAGAAGAGATCATATTTTTGATATTTTGACACTAGTGATCCAAAGAGGCCACCTATAGATCTGATAAGCCTGAAGCCCAGTTGATAATTAATTTTGGAATCTCCCATTACATGCAGAGAAGTGATACCCATATGAGTACCAAACTTTAATAAATCCCATAGAGCTAACAGTTCTACTCTAGTGTTGGTCCCATATCCACATCCCATCCATATAGAGAAATAATGGTCCTCCTTGATTTTTATAATCATACCCCCCCACAATGACCATCTTGTGTAGAGCCATCAAAAAAACCAACAGGTAAATTTTCGACAAGAATATGATCTTTATAGATTCTATGTCCATGTTTCCTATCCCCTCTGCAATGTACCAGAAAGTATGCCAATATTTTAGAGCAGACAAAATTTATGTTTTGTTTCTTGTTATTGAAAAGGGTATCATTTCTATATCTCCAAATACCCAAACATATAAAACCAAGAAGTTCTTTGAACTTTTTCATTTTAGTAGTACATATCTCCATAATCTGAACCAATGGTAAGGAGTCCTAGGGAGCATTAATTTGGAGATCATTAGAGACCAATCTCCAAATATTCTTAGCAACAGAGCAAGAAACAAATAGATGTTGGATTGATTCAACATCATTATGACATAAAATACTTAGGTTAAGTCCTTGCCAACCTCTTTTCACTAAATTTTAAGATCTTATTTTCATAGCAGAGCCAAAGAAAACACTTCAACTTCAGTCGAAAAGACCATTTCCATCATTTTTTGTACCACCATTTATCAATGAAATCAATGGAAGATAAGTAGATAGCCTCATAAATAGAATTATCATATACATGATTGTTATTTGAATTTGCTTATAAGCCTTTGTCATAATTTTTATATTGTAAATGTTTTAAATTTAATTTAATTTATATTTTTTTCCTTTTAATTTTTTATATTTGATAAATATAAATTAAGATTTAATTTATCTAAATTAAATTTATTAATTAATTTTAAAATTAAATACAAATATATAATTTAATAACCAAACAAAGAATTTAATAACACAATATTTTGAATTTTTCTTACTAATAATTAAATATTCTAATTATAACTATTTTAATTATATAATATTAATTTTTAATTATACTATTAACTATTATATTTTAACCACTCAACTTAAAAAAATCTTATAACTTAAATAATTTTTAAACCACGTTTTCTAGATCGTGAATGTGAGGGATATAATTATGAAAAAAATTAGTTCAACATGAATACTCCCCTCATATTATAATTGCATGTGTAAAAATTAAATACAATTAATATTAATTACATATTTTTTATTGTAATAATTTATTTATTTAATTATTATGTAAGTTAAAAAAACGTAGCAGAAAGTTAAAAAAATTTATAAATACATGTAAACATTTTTCATTTAAATATGTTTTTGGTATTAATTTTTTTATAAAATTGAATTATTTATTTATAATAATTTATAAAGGTGATGTATACTTGAAAGAAAATGTGAAATTCGAACCAACGAAATCAATCATAAAGTATAAACCATTATCTCTAAGATTTCAAATAACTTCTCACGAAACTCACACATACATGTTAGTGACTCTCCTAAATGGAAAGTCGATCTCAATCAACATAGTCTAAATACACACTTTAATATAAAGGATCTGAACCTTTATCCCCAACATAGATGAACAAATAATATAAGAGAAGCCACTTCATGGATATTGGAAATTTACAAAGATGGATTCTTTTTTGGCTAATTTTTTTTTATAATGTGATAACAGTTTATGGAACTTTTTTTGATGGATGATGATTAATGTCTATTGAGATCTATTTGGTCTATGGGACTTTAAGAAAAGATAAAGGAATTAACTGGATTTCTATAAAATTTGATTCCTATGATTGAAAAGCCGAGAAAGAAGTGTTCCTATGTCACTATAGTTTTGACATGTTAAAAAATCATGGAGATTAGAATTGTAGCAGAGACTATGAAACTTCGAATGAATGTGGATGTATGTAGGGCACTCTAAAAGAAAGTGAGATTCGTCGATGTTAAATACAAGGAAAATGTTAGGGGCTAATCTTAGCCCATGGGATAAATTTAAGGGTTTTAAATTTTTAATGGGATAATTTAAGCACCCGTTAGGAATGATTAGCCCACATTTTATTTATTTATTTTCAATGAATAGGAGGTTAGCCCCATCGAATTTAAAAAGGGGAGCGGAGATAAAAACAATTTAGCCCTTCTAAAAATGGATTTAAACCTCTGTTAGCCCACAAAAATCACTAGGTAGCTCCCATTCGCCCCTGATTTCTAGAAATGGCAGTTGCTAGAGGCTCTTTCACCTTCTATCGATCATGTAAATTGAAGACGAAGTTACATTCGTCCAGATTTTATGGGTTGAATCTCATTTTGCAACTTTCTTAATGTCCACATGAGAAGGGCAGTTGATATTTACTATAAGGTATTATAGTGACCCATTTTCATCTAGGAGGGTTCTAAATCCCATCACCTCATATCCAAAGTTTCCCTAAGAAACATGGGGATTGTGAAGCTTGAGATTGACAATGTGGAAATAATGTTTTTGTGGTTGTTTGGGGCATCATGCTTGGGTTATGGGACTTCATTTATAGCCGTGTAATTGGGAATGCATGGGGCCATGACTTGCCAAGAAGAAACTTGCTGAAAGATTCACCAAGACTTTACAAGGTTTTATAATTTAGTGAAAGCTTCACCAATATTTTACAAGATTTTATTATTTAGTGAAACATTCGCAAAGAATTTACAAAATTATATAATTCAATGAGAGATTCACCAAAAAATTATATATACACAATATAACATTGATAAATTACCCTTCATATTTTCCTATATATCATGGGGATTCACCCATTTATTATATATAGAAATTTAGGGGGGGTTCTTAAAATTTTCCCTGGTTAAATATAGTTAATATCCTAGAATTACACACAAATTCTAACTATACTCTATGCGTTGTACACATGGATAAACCCCTATTTCATACATGGCATCTAAATTAATGTCAACAATCGTCAAAATACCACTTTATCAAAATTATTATGTCATGCAGTTGTCATATACATATCAATATACCAACATTTTTTTTCACAAAACAAAATATCAATAACTTGATATTCTATGATGAATCAAAGTTATTTTCATATGTCAAGAAAGAGTCCATTTAGCACTAGAGGCTATGTAGAATCTAATACTACAGATGACCATGAGCAATAACATGAAGCATCAATGCTTCTACCTCATATGGGCCTGTTGTCACATCCATAGTAGGAGGGAGCTACCATGATTGAAAACCAATATTGAGCACATTTTTGAGCCAGTCTTATGCTATTCTATGCACAAGATCAGTAGAAGATGAGCATTTTGATGACGATCACTCTTATATTCAGTGGACCCAAAGCATATATGTAATCAATTTCATGCCAGCACTGAGTCTTATGACCCCAGGTTGGAGACCAAGCTAGCCTTTTTTCACCTTGACAAATCAAATATGGATGATTATGGTTCCCCAGGATGCACACAGTAGCAGTGTTCCAGTGCCTCTCAAATGTTTACTGTTGCAGTTACAAGTATAGGAACCAGCAAGTATATGGTTATTGTACTTGGATGTTTATTTTGCTCGTTTATTTATCTTAGTAGTTGGACTAAGTATATGGTGGCTATGCATTGGTGATCTTCTTGATTTGTTTTGTAATGATGGTCTACAGTAGAAGTGATTGATTCTCTTTGAGTGAGAGGTTCTTGTGTATACTCATTGGTATTTTCCCTTGTCATAGTATGGACTTGGTCATTCCCTACTGAATTTGCGAGTCATGGCATCACCTTTCATTGTCTCCATCCATCCATTATATTATGTTTTTGGATTGATCTCGACTTGTACTTTGACTAGTGAGATCGATGACTCTCCCCACATATGCCTCTATGTTGGATAAACTCCATGTTTACTTTCTGTCTCGGCTCTGGAGTGTGTGGACTAGTCCCTTCTAGTATGCTTGTATGATGCCAGGTGGATCGGTTGTGTGGCTAGTGTCACCGAAATGTTCTCCCTTAGTCCTCGAAAACAAGTACTCCCATAAAAGCATCGAAATGCATAAACGTTATATCTAAATGGATGCAAAAATTCAGCAACAAAAGTGATTTTAAACACTAAGCAAACAAATAAAAGTCATATGTAACTATTTAGTGGCCAAGGGACGAGCACTCATTGCTTGTATGATGTAAGTCAGCTTTCCCCTACAGGGAAACAGGGTGGTAACTCCATTGCACCTATGGACAGTGGCGGGAAATGTTGGTAATATCGAGTCATTATCTGAGGCCCGCAATGCTATTCAAGGCACCTGCTCTTGGAGGCTAGCTAGTGAAAGATGATCAAAGTATTAAATGTTAAATGTTAAATTCTAGATGTAAAAAAAGATGGAAAATGAATCAAATACAATAAAGGATGCTTGTCTAGAGTCTATTGGAAGCTTTCTAAGCACTCTACCCATTTTTGAGGCTCCGCCATTCCCTAGTGTATTCTATCCAGCATATGTATAAGTGGTTTCCCCTTTCCCTCATGTTTGAGAAATCATAGTGTTGAGTTTTTCAAGTCAAATCTGTTGAAGATTAGGTAACTTCGGAAGATATTCTTATTATATTCCTTCGAAAGATATTCATATTGTAATTGATGATGTAAAAACCCTAAAAGAATAAGTGAAAATAGACAAGTCGGCTCCACAGAAGTTAGTGGGTAAAATTGCCCCAAACATTGGGAAGTCTACCCCAAACAATGGGAAAAAATACCCATGTGAAGTCGGCCCTATACTGAAAAATTCAGCTAGACAAGTGTATAAATAAGGGGGTCAAATTTCTCATTTGGATCATCATAATTTCGCTCAAGCAATTGAATATGTGTGCATGGGAGAGAAGCTGCAGCTGGAGGAATCTTATGTTTGGGGTTCTATCTAATCTTGTCCTTATATCTTTTATTCTTGGGGCATCTTTGTATGTGATATCTTTAGCTCTTTGTTATATTGAAATTGTACTTGTTGACAGAATCTATATTGAAGAAGTTCTGTTGGATTTTCTTCCCCTAGAGGGTTTCCCAGGATAAACTCTTGTGTATGATGTGCTTATCTATATTTCATTAATCCTATTGCTTATGTTTATTGTGATACAATAGAATTTGTTTAATGATCTAACATAACTACTATTCAAGTGCAAATTCTAACATGGTTTCAGAGCCATACTGAAAGAAGCCATTATACAACTAAAATTGTCAAAAGTTGAAAACTAGGGTTTACTGTTTCGAGCACTTCCATGCACATATCAGCTTGAAAAGGAGGCCAAATAAATTCACCCTATGAGGGCGCATCTTCCTATGGTGGCAGATATCAAATTAGAGAATTTTCAATTTTGACCCTATCACTACTGCCCGAGAAAACTAGGGCATCATATTTTTGGCAATTTTGTCCACAGTTTCAGAAGAAAAGGACACTTGCTCAACTCACCTTGGGGAGGCGCATCTTTTCTTTGGATGAAAATTCCAAGATCTACAAGTTGTAAAATTAGGTTTTCTCTTAAAAACACTAAGTTAGTAGATTTCGGAAGGACCTGGAAGAGCATCTCAATTGGTAAGTTCTATAATCTTATTTCCATTTGAGGTTCTCGTATTAAATTATCAAAGATGTCGAGCAACAACAAGCTTGATGTGAAGCTTGAAGGAGTTTATAACTTCCGAGCATGGAAGTATAGAATGCTTCTCATTCTAGAAGAAAATGATTTGGAGAAGTATGTTGAGGAAGAAGTTGTAGAGCCAAAGGGAGAGGAATAAGAAACAAGACATAAGAAGAATATTGTTAGGGATAAAAGGATTATTGTTGATTCTATTAAGGATCACTTGATTTCTCATGTTTCATCCTTGAAGACTCCCAAGGAGATGTTTGATGCATTGACCATATTATATGAAGGGAATAACATCAACCGGAAGATGACCTTGAGAACTCAACTTGAGAATGTAAAGATGCAAAACTCATAGACAATCCAGTCTTACTTCGCAAGGGTATATCAAATCAAAGAACAACTTGAAGCCATTGGAGATAGAGTTGAAGAAGTTGAAGTGGTAATGACCACATTAAATGGTCTCCCAAGGTCATGGGAATCATTTATTCAAGGAACATGTTCTAGGAGGAAGCTAACAAATTTTAGCAAGTTATGGGAAGAATGCACTCAAGAAGAAGCTAGATTGGTAGCAAGAGAAGAAAAGTTGGGTGAGGATGATGACCAAGAATTGGAAGAACATACGAAGAAACAGAAGTTAAAGAAGGAAGATCACTCTCACAAGAAACCCAAGAAGTATCATAAGTCTCACAGGTCCCATAAATATTATTCAGCAGTCAAATGTTACAACTACCAGGAGATGGGACACATTGCAAGGAATTGTCCCCATGCAAAATATCAAGTCAAGAAAGGAAAGAATAAGAGGTATCATGATTATGCTGCAAAAGACGATGAACATGTTCAGAAAACAGGAAAGAGAAGATTGGTTAAGTGAAGAAGAATATGTTTTGGTTTCCACTCTTACAGAGTGATACTTGGCTTGTTAATAGTGGTGCATATAAGCACATGACATGTTTCAAAGAGTCTCTCACTATTTTGACTTAGAAAGGCTCACCTCATAAGGTGAAGCTTGGAGATGATTATCACTATCCCATTAAAGGTATAGGAGAAGATTCCTATAGGTTGGATTCTGGAAAGCCTATAAAGATGAAGGATGTGTTATATGTACTTGGTTTGAAGAAGAATCTTCTATCCATTTCATCATTGGATAAGAAAGGATTCATATTTTCTTTTGTTGATGTCCAAGTTCTTATGTGGCCAAGAGGAAATACTATTGATGATGCAGTTGTAAGTGGAGAACAATATGGAGGCTTGTGAAAATTGAACAAGCCATGATACATAACACTATGAAACCAAGTAGATCATAATGGTACATGCAAGGTATGTGCACGAGGCAAGAACGTGAAGAGTTCGTTTCCAAGAAGTGACATCAAAGCAACAAGATATATTGGATCCAATGCATGAGGACCAAGGGTGAAGACTTTAGCAAGTTTTGGACTAGACGAAGAAGAATATCAAGGTCTTCAGAATTAGACAATGGAGCAGAGTACGCCTCTGGAAACCCCAGTAACTTCTGCAAGGAGGAAGAAATCAAGAGGGAGCCTACAAAAAACATGAAAATAAAAAAGATCGTGTGCTATGACCTACAAGAGAAGGATAATAAGACTTGTTCTGAAGAACACGTGATGACTGTTCAGCAGTGACCTTCAAATAGATTTACAAAATAAAGCATACTACAGAAGTACAAGGAAAGGTTCATGGTTTATCTCAGAAAGAGGGAGCCAATTATGACGAGACGTTTTGCTCCTGTAGCAAGATACACTTCGATTAGAGATATACTTACAATATCCGCAGTGATGAAGTGGAAGGTACACCAGATGGACGTGAAGACATCTTTCGTCAATGGTGTAGTAGAAGAAGAAGTGTATGTGGAGCTACCATTGTGATTCGAGACACAGATAGGAAGACACATGTGTGCAATTTGAAGAAGGCTTTGTAAGGTGTTAGAAATTAAGCATGCATAGGGGTATGATCTCCTAACTCATGGTAATCATCCACTCCCTTGGTTATTCTAGGTTAGGCTTTTCTTTTTTTTTGGAAGTCAAGTGCCATCCATATTACAAAAAGGGGTGATTTTTAGTTGAGAATTGAAGGTCAGCAATTAAAAAGATGGTTCCCATAGGTGAGGAAACTCTCACAACTACCGTTAAACTCCCCCTCACACTCTCCCTGAATCTCCCATTCAATTGGACGATGAAGAAACGCCTGAATCCCAACCCTCTACACAAAGAGATGATGCAGAGTCCGAGATTAACCAATTGAAATCCCAACTACAAGAGGCAAGGGAAGCAACGATGTGAATCAAGGAAGAAAGCAAAAAATACAAGGGGAAGTTGACAAAGGAGCTATATTTGATAGAAGGCATGTTATATAACACTAAAAGGAGATTGAAAATAGGATTTCCCTTCGGGAAATAGGTACAAAACCTATACAAAAGGAACAAATAATTACAAGCAGAAAATAGGGCACTTAGAGAAGAATTGCAGCTTTTCAAAAGAGGAGAAGCGTAAGGGAGAAACCTAAAGATCCTGTCCAAAGTGGCTTCTCAGGGACAATGACGCCTTTCTCACATCCCAACCACAATTTGTATTGAATACAGGTAGGCCTTGAAAATTTACATTTTGGATATTTAGGGTTCCCTAAAGATAAACCCTAATTTTGGGAAAATTGGTACCTGTTACTTGGGGGAGGTGAGTACTTAGAACACTCGAGTATTACTCAAAGGAAGCAATCCGATCAGCAAAGGTAATATGCCACCGGGTCCCTACTCACGCGAAGCTCTAGTATTAGGGTTTTCATTAGGGTTTCAATTTTGTTTGATGGTTTGAAATAGTGGAAGTTTATGGGCACATGCATGGATGAACATCAGACATAAAAGAAGACAAATAACAATTACTTTTAGCCCCCGGAAAGGAATTTAAAGGTGATGATGTGAAACCCTATAGTTTCGGTAGTTTCCAGAACTCTCATAGCGTCGACGCACCAAAAACAAAGAAGTGCACTACGAAAGTTCTGGAAATTAACTTCTACAACGCGTATTATGGAAAATAACTAGAGTGCGTTACGAAAGTTATGGAACTTAACTTCTGCAGCACGTATTATGGAAAATAACTTAAGTGTGTTGCGAAAGGTCTAGAAATTAACTTTTGCAGCATGTATTATAGAAAATAACTGGAGTGCGCTGTGAAAGTTCTGGAACTTAACTTCTACAGTGTGTATTATGGAAAACAACTGGAGTACGCTACAGTAGTTTTTGAGCTGGACATAATCAATTTAATCCCTAGATTTTGGGAATCTCACAAGAGTCTAATCTATGCCGATACAATCTGAACGAGTGGAGGAGACAGCTGGCTTGTTTCTCAGTTTCATTATCAGTCAGTTAGCAACCGTTTCTTCTTTGCTTCACCATCAATTAAATAGACAACAGTTTGTGAGTCATAGTTTGGAATTCAATTAATTTACACACATGGTGGTTATGTGGCCATTTACTATTTTTAATAACAACCGGAAGGATTTAGGGTTCTCTTTAATGCATAATAATTGTAAGCCTATATATGGCAATTTTTTAGAAGATCCAAGGGTTGGGATTTTGGAGAGAAAAAAATCTTGAACATTAGATTCTTGTTGGCTTTCTAAGTTTAATGAAATATACCAATGCATAAGTACTAAATTCTTTTACCATAGATTCATGTGTCTATCTTTCTTAGTCTGTGTTATCCTTCATGAATGCGTGTCTTTCCGAGTTTTTTCATTTTATGTGTTATCTTCAATGTTTGAATGAAATTATTGTATTCAGAATTCATCCTTAGCTTAATGCTCTATTTCAATATTTTCAAACAATATTTTGTTATTATTTCCTCTGAAGTTAAGGTAGAATTCATCATTGAATGATCCTATTTAATGAATTGTTTGCCTCAATTCTGCCCCCATACCCCAACAATCTAATTGACTAGGAGATATTGGCTATCTTGCCTATGCTTCCTTGAGCATGCTACAACCAATCATTGATCACCCTTATGATTTTTTTCCAGCCTGTTGACTCCATTCCCAATGGGGATTTTCTCCTGATCCCGCCACTTCAAAACACCCAAAACCCTAATCTACCCAGAAAGACCTAGCCATTGCCTTGATTACACAACCATCCATTGAAAGATATAATCTGGAAACTGAGTTGTAAGATAGATCCCTCTTTGGATTGGAAGGGCTAGCTTCTAGTATACAAGTTGGTTTGAAATAGTTACCTCTGCCCCTTCCTTGCATAGCCAATGGAGTTTGTAGAGTGATAACATACGGATTGAAGCAGGCACCTAGGAGATGGTACAACAGGATTAATGGTTTTCTGACGAGATTGGGTTTTACCAAGAGTAAAGTAGACTCCAAACTTTGCTACAAGGTTGAGGATGGGTGATCTAGGTCATGTCCAAGAAGCACGAGGGGGACAACAATTCAACTGAATGAGTCGGCTCTGTTATGGCGGAAGCTTAAGAAGCAAAATGAGCGAAAGAAGGACTACACTACACAGATAAACACAAATACGCACAGATAATATGCAGGAATGCGAACTGATCTTCTCTATCAGTTGTAAACAGATAGATTGATGTATGTTACAATATTATACATGCTTATATAGAATTCTGAGAGGCTTGGGTTCCTTCCCGTTACGTTTAGTTACAAAGAAGAAGTTAGAACGGTTCAACAGTTCAAGCGTTACAGTCGACTGGAAGACAGAGAGACAGTTTGTTGAAGTTCGATAGTCGTTGGTCGCATGTCGATGCTGCATGTCGATGTCGCAAAATTGTGAGGTTGTTGAACATGTCGAAGATGCGGAGTGTGTCGAAGTCAAGACTCGTCGGATTTTTGTCGAAATCGGAACCTGTCGGAGTTGCTAAGTTTGTCGAAGTCATGTCAAGTCGAAACGTGTCTAAGTTGTATCGACATTGATGACTTGTCGCAGTCGATGTTAGCATTCAACAACAATGCCAACTACGATGTGGATAGCCCTCCTTCCTTAAGAAACAATGGTCCTCATTGTTTTCTCACGAAGGTGAGGAAACTTGTTGGTTATTTCAGTAATAGAGTACCACTTTCCTTGAGATGGCAGTTGGACAACTTTGGAAACATGAAACAAGGGAATTGTGTTCGTCCTTGTAAGGCCTACTCGTCATCCCATGATGGTGTCACAAGGAAGAGGCTCCTAAACATTTGGATGGATGTCTTCGGGTTCTGTTGTTTGCAAGTCATTCTGTTCCAATAGTGGTGGATGGTATGGTCGAAGTAGATCCACATTAAAGACATGATGTAGACTAAGGCACACAGGAATGTCGAGCTAGAAATAATTTTCGCCAATTTGCTGAAGAATACTGTATGGACCATATCGCAAAGGTTTGAGCTTCTTGAAAGGACCAGTGAAGCGCTCCTTCTTAAGATGTAACCATACCTTATCCCCAATTTGGAATGAATGAGGGATACGATGCTTATCGTGTCGAGCCTTAGCTTTCTCATTTTCTCTGTGCAACATGTCATGTGCTTGTCGGTGGATGTCACAAATCTGTTCTTGAAACTTGACTTCTTTGCCAACTTCTCGCTGCTTGTAGTCGGTGTCGCTCGACTGTGTCAAGGATCCGATCAAGTCGATAGGCGCTGAGGGTTGAAATCCATAATAGATCTCAAACAGACTCTTTCCTGTATATCTGTGCTGAGCACTATTGTAGTTGTGTTGAATGTATGGAAGAATTTCATCCCATGTGCGTCGATGCTTGTGGTTGTACATGCAAAGCAGTTGTATGACCAAGCGATTATCAACTTCCATCTGAGGATGGAAAGCTGTCGAAAATGAGAGTCGTGTGTCTAGCTATTGCCAAAGGGTTTTGCAAAAGATGCTGACGAATCTGGCATGTCGGTTGGAAATGATGTTCGTTGGTAAACCAAAGTGTTTCCAAACATGTGTAAAGAAGAGTTGAGCGGTCTATTGCGCTGTCGTGGTATTATTACATGGTATGAGAATGGCCATCTTGGAAAATCGTTCGACTACTACTAATATCGCGTCATGTTGATGTTTGGTAGAAGGATAACTCATCAAGTAGTCCATAGAAACATAGTCCCACGGTCGACTAGGAACTGGCAGAGGTGTGTACAATCCCTGTCGTCAATTAGGCGGTTTAGCAATGGCACAAACCATGCATGATCAAATGTACTTGTTGACATCGGATTTAAGTGTAGGAAAAAATAAATACTTCTGCAAAATAGCAAGTGTCTTTGATACTCTAAAGTTTCATGCAGTCTTGTTGTAGTGCGCGTCCCAAATGAGCTGATGTCAATGCTCACCGGTCGGTACACAAAGTTGTCCAAGCTTGTATAGCAAGGTGTCTTTCAAGAAGTATTCGGAGCTTGACGACTTGTTAGTTTGTAACTATCGATATAATGTTGAGAATTCATTGTCGTCCTCATACAACTATGGCCAAGTGGTCGTGTCATATCCCTGCATACTCACCATTGTCAGAAGGAGAGTAATGGGTGGTCGACTGAGCAAATTGGCAAGAGCGTTAACTTTACCTTTCTAATACTTAATCACCAACTAGAATTGTTGTAGGTAATTAATCCACTTGAGTTTTTCGGTTTGTCTACAACTTTGATTGTGTCGGAGCGAACTGTAGAAGCTTGTGATCAGTGGGAATGACCATTTCCTACATCGAGTATCTTCTAACTATGTCGTTAAAAGTCTCGGAATGAAAAGAGACTGGGTGACCAGACTGAGTGATCATTGCGCCCAAGGCATCGTCCGATGCATTCGTCTCAATCTCAAAGGGCTGATGCAAATCAGGTAACACAAGTACTGGTGCAGTGCAAAGCTTGTGCTTGAGCTGTTCAAAAGCTGCTTGATGTGTTGTTGTCCATTGGAAGACAGTTTTCTCACTTCCCTTTGTCAACTGATTCAAGGGCCAAGCTATGTGACTGAAGCCGAGTATGAATCGTCGATAGAAATTCTCCAAACCAAGAAAACTTCTTAGTTCTTGAATGCTTCTAGGAATGGGCCAATCTTTGAGGATCTGTACTTTATCTGGATCGACGTGAATGCGTGCAAAGTCAATTACATACCCCAAATATTTGATGTTGGTCATCGCAAAAGAGAACTTGTCCATGTTCAGATAGATTCGATGTTGCTGGAGAGTGTTGAGGACTTGTCGAAGATGTCCGACATGTTCTTCCCATGATCGATTGAAAATCAATATGTCGTCGAGATAGAAAATGACCCATTTGACGATGAAAGGTCGAAGAAGGTTATCCATATGTTGCATGAAGGTTGTAGGTGCATTGGTTAAGCTGAAAGGCATGACTAACCATTCAAACAATCCTTCCTTGGTCTTGAAAGACGTTTTCCATACATTTGAGGGATCGATTGGAATCTGATGGTATCCCAACTTGAGTTCGACCTTAGTAAATAATTTAGCACCTTTCAGAAAGTCGATGAGCTCGTCTATCCATGACAAAGGATAGCGATTCTTTACTGAAATTTTGTTGAGAGCTCTATAGTCGATGCACATGTGCCAAGTCTCGTCTTTCTTCGGAACTAGGACAGCTGGACTTCCACAAGGAGAGGAGTTGGGGCGGATATGACCTTTGTCGATTAATTCTTGGATTTGTCTGCGAATCTCTTCATTTTCGAGAATGGATCTTCTGTAAACAAATGCGTTAGGCAAATAAGAACCAAGAACAAGTTCAATGGAGTGTTTTACCTGACAATGTTGAGGTACTCCATCGGGAGCATGATTGATGAGCTTCTTCGTTTGTTTGGCAGATATCAGTGCAATCGTTGGTGTAGGTTGACGCTTTGGTATGTTGAACCATCGATTTTGGATTCTGACAATCACCTTCTGAGGTCATGACTGATAAATTCCATGTCTATCCCAGAGGTAAGGTTTCCCAAACAGGGCGTTGGCTACGGAGAGTGGTGCCACATCGCAGAATACTTCATCTTCAAAAGGATTTATGAACTAGGTGAGCTTACATTGTCAAGTGATTTGTAGTTCTTGTCCATCCTTCATCCAACCGATGTTGTAAGGCTAAGGATGCAGAGTGGCAACATGACCTAGTTTCTTTACGATATCTTCAAAAATGAAGTTTTTCTGGCTACCGTTGTCCACAATCAGATGTAATGGGTTGCTCTGGACCCATATCTTTGTATGGAACAGGCGTTCTCATTCCTCCTCATCGACGATAGTCGAGGCTCCTGGAGTGGTCAATGTCAAAAGGGTCGTTGCATCTAGATCAGATTCTTCCACCGTCTTTTCGAACGCGTCGGAGGTCGACACTTTCATAAAAAATGTCTTCCGAACTTTGCATTCAAATGTATCATGCCAATATGAGTGGTGGTAATCGCACCATTTTACAGTCAGTGGTTGTTTTCTATGTTCCCTCTTATGAAAAGACTTGTTGTCGTGATCTGGATTTGGTGGTTGCGGCTGAGAATATTTCGACTTGTCAAATTCAGATAGTGCCTTCTTATCAGGTGGTCATCTTGCTGTCGGCTTTGTCGTGAAGTGTGCTTTCCCTTTCTACTTGGTTTCCATCTTGTTGGCGTAGTGGAATGCATCTGCAAGCGTATTGACAGTTAGAAGTTCCATCTCCTGCTGGATGTACTGGGACAATCTGCTGATGTACATCAGAACAAGCAATTTCACTTCTTCTTGGATGCCAAGTCTAGCCATGAGTCAGTAGAACTCGATGGTGTAACTCTGTATTGATTGGTATTTCCATTGCCTTAGATGTTTCCACTTCTTATACTGCTGCTCAAGGTATTTGGGCAGGTAAAATTCCTTTCAGATGTGTTCGACTAATTTATCCCATGTGTCAATGGGGTCTCCACTTTTCTCCATCTTTGTCGAGAGGTTCTCCCACCAGCAGTGCACAGATTTTGACATCTTTAAGGATGCAATGGTGATCTTTTCATCTTCTGAGAGTTGATTCACAACATAATAGGATTCCAATTGTATTACCATCAATATTTCCTTCAAGATTCGGTATGTACAAATTCATTTGCACTTTGAAGGGGTTGATTTTATCGGAGTGAGTTCTCGTCGAAAATCCTCCGGATGTCGAAGCAAATCACATAAGAATTTCGTTGAACTGGGAGAACATTTCAGTTCGTTGTCGAGCCATAGCTTGCTTAATAAGTTGTGTTGTCTCGTCGGTTGCATGCCTATCGTCTGTTTCTTCTGTCATTAGCGTCTTCATGGATTGCTGAGATTGTGAGCGAGTTTGAACCGGCATAAGTCGGTAACTTTGAGAGAAGTGTATACGCAGAACTTAAGCACGAACAAAGTTGAGTGCTCTGATACCAATGATCCAGGTCGTGTCCAGTAAGCACGAGGGGGACATTAGTTCGACTGAATGAATCAGCTCTGTTATGGCAGAAGCTTAAGAAGCAGAATGAGAGAAAGCAGGATTACACTACACATATAAACACAAATACGCACAGACAATATGCAGGAATGCGAATAGTTCTTCTCTATTAGTTGTAAACAGATAGATTGATGTATGTTACAATATTATACATGCTTATATAGAATTTTGAGACGCTTGGGTGCCTTCCCGTTACGTTCAGTTACAAAGAAGAAGTTAGAACGGTTCAACAGTTCAACCGTTACAGTCGACTGGAAGACAGAGAGACAGTCTGTCAAAGTTTGACAGTCGTTGGTCGCATGTCGACGCTACATGTCGATGTCGCAAAATTGTGAGGTTTCTAAACATGCTGAAGGTGCGAAGTGTGTCATAGTATGTCGAAGTCAAGACTTGTCAGAGTTGTGTCAAAATCAGAACCTGTCGGAGTTGCTAAGTTTGTGGAATTCATGTCGTCGAAACTTGTCGAAGTTGTATCGACATCGATGACTTGTCACAACCAATGTTATCATTCGACAACAATGCCAACTGTGATGTGGATCAATGGGAATCCAGTGATATTGATACTATATATAGATGACCTATTTCTAACAGGAGATGAGAAGCTCATTGTAGAAACTAAGAAGAAACTTGTCACAGAGTTCGATATGGAAGACCTAGGTATGATGCACTATTTCTTAGGTCTAGAGGGTGTGGAAGAGTCTAGATAAGATTTTCCATAGCCAAGGAAAATATGTTGTGGAGATCTTGAAGAGATTTGGGATGTTGGATTGTAAGGCCATGGCCACACCGATGGCATCAAACTTGAAGTTGCTAGTGATTGGTTCATTGATAGAACTAATATATGCTTTGCAGTGAACACTTTGAGTCAGTACATGGTCAAGTCGAGACGTGCTCACCTTATTGCGGCAAAGAATGTGATGAGTTACCTGAAGGGTACACTTGATTATGGAATCAAATATGTGTCAGATTAGAATATTATCCTGCAAGTCTATGATGCTTCAGATTGGGCCAGTAGTGTCACAGACATAAAGAGTACTTCAGGATGTTGCTTCAGTTTGGGATCAGCCATGCTTTCCTAGTTCAGTAGGAAGCAGACTAGTGTGGCACTCAGTATAGCCGAGGCAGAATATATTACAACATGTTCAGCTTGCAATGAAGTAATGTGGCTTCGAAAGTTAATTGTAGGGTTGTTTGATCTTGAGTTAGAGGTGAATTTTTTTTCTATGACAACCAGAGTTGCATGAAGTTGTCTGAGAACCCAATGTTTCATGACAATTCCAAGCATATCGTGATCAGGTACCATTACATTTTTTATATGGTACAGAAGGGAGCAATGAAGCTCCAGTATATTGCAACGGACGAGCATACATCCAATGTGATGACCAAGCCTCTGTCAAGAGTGAATTTTGAGTACTTCAGGGACAATCTTGGCATGATGTAGAGAGATGTCCCTTGTAAGAGGGAGGGACGAGTCACATATGCAATCTTATGGGCTGTAGTTGAACGGTGCGGTAGTAGGAGGTGGTCATTTACAGGCATGGATTACTAGACTCTATGAGAACTGGAGCGAGTGACCACCTCTTGATGACTGGATAGTGTGACCATACTTTGTATGTGTATCCAATTGAGTTGAGTATCCAATTGGAGCTAGTGTGAGATGACTGGAGAGAGTGACCAAATCTTGTGATGATTGGAGAGTGTGAGCATACTTGGATGGTTGGATAGTGTGACTATACTCTGGAAGGTTGGAAATCTTGACCATACTTGCGATGACTGGAGAGAGTGACCATACCTTGGAATATTGGAGAGAGTGACCATACTTGTGATGACTAGAGAACGTGACCATACGTTGGCATACTGGAGAGCATGACCATACTTAGTATGTGTATCCAGTCGAGTATGTGTATCCAACTGAGTATGTGTATCCAAATGAGTACGTGTATCAAACTGAGTATGTGTATCCAATCATGTATATGTATCCAATCAAGTTGTGTATCTAGTCGAATGTGTGTGTCTAGATTCTGTGTGAGCTAGACAAAGTCTCCTAATGACGTAATATGCACTCTTGGCTTGCTAATGTGTTGCTACTGTGATGCCCCTTGATGTATGATAGTGACTAATGCATGATTGAGATGATGGTTTTCTCATACATAACTTCTAGTGATGTATAGATTCGAGAGATGTCACAAGTAAATGGTTAGAGTACGGAGTTTGTAGCAGCAATGATGATGTTCATGTCAGAAGAATACCTTCCTTGTTAAGAGGGAGTGTTGAAGATTAGGTAACTTCATAAGATATTCTTATTATATTCCTTCGGAAGATATTCATATTGTAATTGATCATGTAAAAACCCTATAAAAATAAGTGAAAATAGACTCGGGTCCACAAAATTCAGTGGGTAAAACTACCCCAAACAATGGGTAGTCTTCCCTAAACAATGGGTAAAACTGCCCCATTGAAGTCGGCCCTATAGTGAAAAATTCAGCTAGACAAGTGTATAAATAAGGGGGTCGAATCTCTCATTTGGATCATCATAATTTCGCTCAAGCAAGTGAATAAGTGAGCATGGGAGAGTAGCTGTAGCTGGAGGAATATTATGTTTGGGGTTCTATCTTATCTTGCCCTTGTATCTTTTATTCTTGGGGAATCTTTGTATGTGAGAGATTTAGCTCTTCATTGTATTGACATTGTACTTGTTGACAGAATCTATATTGAAGAAGTTCTACTGGGTTTTCTTCCCCTTGAGGGTTATCCCAGGATAAACTCTTGTGTATGTTGTGCTTGTCTATCTTTCAGTGATCATATTGCTTATGTTTATTGTGATATAGTAGAATTTGTTTAATAATCTAACATAACTACTATTCAAGTGCAAATTCTAACAAAATCCACTTATCCTAGCCTTGCTTCATCCATCTCACCCATAGCTAACAAAATGGTCAGGTCTGTAAATGAGTATACACTTGAGGCTTTTACTTGGAGTGATGTATTGCTTTGATCTAGACTTACTGTGGATGATTTTTATTTATGGTCACCATTATAATGCTGCTTAATTCTTTAGTATTTCTACTAATAAAAATAAGGGAGCATATTTCATGCATCTGTACATGTAGGATCAATTGTTCTCAGTTTGGGTCATTATTTTGATCATTTGTGACATGGTCAAACTAGTTTGACCAAGTCAATAACAGGGTTTGGGATGAATTTGGTCGTCAGAGTTCAATTTTGGTTATTCAGTTCCCTTTGATGTTCATTAGATGGTTCCATGCTCCAGACAGTGATTTTCCATGGTGGCTTGCATTATTTTTATTATTATTACCGTTTACAAGCCATATTTTTATTATTCTAGCATGGATGAGCTTCCAGATGTATTTCTTGATGGAAATATGGTGTATCTGTACTCATTCTTAGTGGATTTAGACATTGTAAGTCCATTGGTGCACTTAGATCTTAGTTCTGGGCACAAGTACTTGATGATATGTCCATTTTATTTTCCAACAACACAGTACCATAAAAAATTTGCATAAAAAAGGTGAGAATGGCTAGCAAGGAATTCGATTTGGCTTAATGGGGCAAGGAAATGGCATGATGTTTATTCGATGGATTATATTGATGCTCTAGACACCTTCCAACATGGTCTACATCATTTTTTGGGGTCCACGCGATTTTATTCTTCTCCTTGGGGGCGTCATTTTCCATAGAGGGGGCACATTTCCTAGTTGTACCATGATTATTACATGTTGTATCTTATGTTGATGTACTAGGGGATGTTGGTGGAGAGACTTTGGACCTCCTATCTCCCCTCTCTTATGTGATTATGTTGTACCATGTCATATCTTATGTTATGTTCCCCCCCAGGCATCATTGAGGAAATTGCGTCCCCCTCTTTGAGTGATCTCATGTATATTGTCTGGCACATTATTTGCCATTGATATTGATGTATTATCTTTTGATACTAACCCTCCATCTTTTTGGGTTTAGGGTTTTTGTATTGTGAGGATATATTTATTCAATATCTCACTCATTGCAATGGACTTTTGGCTCTTGGATCTTTGGCAATAAAAAGAAAATTTTGAAGAAAACTCTTGGAAATATTTGATGAATGTTCTTGTACTTGATTGTAAAGCCTTTCTCTTAGACATTTGAGCAAAATCGTAGTGGTTTCAAAATATTTTTGTGGAGGCCGATTTGGTTTTGCAGGGGTGCGATTTTGTGGAGGGTGATTTTGTGAGGGATCTCCATCTCTCTCTCTCCAAAACATTTCATCTCGGGAAGTATCCAATTGTGCTTTGTGTCGTTGATTTATTTCTTGAGATGTCTTGCATTTCTATTCTCTTTTTCTTGTAGATCAAATCTAACATTTGTTGTTTGCATTTGCAGGGAAGAGGGGCACGCTACCTTCACTAGGGAATTCGATCTAGCTTGGAACTCACCAGATCAGGCTTGAAATTGTAACTAGGTGAAAGGATCATCATTGTATTTGGCGGCCGCAATTTTTACAAGTAATATCTTAGGTTTTCTCTTGTTCCAATTTCTATTCCATTAGTCACACAATAAATCAAAAGTTTAAAACCCTTATTTCTTAGAAGTAGTAGATTGGGTGATATTTTGGGCTTGTAATTCAAAACCCAAGTTGGAAATCCTCTCAAACCCTTAGAGACCAAGTTTGAGCTAAAACCAACTCCATTTACCCTCTATAAAGAACTTGTCCTCTTTGGGGCAATTCGCCCTCCTTGGGAAGTTGATCATTTGTCCCGATTTACAATTTGGGTGTTGCTTGTTTATCTTCTGAAGCTCATATATAACCCCAAGAAACCAATTTAAGTGTCATGTATCCCTTAAATCCCCCCATTTGTTACCATCCTACATTCATTTGCTTAAACCCTAGGTGGAGCAATTTGGGTATCTTTGGTTGGCACTTGATCTATCTAGATCTAGTCCATAATATTTATTGTGGTGATAAATATTTAACACTAAACATTTCCCATACCTCTAAATCCTCTCAATCAGTCCTTAACTCCTATATCCCACATATATCCTATATATCTAGAGTGATCAACTCAAGGAATATTTGTTTTGGTCTAGTTTATACTTGTTTGTGTATCTTGTGTTGGTTTGCTAGATTTCATTGGTTGGATAGGGTCTCCCCCTTGATCTTTCTCTTAGCTTGTTCTAAAGTGACAAGAGCCCGTCCAACATGACAACCACTCTAATCAAGTGGTGGACGAGGCCCTTGCAGTGTCACTAGTTTAGTTTCCCCATCTCTACTGTCCCGGATAGGATACCTTTAGTGGCAGCTACAATCTATGTGATAACAGGGCCTACAGGGAAAAGCCTCACTACATCCAAACTATCCCATAAAAGCATAAGAAATAGGAATCATGATGCAGGCAAAAACATAAAGGATCATAACAAAAACAAAGCCCATAGAAAAACAACCCAGCTGACTAAAAGCTAATATACCAACATTATAACTTAAAACATTATGAACTTCAATTTTAATTAAATAATGTTTATCTAAGTACATTTTAAATATACAATACAATAAAAATGTTTCATTCATTTTTTAACACAAAGATGTTACATTTTGTCATCTATCATATCATAACTAATTGATATTGACATCAATCCAAAGAAATAAAATAATTTCTTTAGAATAACGTACACATAAAATACTTGTACTTCAAACACATTAAAAATTTAATAAAAATACAATTTAATAAAAATATAAATTTAATTTGATCTTTGACTATTAAAAATATAAATTTAATTTGACTTTCTAAATATTGTTTTTCTTTAAATCTCTTACTAAAATATGATTGTGCTAATGCTCAACAAGTTTAAATAGTTATAGATATATGTTATGGTTTTGCTTTGATACTATTGGGGTGGCTTTTTATACTATTACGAGATATGATGTATGTTCTTTTGAAGGTTTTTTTTGTAAAGTGGTGAGTGGTGTTTTGGATGTCTTATGTTTCCTGATATGGATAGTTCTTTGATATGTACTTTTTTATTCAAGAAGGGTCATATTAGACAACTAAGAATGCTTGTACTAGACAACTAAGAAACCAATTACAAGAAATTAAACTTTATTTCAAGTGTCTATATTCAAAGGAGGATCCAACCTTAGAACCCATCATTTAGGAGATGGTGTAGGTCATATAAACATGGTCTCAATGAAAGATAATAGAGCTTTAGTCTAGCTAACAGAGAAAGAAGTTATTATAGTCATATGAGGGTTGGATCTAAACAAATATCTAGGCCCATGCAGTGTCTCTATCCACTTCTATAGGGCTTGTTGGCATATAATAAAATATGATCGATGTTGTATGCTAAACACATCTTGCCAAAAATCCATGTTTAGGAGTGGGATAAACTCTTTTAATTTGCTTTCATTCCTAAAGAAAGCAATCCCTCCCCCATCGCCAATTTTTCCCCAATATCTTTATATAATGCCTCTTACAAAATTCTAACCAAAATCATGGAAAATATATTGAGTTGCATGCTCCCTCAGTTACTATTGGATAACAAAGGGGTATGCATTTAGCAATGTAAAATCACAAACAACACCTTCTTTGTGCAAGAAGCTATACACTCTAGTAGGTCCGATAATGAGAAATAAATGATAACAAAAATCAACATGGCTAATGCCTTTGACAAAGTTATGGATGCATTCATTTTTTCAATACTTAGACAATTTGGATTTGTGCCTCACTTTATAAGTTGGATTAAAGCTTGCATTGTACAACCATGGATTGATCCCTTAGTGAATGGTTGGTTAGCCCCCTCCTTCCAAAATAGTTGGGGTCTACACTAGGAATGCCTTCTTTTCCCCATGCTATATATTCTCATGCTAGGATCTATGGGAATAAAACTAGAGCATCAGAGGTTTATTAGACACATGATGGTGATAAAAGGTGTCAAAGGCATAAATATGATCAATGATTCTCAATTTGAAGATGACACCCTCTTTGCAGTGAGGTTCCTCGATGGTTATAGCCAACAAATTTAAGTATGTTGAGTTCCTATTTGGATTCCTTGGAGGAAAAATCAATAAATCCAAAAGTAACATTAATGATTGGAATGCTTCCCTATAGACACTACAATAAATAGCATGGACATTGGAATTATCCCTAGTAAATTCATGGACATCCTTTATATATATGGAGATCCATATCACCTTAAAATAGCCAAAGGCATTAGATTGGATGCACTTCCTCAAGAACATTAATAAAAATGGCACAATGGGGATCTCAATGGATGAACACAATAAGTAGGGTTGTATTGATCAAATATATATTATCAACACTCTTGGCTTGTGAAAGCTCAACCCTACTAGCTCCAGTCATTATTACACAAATGATTAGGATAGAAATTAGAAAATTCATGTGACGGGGAGGGAAATATAACAACAAAAAATATTGTGCTTTTTGTGCATTCCCCCTTAGAAATGGGAGGATTGGCGATCAAAGATTCTCTCTTGAAGAACTTGGGTTTAGGAGATAAAATCTTGTGGTGGCTTGTCTCGGGAAAGAAAGAGTGGTGGAAGGAAGTATTGCACAAGAAGTATCTGATTGGAGGTTGATTAAGAAGTTTAGATAATCATATTCTAGAAGTAAGTGGCTCTTTGATATGCAATTTATGCAAGGTAGTTTCTCCCATAACTTATGATCATCTCTCCTAGGTGCTTGGAAATGGAAAGTTGATCTACCTCTTGGATGATAAAATCTTGGGACTACTACATCTCTCTCAAGATTTATATATTCATAGAACCAGGGAGTGGCTTGCAATTGATAGAGTTCACTAATTCTTAAATTTATCAAATTGTGAGCATGTAGACAAAAGAAAGTATCTTGAATGGAAATCTCTATCCCCTAGAGAACCTCATATCTTATTTGAACTTTCTCTTCTCAAAAATTTGTGGAGTGGCACCAACGAAGCAAGATATATGAGATCATCATGGTTGGGGATCGTATAGAGGCCCTTACTCTATCAAAAAAGGATATCCCATAAGTTGGAAAAAAATAGCATTCCCCATAGATTAAGACCTTTGGAAACAAATTTGTGGAGGAGACAATCTTCCAAAAATTAAGGTTGTTTTGTTGGATATTTATGTGAAGAAAACCATTAACAATAGAGAATTTTAAGAATTGAGGAGTGAAAGGACCATTTCCATGCCCCCTGTTTATCAATGTTGAAGAGACAACCCATCACCTCTTTCTGGAATGTGAGTTTACTCTCTTAGCATGGTCAATATCCTTTGAAGATTTGAATTTCACAATCATATGCCTTAGTACTAGAGGCAGATGTTTCTAACATGGTCATCTTCATATGTTAGAATTCTAGCCAATAAATCACCGCACATAAGAGTTTGGACTACTATGCCAAAAAATTTCTCCTGGAAAATATGGCTAGCTCAAAATCGACTCATTTTTTGCCAAGAACTTTTTATGCCTTGGGGAGTGGCAAACCAAGCAAGGGGGTTATTAGTTGAGACAATTTACTCTAACAACGTGGGGAAATTGGATCAAGATTTATATGAAGGGGAATAAAAGCCATGGTTGAAAATTCTCATCATAAAGTTGTTAAAGATCCTCAAGTTCTAATTAAGAAAACCAAATCAGTCTTATAAGTGGCAACTAAACTTAGGGGATTCTAAATTTTAGCAATGGATATCATATATAAAACAGCACAATATTTTCTTCAATGGAGCATCAAAAGGAAAACCAAGGGTGCCAGGAGTGGGGGACACCATATATGGTTTTAATGGACAAAAGAAATCAAAATTTGCATGGGTTCCTGGCATAACATCTAATAATGAAGCATAAGTCACTATAGTTTATCAATTTTTAATAAGGCTCAAAAAACACAAGATTAACACAAGTATTGTGGTGACTCTTCAATTGTTATTCAATCCCTAGTTTTACATTCTCTCCCCAAAACCTTTCCCTTGCTCATTTCATCTAGTGATCCCTCGACTTAGCTTAAGACTTTGAAGAGTTAGGTTTTTTCAAGTCCTAAGAAATTAGAGTAAAAGATGTGATCACCAAGCAAACCTTGGTGTGCAAGAATGATATGTTACCACCTAAGTTGTACTTATTTGGATTTCAAGTGAGCCGACAAAGATTGAGCAAGTGTACTTGTTCAAATTCAGAAGATCAGAAGTCCAGCAGGCTACTCTTAGCCCTTTTTTTATACTTTTTTTACATTTTGATACCCTGCGGGGAGTTGTAATAAGTTGACGTAGCATAATGTAATTTTTAAAAGACTTGGATTTCCTAATATTTAGACATCAATGCGGTACTCTAGAGTGTTTTTTCCTTGTTAATTATACGTTTCTCTTTAGCGACGTATAATTTTTGAGTTTTTCACTCACACCTCCAAAGCTAGAGTATTCGCCTTGGTGGATAAACCTTAGGAGGTTATTAAATTATAGGTATCTATGTATATTTCCATACTAGTAATTAATATTGAGTCATATGAACATGCACTAGGCCCCCCTAGGTTTATTTTTATTTTTCGCAAATAAAAAAATTTCTCATAAAATGGGCAATTTTTAATGTTTTAATTGTAAAAATAAAAAATGTCATAAAAGTGTGGTTAGGAGGTGGAATTGGCCATGGGGGTGCTCTTTTTCTAACCCAAAGCACCCACTTAACCCCTAAACCCAATTTTGAGAGAAAATAAGTGATTATTTATCACATAAATTAAATTTCTCTCTAAAAAGGAAAAAAAGTGAATAAAAAATTCAAAAAATAGAGAAAAATCAAATCCCATAAATCAGGGAACATGTCCTAGACATGTTTTAGTCAGTCAGAGTTGTCGCAGTTGTGATTGAGAGTCAAGGTTGAGTTAGGAGAGAACCAAGTCCTGTGATTTGGCACTTGATGGACATGATTGAAGATCTCCAATAGAGAGGGTGAATTCATCCAAAGGAGGGCACATTTCTTGATGGGGGATGTGTCACCATTGGAGTGGAGGCACATTTTTTAGGTGGAAATCAACTCCAATCAGCTCCAAGCACTCCAAATCAAGCTCAGTTAACTCAAATTCGCCCCCCTTTCACTCAATCTCTTCTACACTTGGCAAATTCGCCCCATTGGGGTTTTGTGTTCTCTTTTTCCTATTTAAGCATGGATTTGCCTCTCATTTTCTCATGGTTAGAGGACTGAAAGGATGATTAGCTCTGTATTGTATTGTTTTAATCTTTGGAATAAAATAAGGCTTTGGAGTTAGATCTGTGGTGTAATGATTTTCATGTGTTGATGTAGATTATCATGCGCTTATGAGGTATAATCTATCTTGTTTTCTTTGTTTTCTGTTGGTTAGTTGTAGGCCTGCAAGGGGAGGTATCTCTTAGTATGGTAAGAGATCGTTCTAGATTGATCCATGCTCTTACTATTTGTTTGTTTGAGATCTTTTAGCTCGCATGTATTTTTTGTTTAATTGCATGCTTTCTAAGTTTCTATTTCTGTCGGCACCTCTATTTTAATCATCTGTTTGTGCAAGGGTTTCTAAGTTGTAGGTGATATCACTTGAAGAAGGGGTTGATATAGGTTTCATCTTCCTCATATTCAAGGTCTTATCAAGGACATAGTCCCTCGCTGTTCCACCAAAGTAGACTCCACGACCCAAATTTATGAGGCTTCCAACTCTTTCTCTCTCTCTCTCTCTCCTTCAATTCTTCTTAATTTTCTTTTGGTTACAGATACTAACATGCTTAAGTAAATTAGTTTGCTTTTAAAAAATATCTAAAGGCTGATTTATTTGAGTATGTTGTTGGATCTAAGTCTTAAAGCTTATAATTATAGATCTAGTTTATGGTTGAATACTTGCACTTATTTCCAATATTTCAATACTCAATACTCAATTATTTTGTGCTTTTAACGCTTTAATTGACACATTTGGTGTATAATAGGTGGCTGGTTTTACATGTTTCTCTCCAGGACAAGAGGAAGTGTTTCCGAAAATTCTTAGGTTCGAGCCATCCAGGGCCTCCCAGAGCAACAAGTCTTGATCCTACTTTATTTCAAAACCTTGTAAAGTATTTGGATCCAAATTTATAAGGACCAAAGGCCTCTACCTTTAAAATATTGTAAAATAATAATAAAGCAAGTGGGCTACTCAGCACCCACACCTATTTCCCCCTGGAGGTTCTTGCATCATTTTCATGGCGTGAAATTTTTCGCTTTCTGCTTTTATTTCATGTGCTAACCAATAAAGTAGATTTTTTTTTAGTTACTTTAATTAATATTTCAATATTTTATTTATCATTTGCAAAGTAATGAACCTAGATGTGTATTCCTGAAGTGTGCTCTCGCCATCTTTGAAAGGGATTTCCCGAGTAATTGGTGGATGATCAGAAAAGAGATTCTCATCCCGTAGTAATTAGTAAAACATTTTATTACTTTTGCAAATCGATACTTATATTTGAAAATAATTGGAACTAATATTCAACTCGAATTTTCGCGTACGCTCTTTCCCATCTCAGGCTTGCCTAAGCTTTGGAGCAATTAGAAATGGAATCGTAACACTTGATACATTCCACACTTAATTAAACAACTCACCTTTAATTAAAATAAACTCTCCTTAAAGGACAAAAAACTAGTGTCTCGCGATTGCTTATTGTGGGAAAATTTCACAGAGAAAAGGGAACAACTAGGTAGTGACCGTGGGAACCCATCGAGATACACCCTCATTTGGTGTCATTGGTGGACATCCCCCCGCAAATAGGATATATACATTATTATTTTGTGGAACCACTTTCGGTAAATCCAAACCTATTCCACACACCTTTGTGTATATCAGAACTCCCCTTCCCATTATCAACGCATCCATAATAATTAAAACTGACCACGAAGCACTCACACAACATTTCCTTTCAACAGACTCAATTTACACTATTTTGGCATTGGTCTATCAATTTACTATCATTTGTTCAAACAACTATGTGTCATGGTTAATCTTATTCTCTGTTGTTGGTATTATTCATGTGTTATTGCTCTCGTGTTTCAGTAATCATTTCAAGCTCCTAGATCTTTCTTTCTTTTTTGTTGTAGCGTAGAAGTTGTAGCTTTATTTTATTAGGGACCACACCCATTGTCTTCGCTAGGAATTGGCATAGACGGAGGAGTTGAGTGTTGAGTGACAGTATCTCAACTCGATACTTGCCCCCAAGGATGCACCAAGCAGCTTGAATATTTCTTCCGTGTTATCCCATGTGCGTATTTAGGCGGCAACATTTTTGGCACTGTTGTCGGGGATAAATCGTTTTATTCCCGGAATACGACTTTTGATTTTTCACCTTTTTGTTTTTGCTTTGTTTGATGAATGTTTAGAGTATATTTGTAATTTTCATCTGGAAACTCCACTAACCTTTTTCTTTTAAAAAAAATAAAAAAATAAAAAAATAAAAATCAAAGTAAAGCAAAAAAAATTGTGAGAGTTTAAAATGCATATTTTTTCTCACACGGCAACTCCATTGCAGGAATAAAACCCTATTTCTCATGAAATTGTTGAGACTGATTGTGTGTAATTGAGCCCATGTAGCACAGTGAAAATATTTAAAGCCCATTATTTGACAACTCCCCTGGTCTAATACAAGACGCATCCCATGGTCATTTCAAGTATATATTGTTGAACTCTATTATGGATGATGATAAGGAAGGGCTTCGTACTCTCCCGTTTGAAGCTTTCCCCTCGTTGAATTTCTCAAATATCCATGGTTTTCCTAATGATTGCTATAATGTTGATGGGATATATGATGTTGCTCCAAAGTTCCGTGGAAATAATGGAGATTCATCCAACCATCATATTGCTTCTTTCTTCAAACTGGTGGTTGGTTTTAATGTTCAGTGTGAGGATGACCTGATGATCATATTTGTGTCTACTTTGGTGAGGAATGCAGAGAATTGGTTCTATAGCCTTCGTGAAAAGTCTATAGTTTCCATGGTTGACTTTTTCAAATATTTCTATTATCGTTGGAATAAAGGAAAGATGGATGAGATTAAGTAGCTTATTAAAGAATATAATTCCCTCATCCCTAAAGCATGGCTTGACTTCAAAGAGGAAATCCATAATGACCCCATTGAAGAGCTTCATGAAGCACCCTGGTTTGAAGACATTGTTAAAGATTCGCCTTCTATTGCCATGATGGTAAATATTGAAGATCTAGAGCTATCTCAATATTTTTTTAGTGAAGATGATCACATGTGTATGCCAGATTTACCTCAAGAAGAAATCCATGATGAAATTTGGGATGTGTATGATGATACTCCTCCATGTTCCCCACATAGTAATGAAGGTTTGGAAAGTTTACTTCCTTGTAACATTTCCGAAACCAGGCCTTCTAAGGGTGATTATTGTTAACATGAGGATGGGTATCGACAGGGATGTGATGCAATAGATGAAGAATCCCCCTTCTCTTACAAGGATGGGCATGATGACTATTGGATGGATTTATAAAAGCCCATTTTTATATATGCAGAGAAGAGATTGTGGATCTTAAGACCTTGGAAAATCTTGATATGGAAGAAAAGCAAGCAATTTGTTCATATGATCATTCATAGCCATGTATGAGTATTAGTAATGAGGACATGGAGAAGCAGTGTACTGAAGAGTCAGATATGATGCAGTCAGTGGAACATCAGTCTCAACCTTCATCGTCACTATTTCATATATCCCTCATGATGTGGAGAAGATTGGGGCTTATGTTTACACGAAGAGTTATCATTAGAGAATCCCTTTAGATGGGTATGATGGAGCAGTTGATCTTCCTCATTATACAAAATTTTATATCAGTCCTATCCAGTCTTGGATGGAAGAAGGCACTCAAGAATCCTGCAGGAGGACTTTCCAATTTGGGAAGAAGTTTAATGATATTTTTCACACCTATGATCTCATATACATCCCTCCCATACATAAAATTTACGCAGGTTTGCATTTCTTAAATATTTTTTTCTTGATTTGGATGGTAACAAAAGACAAGGCCAAAAACTTTAATACTGATAAAACTTTAAGATGGTTGGATTGGATTTTTCATTTCACTTAACATTTTTATGTTATGTTTAGAGTAGGAAAATGAGCATTTACTTTTTGTATTTCTTTTTGAGTATTTTCCTTTTATATACTTAGGAATTTTCTTAGTTTCATTTTCAAATAAATGCAACATGTGGTTCATTGGCCTTTATAAAACTTGTGCCATTGAGGGTTTTGCTTGTCAAGTTGAGATGTTTTTACAAAAACCAGAGATTCAATAGTTCTCGCATCCTCTCCTTTCCTAAAGTCCAGATAAAGCACACGTCCCGTAGTTGGAGCCATATGTTACCACCTAAGTTGTACTTAGTTGGATTTCAAGTGATCCAGCAAAGATTGAGCAAGTGTACTTGTTCAAATTCAAGAGATCAAAAGTCTAGCAGGCCACTCTTGGTCCTTTTATTTTTTATTTTTTTACATGTTCATACCTTGCGGGGAGTTGTAATAAGTTGACATAGCATGATGTCATTTGTAAAAGACTTGGTTTTCATAGGATTTAGACATCATTGCGGTTCTCTAGAGTGTTTTTTTCCTTGTTAATTATGTGTTCCTCTTCAACGACGTATAATTTTTGAGTTTATCACTCACACCTCCACAACTGGAGTATTCACCTTGGTGGATAAACCTTAGGATATTCTTTAAGTCTAGGTGTCTATTTATGTTACCATGTTAGTCATCAATATTGAGTCATATGAACATGTACTAGGTCCCCCTAGTTTTGTTTTTTTGCAAATAAAAATTTTTCCCGTAAAACTGGTGATTTTTTAATATTTTAATTGAAAAAATAAAAATAAAAGTCACAAAAGTGTGGCTAGGAGGTGGAATTGGCCATGGGGGTGCTCATTTTCTAACCCGGAGAACCCACTTAACCTTTAAACCCAATTTTGAGAGAAAATAAGTGATTATTTATCACTTAAATTAAATTTATCTCGAAAAAAGGCAAAAAAATAAAATCCCATAAGTCAGGGAACATGTCCAAGACATGTTTCAGTCAGTCGGGTTTGTGGCAGTTTTGATTGAGATTCAAGGTTGAGTTAGGAGAGAGACAAGTCTTGTGATTCGACACTTGATGGACATGATTGAAGATCTCCAATAGAGTGGGTGAATTCATCCAAAGGAGGGTGCATTTCTTGATGGGGATGTGTCAACATTGGAGTGGGGGTGCATTTTTTAGGTTGGAATCAACTCCAATCAGCTCCATGCACTCTAAATCAAGCTCACTTAACTCAAATTCACTCCCCTTTCATTCAATCTCTTCTACACTTGGAAAATTCACCCCATTGGGGTTTTGTGCTCTCTTTTCCTATTAAAGAATGGATTGGCCTCTCATTTTCTCATGGTTAGAGGACTGAAAGGATGATTAGATATGTATTGTATTGTATTACTCTTTGGAATAAAAGAAGGATTTGGAGGCAGATCTATGGTGTAATGATTTTCATGTGCGGATGTAGATTGTCATGTGCTTATGAGGTATAATATGTTTTGCTTTCTTTGCTTTCTATTGGTTAGTTGTAGACCTACAAGGGGAGGTATCTATCAGCGGGGTAAGATATTGTTCTAGATTTATTCATGCTCTTACTGTTTGCTTGTTTTAGATCTCTTAGCTCACATGTATTTTTTGTTTTAATTGCATGCTTTCTAAGTTTCTCTTTCTGGTAGCACCTTTGTTTTAATCATCTGTTTGTGCAAGGATTTCTAAGTGGAAGGTGATATCACTTGGATAAGGGTTTGAGCTAGGTTTCATCTTCCTCATATTCAAGATATTATCAAGGACATAGTTCTTGGGTGATCCACCAAAGTAGACTCCATGGCCCAAAGTTCCTAGGCTTCCAGCTCTCTCTCTCTCTCTCTCCCCCGTTCAATTATTCTTAAACTTTATTTTGGTTATGTTTACTAACATGCTTAAGTAAATTAGTTTGCTTTCAAAGAATATCTAAATGATGATTTATTTGAGTGTGTTGTTGGATCTAAGTCTTAAAGCTTATATTCATAGATCTAGTTTATGTTTGAGTACCTGTTCTTATTTCCTATCTTTCAGTACTCAATTATTTTGTTCTTTTAACACTTTAATTGACACATTTGGTGTATAATATGTGTCTGGTTTTGCATTTTTCTCACTAGGACAAAGAGGAAGTGCTGCCAAAAATTCTCAGAATCGAGCCATCCAGAGCCTCCTGGAGAAACAAGCCTTGATATTGCTTTATTTCAAAAAACCTTGCAAAATATGGATCCAAATTTATAAGGACCAGGGGCATCCACCTTTAAAATATTGTAAAATAATAATAAAGAAAGTGGGATACTCAATGCCCACGCCTCTTTCCCCCCTGGGAGGTCCTACGTCATTTTCATGGCATGAACATTTTCTTTCTTTATGTTTCTTTTATTTCATATGCTAACTAGTAGATTATATTTCCTTTTAAATTAGTTTACTTTTCTCGTTACAAATTGTACTTTTTCTTTTGCAAGTAACAATCACAATAAATCAATTTGGTTGTGTATTCCTGAAGTACTAAAAGAGCTTGCTCGAGTAAGGGAAAGGAGATTCTCAGCTTTAGGACTAATTAGTTCATGTTTACTTTATTTTTCTTTAGAATTTAAAATAGCGAACTTGTTATGTATTCCCGAAGTATGCTCTTTCCACTGCATAAAGTGATTGCCTGAGTACATGGTGGATGATCAGAAAAGAGATTCTCAAATTTAGATTTAATTAGACTCACATTTTGCAATTTCCATCCCCAAATGATTAAAATCCGGTGTCTCGAATTTTATCTCTTGTGGGAAAAGTATACAATGAAGCGGGAACTACTAGATAATGACTGCGGGGATCTGCCAGGCTACACCCTTTGTTTGGTGTAGTGTTGGACACACCCTCGCAACTCCAATCTATCCCACATTTCACGTCTAGAACCACACTTGGTGAATAAAGACATATTCCCAGTACCTCATGGTATATTGGGAATCCCCCTCTCTATTAATCCACTCATCCATAATAAATCTAAAACTGTCAAGAAGCATTTGCACAAAATTTCTTTTCAGCTGCAACTATCTGACTCCATTGACATTGGTCCATTATTCAATTTTTTTTCTTAATCAACTATGTGTCATTATTAATCACTTTGCATGCTGCTATCTTAAATTCTTTTGTCATTGCTTTCTTGTGCCAATATCTTATTCAAGCTCCTCAATAAACTTTCATTTTCACAATTAAGAACTAATAAAACCTCAGTAACTTTTCTTTGGGACTACCTCCCTTGGCTTTGTTAGGAGTTAAGCCTAAACAGAGGAGTCAAGATCAAGTGACAGCACTTGACTTGAGACTTGCCCCCATGGACACACCCAGTGGCTTGAAGATTTATGCCACGTTACCCTAGGTGCATATCCAGTGGCAACATTATCCTAGTCATAAATGAGGGGAGCACAATGTTCAAATCCATCCCATGAAAATAATTTGTAGTAACTTGAGGGGATCATATGCTAAAAGGTATATTCTTGTGTAAGTGGGAATGAATGTGGAGTTAAGATGCACCCAACTAACATTACTTTATGGTCATTTATTACCATTTGTGATAATGAGAAGTATGACAATGATGTCACTCCTTGTGTGCACGAGTTAATAGCAATGCGGCTCTTCTTGTTGGGTTTGTTCTATTTTCTTCAATTCACATCACAATATTTGTGGCACATTGGAACCAAGCCGAGTGACTAGAATCTGAGAGGATAGGATGGTGGTTTGGTCTACTCTAGAATCCATTGGTATCATGGCTATCATTAACCTAAGAGTTCAATCTTTAGTGGAAGAAATGGTACACTTTTATGTCTGAATTTGAGGACATGAGATGAGGGTTTAAGCATTGTGAGAGATAGATGGTCGAGGTTCAATACTCTGTTATGAATTCCTCCATGAAATGGATACACTGGCAGGGTGTCTGGGATCAAAAGGCTCAAATTGAGAATAGCGTGAGGGATTCATGTATACTGGAAACCTCCACCTGGTTGTTGGTGCTTAAGGAATTTGAAAAGGAGTAATTTTCGTCATGCAAAATCACAAGAGGAAATATCTCGAGCTGGAATCCAAATTGGGGTCCTTGTCTTACATGGTTAATAGGGATATGCATCATTTTCCTATCCCATAGGAGATTCTTTTGTACCCCCTCCCTGAGTCTATGTCTTTATTGGGGACTCTTCCTCAATGAAATTGCTACGATTAAGGAAGATGTTATGGGCATCACACACCTTTCATCTTTGGAATTGGTGGTGGATGTCATTGGAGCTCGCTCTTTAGACAAACTAGATTTGGAAATGCAGCCTGTGGAATCTACTATGGAGACTCCAAAGGACTTGGTAAAACATGCCATTATAGGGACAACTCTTTCTTAATTATGTTATGTTTTGTCATGCTATTTTATTTGTGTGTCAATTTATAAGGAAATATACCTGTAGGATTTTCAGTGTTAGAATTTGGATAAGTAGGGCTTTATTTTTTTGGTGGAAGGACACTTAAGTTTGGCTAAAGGTTATGGTGAACTATATTTTTTATTGAAACACTTAGTGAATTTTTATAATAATAATAAGAAGAATAAGAATAAGAATATATTTTTAAGGCAACAACCAAACCAAACACTAATTTGGTGTATGAGACCCCTTGTTTGTAAAATAAGAAACCCCTTTGTATATTGATGTAATTACTAAAATCTACAAAAATCTAATACAAATATTATTGTTATTACAAACAAAATATTAAATAAAATATAATACAATAATTATTATAATTATAAACAAAATATTGAATAGAAAATGTTAAAAAATAAGGAAAAGTAGACCATGTCTTGAATGTGGACCATGTATTTTAAAAATAAATACTTACCTAAATTGAAAAGGTTATGTTTTCAATGACCAAATACATTAAAAATTTTATCTTTATTTTAAGTTTAGTTTATTTATTAATATAATATTATATCATAAAATTTTAAAGTGTAATCTTTATTATATTAGAATTTATTAAAATAATAAAATAACTTTTAAAAAATGTGATACTATTTTATTTACAAAAATAATAACAGTGATTTACATGATACTAGTTAAGTATATCTATTAAATGACAATGATATTGAATTGATCTCTTGAACTTAAAAATTGACAACTAGAGTTTGTCGGATTTTGAGTCATATCGATAGCAACGGATTAGAATGTTTGAAAAAACAAAACAGTAATTATATGAATGAAATTATACTTTTCAAATATATTTTATAATTATATTTATTTAAATAAACAAAAGGTATACCTTCCACATGGATTTTGTAATTATAGTTTTTCAAATGTATTATGTAACCTATCATGATTTATTGTATTCTATAAAAAAAACAAAATAAAAAATAAAAAATTAATTATTCATATAAACGAAATTATACTTTTCAAATGCATTTTGTAATTTTAATGCATTCTCTAGAATATTATGATCCATTACATTCTAGGAAAAAGAACAAAAAAAATTAAAGACTTTTAATTATTTAGATAAACCAAATTATACTTTTCAAATGCATTTTGTAGCATGTCATGATCCATTACATTACATAAAAGGACAAAAAAATTTAAAAGAAAAAAAAGTCTAAATCTTTCTAAAAAAAATTCTAAATCTTTTCAAATTTCTTCAAGAAAAAATAATAATAATAATAATAATAATAATAATAATAATTATGTGAATGAAATTATACTTTTCTAATACATTCTGTAATTATATTTATTTACATAAACGAAATTATACTTTTCAAATACATTAGGTAGCATGTGATGATCCATTACATTTTATAAAAAAACAAAAAAATTCTAAAGTTTTTTAATTATTCAAATAAATTAAATTATACTTTTCAAATGCATTATGTAATTATTTTTTCAAATACATTCCGTAGCATGTTAGGATCCATTACATTTTATCAATAAAAACAAAAAAAAGTTCTAAAGTATTTTTAAAAGAACAAAAAAAATTAGAAGTCTTTTTAAAAGGACAAAAAAATTATAATTTTTTCGCAACTCCAGTATGAGACCTACATTGTCCTCTTTGCATTCCTTTTCAGATTCTTTACAGTCTCCCTGCCAATGCATCTTTGTAGACACCCCCCAAAAAATATAGATTGTGGCATCTTTGTAGACTCCCTCAAAAAAATATATATATATATATATAGATTGTATATTTAGTTTTTGGATATAATTGTGTGGATTCTCAAATCTCTGTACAGTTATATACAGAAACTAAATACACAATCTACACCATGAACAATGAAAATCTACCTGTCATGAACAATGAAAATCTACATGCTATTAAAATTGATAAATAGTAGTAATCGTAAATTTTACCTTCTTCATGCTTCAGATTAACTTCTTCTTTTGAAAATTCATCTGCTGTGACATTCCTTCCTTTCCTTGTATGCATGGGTGAAAGTGGAGCGGATATCTACAAGAGTGTTTTCAATCCGATAATATTAAACTAGCAACAACCACATTAATAATAGTAATGTGTCCGAATACGTCGATAGACGTAAATGGGGACACATACTATATGAAGAAAATGTGCCCAATTTACACCTATCGACGTATTAGGACACATTAATATTATTAATATGGTTGTTGCTAGTAACGGTTTGGACGCATACACATATCTCGAAAGTATTAATAAATTAATATTGTTTAATTAATTATATAACAAATATTAATTAAAAATAATATCATTTATTTAAATAACATTAATTAAATTATATTATTTAATTAAATAGTATTAATAAAATGATATCATTTAATTCATAAAATAATATTTAAATAATATTAATAAAATGATATCATTTTTAATAAAAAATAAATATTTTTATAAAAATTATAACAGTATAATGAATAAAAAATGATATGATTTTAATATAATAATTAATTAAAGAAATAATCACATTAAATTATAATATTATATTGTAAATTGGTTAAAAACATTTAAAATATGTTGAGGGTATATAGGGATATTAATATGATATTTAAATATTTCTAAAATATAAATATAGTAATATTGTTTAAATAAATATTTATAATAATAAAATTAATTATATATATTGTATAAGAATATGATTATTTTAAAAAATATTTTTATTTAAATTATAATATTATATTGTAATTTAGAAAAAAGATAATAATAAAAATAAAAATTATTATATTTATGATATATAGAAATGTTAAAAATTAAAATAAATAATATAAAGTAATATATGTTAATAATATATATAAATATTAAAAACTAAAGTATGATTATAATTTAATTAAAAATTGTTATTAAATTATGATATTAGAAGTATATATTTTATGAGCATAGTATTTGATTAAAATATTATAAAAAATGTATTATTAAAATATTAATGTTTAATCAAAATAAAAATATTTTATTATATTTTTATTTTAATATTATATAATGATTATTTAGTTTATAAATAAGATTGTAAATTATGGTATTTTTAAACTTTATTAAAATAATATCATTCAATTATAATATTAAATATTATACTTTAATGAATATAATGATAATACATAAATATACTTAAAAACCCAAAATATTAATAAATTAATTATAATATAATACTTAATTTAAAAATAATATCATTAAAGTATAATGATAATATTTTTTAACTAATTATATTATAATATTATATAATATTATATGAATATAGTATTTAATTCAAATATTATTATTTAATTAAAATATTAATATTTAACCATAATATTATAGTATAGTATACAAAATTATTATATTGATGATATATAGGGATAGTATATTATGATATTATATGAATATGGTAACCCTTGCAAAATATCACAATGTAATAATCATGGAGGAATTTCGCATTTGAACATAGCAACTTGATGAAAGTTGCAATGTTGCAAAATTCTTCCAAAACTTTCAAGGAACGTCCAAAACTTGAATTTTAGATTGTGATATAAACACGGATGAATGTCACAATCCAAGATAAAACTTGATGAAAGTTGCAATCTAACAAAACCCTTGCAAAAAATTGCAATTCCATATAGCCCTTATTGAACATCATAACGTGTCAAATTCATTGAGAAACTTAGCCAGAAAGTGACATAACAATTGATTTATGTCCCAAGATGACATAGGTAAAACATGACATAACACTTGATTAATGTGCGAACCGATGAATTTGACATAAACATTGCAATGCGACATAGTCCTTGATGAATGACATAATGCAACATAACCTTTAATGAATGACAATATTTAATATTAATGAATTTGTGTTGCATTACATTGTCAACATAAACATCTTAATCCAACATAACCTTTGCTGAATGTCGTCACAATGTGAAATAACCATTCATGAATGACATCTTCAGGAGACATCATTGCATTGCGACATAACTCATGTTGAATGTCACAATGTGACATAACCCTTAATGAATGCCAACATTTAACATTAATGAATTTATGTTGCCTTGCATTACCGTTGTAAACATCACAATGTGAAATTTCCCTTGATTAACATCATTCAGTGATATAAATCAATAAAGTAGATTCATAATGCAACATAAATGTCACAATGCGGCATAACATTGGAGGAATGTCGCAATCCAACATAAAAATTTATCAACGTCACAATGAGACAAAACCTAAAACTTGACATAACATTTGATTAATGTCCCAAGCCGACATAACCCTATAGTATGTGACAAAACCCTTGCAAAACCTTCAAGGAACATTAAAAATTGAATTTCAGATTGTAACATAAACATGGAGGAATTAAATCATCCAACATAAACTTAATGAACGTCACATTGTGACAAAACCTAAAATGTGACATAACAATCGATTAATGACCCAAGCAGACATAACCATATAGTATGTGACAAAAACCTTGCAAAATTATTCTAAGGGACATTAAAAAATTAATTTAAGATTGTGATCTGAAAATGGAGGAATGTTGCAATCCAACATAAAACTTGATGAACATCATAATGCAACAAAATATAAAATGTGACATAACAATTGTGTCACAATATGACATAACTGTGGAGGAATGTCGCAATCCAACATAAAACTTTATGAACGTCATAATGCGGAAAAACCTAAAACCTAACATAACATTTGGCTAATGTCCCAAGCCGACATAACCCTATAGTATGTGACAAAACCCTTGCAAAACCTTCAAGGAACATTAAAAATTTGAATTTCAAATTGCGACATACACTGGAGGAATGACATAATCCAACATAAAACTTGATGAATGTGACAATGTGACAAAACCTAAAATGTGACATAACAATCGATTAATGACCCAAGCAGACATAACCATATAGTATGTGACAAAACCCTTGCAAAACCTTATAGGGACATTAAAAAAATTAATTTAATATTGTGATATGAAAATGGAGGAATGTTGCAATCCAACATAAAACTTTATGAACGTCATAATGCGACAAAACCTAGAATGTGACATAACAATTGATTAATGATCCAAGCCGACATAACCCTATAGTATGTGACAAAACCCTTGCAAAACCTTGTAGGAACATTGAAAATTTGAATTTCAAATTGTGACAAAACCTAAAACATGACATAACAATTAATTAATGTCTCAAGATGACACAAGTAAACCGTGGCATAAACATTAATGAATTTTATGCCGCATTGCATTGTCAACATAAACGTCACAATGCAACAAAACCCTTGAAAAAAATACAATTCCATTTAAACCTTGTTGAAAATCATTAAGTTGATGTAAGTCAATAAATTAGATGTCATAATGCAACATAAATGTCCCAATGCGACAAAACTATGGAGGAATTTTGTAATCAATCATGGCACTTGATAAATGTCGCAATGTGGCAAAACCCTTGCAAAACCCTTTGAGGAACATTAAAAATTTGAATTTTAGATTGTGACATAATCATGGAGCAATGTTGCAATCGAACATAAAACTTGATGAACGACACAATGCAGCAAAACCTAAAATGTGACATAACAATTGATTAATGTCCCAAGCTGACATAACCATATAGTATGCGACAAAACCCTTGCAAAACATTCTAGGAACATGAAAAATTGAATTTCAAATTGTGACCTAAACATGGAGGAATGTCACAATCCAACATTAAAACTTGATGAATGTCACAATGCACCAAAACCTAAAATGTAGCATAACAATTGATTAATGTCCCAAGTCGACATAACCCTATAGTATGTGACAAATCCCTTGCAAAACCTTGTAGAAACATTAAAAAATTGAATTTCAGATTGTGACAAAACCTAAAATGTGACATAACAATTTATTAATGTCTCAATCCGACATAAGTAAAGTGTGACATAAACATTAATGAATTTATGTCGCATTGCATTGTCAACATAAATGTCACAATTTCAAAATGGGACAATACCCTTGCAAAACATTTCAATTCCATATAAAAAACTGTATAGATATTATGAATAACAATATTATGCGATGCAACACCTGACTTAATGAATAACAACATTATGCGAAGCAACACTTGATATAAGTCAATAAAGTAGATGTCATAATGCAACATAAATGTCACAATGCGACAAAAAACATGGAGAAAGTGCAACAAAATCATGGAGCAATGTCACGATCAAACATGACAATTAATGAACCACCGCAATGTGACAAAACCCTTGGAAAAACTTCGAAAAACATTGAAAAGTTGAATTTTAGATTATTACATAAACATGGAGGAATTTCACAAGCCAATCTAAAACTTTATGTGAATAACAATATTATGTGATGCTTGATATGGCAATTGCTAAATCAAGTTCCTTTTTATACTTTTAACTATAAGTGCACACATACTATGAATAACAATATTATACGATGCAACGCTTATACCACAATTGGTAAATTGGTCCTTTGTAGGCATTTTTGGTCATGTATATTCATCTTGTTTTAAATGTGGTCATCTATATGCATCTGCACAATGGAAGTTTATAAATGTTAGATGGGTTGAACATCCTTTAATGAGATTTTTTTAATTAATTATTATATTATAGTCGATCAGAAAATATTTATATGTATGGGTTTTGGCACATTGCGATTGTCTTAAAATGTTTTTCCCATATATCATATGTTAGATATCTCTATTACTATTCATTATATACATTAGGCATACTTTTTTTTTAATATGTTTATTTTCTATTATATTAATATTAATTGGTAATTAACTAAATAATATGAAATGATTCAAAGAGTCCAATGAACTCATCTCTAACATCTCTCCATTTATATCTTTATATATTTTGATAAATAGCATTTGAAACTTAATTGTAGTTGGTCTTACATAAATCATTTTGATTTTATATCTTTATGTAGAATTTCAATGTGTTATTCACGAATCAAAAACAATTGCATTCATTTTTTTAAAGTTATAAACTATAAAAAACATTACATTGTTTTATTTTAGCATTAGTAAAATTTGTGAAAAGCCTAAACTTAATAGAGTTTTTTATAAACAATTGCATTCAAACCATGGAGCAATGTCGTAATCAAACATGGCACTTAATGAACACCGCAATGTGACAAAACCCTTGGAAAACCTTCAAAAAACATTGAAAAGTTGAATTTTAGATTGTTGCATAAACATGGAGGAATGTCGCAAGCCAATCTAAAACTTTATGTGAATAACAATATTATGTGACGCTTGATATCACAATTACTAAATCAAGTTCCTTTTTATACTTTTAACTATATGCGAGTGCAACACTTATACCGCAATTGGTAAATTGGTCTTTTGAAGGCATTTTTGGTCATGTATATTCATCTTGGTTTAAATATGGTCATCTATATGCATATGCACAATGGAAGTTTATAAATGTTAGATTGGTTGAGTCATCCTTTAATGAGATAGTTTTTTAATTAATTATTATATTAATATGTGTTTATTTTCTATTATATTAATGTGGTCGATGGACGTGGATAGGTGTAGACAACCACTTAGTTTTGTGGAGATGGCATGGCTAGTTGTTAAACAAAACTAAACATTAAACTAACATGACATTAAATTAATTAATATAAACATAAAACAAATACTATTTAATAAACTTTTTTTTTTTAATAAATATAAAATATATATATATATATATCACATAGAATATATTATTTAATTAAAACATAAATACCATATACGAAAAGTTGTGAAAGTTAAAACTTTAGAGATAAGTTATGGAAGTTCAATATTTATATATATTATGTAATTTAAATTAATTAAATCACCTGAAATTCACTTATGCATATTAATAATTCTAATATTCAATGCTAATATGTTCAACATAATATTTTATTAACTCTAATATTTTATGAATGAAAGTACTTCTTCCCAACACAATAAGGACACAAATAAATCTAAACTCCATATTTGCGAGGGTCACATTTGCAATAAATAATGAGCGCCCTCTCCATGGGATGATGACAAATATTTAAATTTCCATGTATCAAGGGCTCAAAAAGTAAGAAAATTAAACTTTATTTCCATGTATCAAGGGCTCAAAAAGTAAGAAAATTAAACTTATGAACACATGTATTAATCCATTAATAGTAACTTACATGTAGTTGTCATCATGTTGATGGTAGTCAAGTAAGAAATATTTTGTTGAAGTCATTACTGTGGCTAAACTAACTGATTTCAACACATGTAAGTGCCATGAAAACGCATACAAATATTTCATGAGACAGTGGTAGCTATCATTATGATTGTTGCTTAAAGTAAAATAAGATAATGAGCCACCATACTTGATCTACATCCAATGAAACCTGTCACTAAGCATAATCCTAGATAATTAAAAAAAATTGTTCACGGTAGCCACATATCTCAGACTTGCTCTAAATGGCTAGCCAAAAGAGCTTGTTTATATCTTTTGTAAGAATAAACACAAAAACATTTTTCTTTACAAAATGTACGGTTGAGATTTAGATTGAAATAGACAAAAGGAATTGATCTTTTGATAGATTTGTTTTCTGAAATGATAATAAGTTTTTTTTTAATATATACCCGGCCTCAAGCTTAGCATAACTTCCAGGATTTTCTCTCAAGCCCTAAGCGAACTTAATGCCTTTCATCACTATGCCTAGATATTTCCATCACTATTCATGTTTAAGCTTCAAATGTCTTCCTCGATTTGGTTTCTCTACACTTTTCTTATCATTGCTCGTTGTGTTACTTCATTTCATCAAGCTCAAGCAGTGGACGTCACAGACCCAAAAGAAGGTAACCACGAAACAAAATAATACCACAGGCTGCAAGCATTCTCATGTCTTCTATTTTTATCAATAATTTGTTTGTTGACCAATTCATTTCCTTTTCTTAGTGACAGTTACTGTATTAAATTCACTTGCTCGGAAGTGGAGTACCAGTATAGATTCAAATACATCGAAAACTCCATTGAACCTTACTGGGAGATCCATTGCACTGAACGAGCTACTAATAGTACGCAAATTACCAATAAATCCATGAATCCTGCCTTTAAAGTGTGATTGCACCTCCAACAGTGGAAACACTTGCCCATATTACACAAATGTAGAAACTTATCTTCAATCTTCCAGTTCGATTTTTGTAAGGTTCTTAAATTAAATTCAATGCACTCTTACACTTCCAATGAGCATGAAATGGCCATCATTGATTTTAGATGTAAGCCCAGAGTGGCCTCTTTTCAAACATAATTTCAAATTCAAGTATTCCTAACCCATTAGCCTCCTTCTTGCTTGCATGAAAACCTATGCAATTGACATAAAGGGAGAAATTCTGGTAGAACTGGCTAACCTGACTTACCATTAAGATCTGTAAGACTGTTTATGATTTTCTAATGGCTGCAGCGAATTGTATTTTTTCCAGTACAAAATAACTAACATGTCATGGCTCTGGTTTCCAAATTCATGCGACTAGTAACATTCTTTCACAAACACCATTGCATTATGTTCTTACAACTTGAACTGAACACATATTATGATTTGAATCTTGTACATTTCATTGTTATCGAGGCCATAAATTAAGTCAGGCCATAAATTAATTCATTGTAGAATTGAATACTAGTAAAACAATTGTTGGATTCTCATTCTCCATCAAGGTTGTAAATGTGTCATTTTCTATGTTGGAGGTTAACATTACAAATACAATCAAAAAATCAAAAAACATTACATTATAACAAAAATTCAATTTAACCGAATCATATAACAAAAAACCATTACATTCTAACATAAATGTCATAAATTAATGCAATTATAATTCTTATCATTATTTATAACAAAAACATCATGAAATACAATCATTCAAATATTGATGGAGAAAGCATGGAGAAATCAGAGAGCACCTTTTGTTGTACATTTCATTGTTATAAGGGCATAAATTAAGTCATTGTAGAGCTCAACACTAACTTGTCATTTTCTATGTTGGAGTTAACATTATAAATACAATAATAAAAAAATCGAAAAACATTATAGTATAACAAAAATTCAATTTAATTGAATCATATAATAAAAAGGCATTACTTTCTAACAAAAATGTCATAAATTAATGGTGCACTTATAATTCTTAGCATTATTTATAACAAAAACATCATGAAATACAAACATTCAAATATTGATGGAGAAATTAGAGAGCACCTTAAATTTTGATGTAAATTTCATTGTTATCAAAGCCATAAATTAAGTCATTTTAGAGATCAACACTACTAAAAAAATTGTTGAATTTTCAATCTCCATCAAGGTTACAAATGTGTCATTTTCTATGTTGGAGATAACATTATAAATACAATAATAACATCGAAAAGCATTACATTATAACAAAAAATGAATTTAATCAAATCATATAATAATAAAAAGCATTACATTCTAGCACACATGTTATAAATTAATGCAATTATAATTCTTAACATTATTTATAACAAAAACATCATAAAATACAAGCACTGAAATATCAATATAGAAATTTGGGACCACCTTCAAGTCAGGAAAGTTGTTTTTCATGGTGTATTTATATTTATACAGAAAATAGAATATGAGTAATTTGGACAATGACATATAATAATTCTATATAATCATAAATTACTTCATAAACATAAACCATATTTAGCATCATATAATTGGTTTTTAACCTACTGAAATTGTTTAAACACTACATCTCAACTTTCCATTTCCACTATCATAAAATGAAAAATAAACAATATAATTAGACAATCAAAGATAACAGTAACAAAATAATATCTCAATCTGTAAATGACGAAATAAAACATGTACATATCACTCTCCATTGCCATCACCCTCATTATCTTCCTCAGTTTTCATGATAACACTATTGTTCTTAGAAACATGTTTAGATCTAGGGTCGTGTCTTAATATGAACCACCAATCTCTATCCAATAGATCCAGGTGAAAGAACACTTGGTTGCAGTGTTTTGGGAAAACATAAGACTCCTTAATTTCATCCCACATCTTTCTAGAGTTTTATACATATCAACCCACTATCACAATCTTCCTTTACATTATTCATGTTGAATGTGTCCCACCACTTGCACCTAAAAATAACACATTGGAAAGATGAGAAGTCCACTTGAATAATCTCTTGTATCTTTCTGACCTAACCCAACATCCCTCCTACCAAGTTTCGATCTTGGTGGCTAGCACGACTAGATTGGTCGAACTCAACGTCCACTCCATAGTCTTGTGTAACACGCCCATCATCAACATCCTCATTGCGAAAATGATGTCCATAATCCCACATAGATGGGAACGAATGCACCTGTAAGAAAAGTTAACAAATGATGATGTCATATGTTTATATTTAACCCAACCATTAATATATTAAACATAGACGTTATAATTCAAAGTTGCATTATAAAGTTAGAAATTATGTACATAAATATTTTTATTACCAAGTTGTTGCACCCAATCCCAATGTTTAGCGCATCCTCCTCTTAAGTAGGATAATGACCGGATGCACCATATTTCTCTCTGACTTGGTATGCAACCCAATTGATGGGACAAATCATTGGCATATTTTCTTTTAAATGATATGGAAAGGCATGATTCTACCGTGCAAACACCTGAATTATTTTATGTCAATGTCTCATTTCCTCCTCTTCTCTTCATACAATGTGACCCACGACTATGTTTCCTCCGCGTTGTAAAGAATGAATTTATTGATTGCATCAATTTCTAAATTTGTTGTTGTATTCATAAAAACAAAACCACATGCAGTACGTATGGGAACAAATATAGATTTTGAATTTTGTTGTGAATAGTTATTATGTGAAAAATTGAAGATCGAAAGATAAGTGACTTACTCTTTATCATGCGCCTTTTTCCATTCATTTCCAGTACCTCTCCTTCCCTTATGTCCTCAACACGTTCATCATCCCAAATCACTAAGCCTGGTGTGCCATCGATTTGCTTGATGTACTTACTATCATAATAGAACGACTCATATACTATGTACCCATCTGCCATAGACCCCTCGATTTTTTCCCTTTGTCGAACAAATCCCTTCACTTTTTTCATGAACCTCTCTAAGAAGAACATCCAGCAACAGGAGACCACCTCGAATAATTCAACCTCATCGACTAGGTGAATTAGAACATGAACATGCAAGTCCATGAAACTCAATGACAGTTCCTTCTCAAACATACAAAAAATCTCGTCTATCTATTCACGCCACTGTGGAATGCTAGCGATGTAAATCTCCTTTGATGTGATCCATCGTACAAATGCAGATAGTCTAGATATGGCACGTCGCAGGTCATCGGGAAAGTCATGGTTCACACACCCACACATGAACAACGGATAATTACACTACAAAGTAAACACAAAAAGTTAATTGCATTTTAAAGTTTGTGAAAAAATATATAAATAAATAGTAATAACCATTTTTTGGTATTATACGTACCCTTAGAAGGTTGAGATGGTCATCTGATTTCAAACCCAAAAAAAAATTGTCTGACGTAGTGAAGCGACGTCGTAGTGTAGACCCATAAAAATAAGGTGCCTTCACGCCCAATATAACTTATTTTTCCAAATTAAGATCATCTTTCTTCAAAATCCATGGGACGTTGCCTTTTTTAAATGAAAAAGAGGGGCCAGCCTCTCCTCTATTTTCTTATCTTGGCCAATGCTTCTTTTTAGTATTTGAAGAAATAAGGTCTTTCCTGACTTTCATCTTGGAACTTTTTTTTGGATGATATATGACTCCACAAAGAACATGAAACATTTTTAAATATATGCATGGGATCTAGTAAGTGGTAAATCTTAAGATGCTCCCAATATGGGAGCTCATAAAATATTAATTTCCTTTCCATCCTTGTGGGCATTTTCTCAACATAGGTGTTGAAGAATTCAATCAACAATCACAGGTTGCACATTTGAATTGAACATATCTATGTATTCCTTCTCCTTCTCTCTTCCATATGCCCTAAGCCAGTTAGCTGGTGTAATTACTTCAGGCCTTTGGGTTTTCTCTTGTTTACCATTGAAAGCATATTTTGCTCTTCTATAAGAGTGGTTTTCTGGGAGGAATACCCTAGAGAAGTTGTACACTGAATTTCCTATGTATTTGGACCGCTTAGACTTCATAGAATGTCCACAACATTTACATCCATAATAACCTTGTGTTACAAGACCTGCGATGTTATAGTAAAGAGAGCACGTTAGTGTTGAAGTTGAAGACAACCACACTGAATTAAATATGTCAAAAATTATTGCTTTGAATATAAAAACAAATAAAACAACATATTAACCTGAGAAAACACCTAACCCCAGATAATCATGTGTGGTGTATGCACATATGCCATACAGTGTAAAACTCCTCTGTGATGGGATGGGTCTCAACACATCATATACCTATATCCCTTCCCATAATTCCTTGAATTCATCGATCAATGGTTGTAGGTAAACACCCATATTCTTTGCTTTTCTTTTACCAGGGGCTATAATATCCAACATAAGATGTTCATTTTTCATGGAAAACCATGGGGGGACATTGTTATTGATCACTAGTACATGCCAAACAATATAGATTTTGTTTGGTTGGGAATGTGGGTTGACTCCATCAATGGCTATGCTCAATAGGAGGCTACGTACATCATCCTTTAATTTATCGGGCCATGTATCCTCTATATGATTCATGTCTATTGAATCTATTGGGAATAACATAACTCCTTCCTCGCTTCGATTCGATGCATTCCATCCCTATAACATAACTAATTATTTGCAATGAAAGAGCCTTTGAATCCTTGGGATTATAGGCATGTTCCTCAATATCTTATGAGGAGGACCATGTGCTTTAGCCTTGTTATTCGATTCTTTGTATCTGTCATGGCCACAATTTGGACATATCTCATTGTCTGCATATTCACCTCTATATAGAATACAATCATTGGGGAATGCATGATAAGATATGTACTCTACACCCAACATTTTCAACATTTTTGTGCCTCTGTGCAACTGTCGGGAAAGACATTATCATTCGGAAGTACCTTATCTTTGAATAACCTACATTTAGTGGGAAATACAAATGTACAATGTCATTTAACGTTCATAAAATCGACCATTTTCAATGATGATTGTGTCACTCGATTCCTTAAAATATAATGTAGTTGATGGTTAGTTACCTCAACATTGTCGAGAAACATGCATCTAATATGCCATACTTTGCTTTCAAATTGTATAGTAACATTGTTGTCCCCAACTATGTATAATTTGACTAGACAGATCCAAATAGAGGTGTGGTGGAAGCCGATTTAAGGATTTCAAAGAAGGCTTTAGTAATATGAGTGTCATCCCCTATCTCATTGTCTTGGAATGCATGGAACAACATTGCATCCATGGAACTCCTTTGTCGTGATAACTTGTCCATACCAACCTCTACTTATTTGCCTCCATTGCCAACATGTGAAGAACTACTATTACTACAGGGATTCCTGAATGGTGAGGATGGACGCAGTGGAAATTGAATAGGTGGTTGATTCAACCATACTTGGTATTATTCCTCTCCAAGTTGCGCTCTTTTTCCATCCTTCTATCGATTTGACATTGTATTGGGGTGAAATGGAAGATGGTAGGCAGGTCGCTCATCATCAAAATCCTTATTTCAAAAATATTGAACCTTACATCAATGATGTTAGTCAGCACAATGCAATTGGTTTGATCTAGCATTATAGAAAAGAATTATTACAGAAGCACGGGAATCACTTCCAATAGAAAATGTTAAGATGCAAACAATTTATAAAGAAGACGTTCAGATTGAGCGATAAATTAACATCAATTCCACATTAAATATGAAAATTAAAAATTGAGCAACACATTTTCAAATTGAATTTATAAATTAAATTAACAATTTATAAAACATAATTTCAAACTGAGTAATACATTAACATGAATCCATTGAAAATTAACAAATATAATTAATCAATTTTTTTTTGTATTATGCCCCAAGGGAACGTCTAAAGGAAATCCCAATGCAAGGCATCTCTGATGAGTGATTCGTGGTCTACAGAAGTTGTATTTTATTAGCAACTCATCACCAGGAGAAAAACTAGGTATTGCATGTACAACAACAAATATGTACGCTTTCCTTTTCATAAAGAACTCCTGGTCATTGAAGTGTTCCTCAAATGAAAAATTTGGAGAAAATAAAGAGCACATAGAACTATTTATGAACCCTACAATGTTCCCATGAGTGCGTGGAAAACCATCTATATACAATAGATTCTTCCTATTAAAGTTTCTAGAAACATAACCATTCATGCACATACTATACATGGAAATGATGTGCTTGTATTTAACAATATTCAAGTAATCAAACCGATAATAGATAGGACCAAAAAATGACATAAGTGCTACTAACTGTTTGGGAGGAGCGAGCACAAGCGAAAGGATAAACAACCCAATATTTGCAGCATCTATATTAGACTTGGTAATCATAAAACGATTACCACAAAAGGAGAATTCGGTTCCAAAATCAGGCACAGGTAGAGAATATGTCCAAGTGCCATATAAAGCATAGTTGTAAGAACTTTGATATTTACTTTGCAAATTCATAGGAAGGGAAAAATCATCGCTACCCTCCAACAATTGGACGGACCTCAGTGTGTACTTGGACAATTTTTCTCTCAACTTATGCAACTTTTTGGATCTTCTAGTAGAGATGGGTTGGGTGGCATTCATATCATACTTTGGATCACTAGAACTTTCAGATGACTGAACATAAGCAGAGGGGTTCGTCAATTTAGGATGAGACATAGTTGTTTTGGCTTCCAAATTTTTCAAAAATGAGCATAGGGAAGTGTTCATGCGTGTCTTTTCTATATCACTTATTGGATTTTTTATTGTAGTAGGGGGTATTAGACCATAGACATTGGTAATCTATCATTGGTGTAATGGGTGAGTGTGACATGCCAAGGGTTCTCCTTCAACCCTTGACATTTTGAACAACCACAAACTATTGGGGTGTCATAAAAGAGTTCCATCTCACGACGAATTACCGTCGATGAACCAGGGTGGAGGCTTGAAGATGGCATGTTAAAATTGGCGAGGTAAAGTGGCTGTCCATTTTCATCCACAAACTGCTTGTGGTATCTTGCTCCTAATAAGACCTTCTGACATTTTGAAATTGGTGGAATGTCTTTTGCATCCGAACTTGAACCTGAACAACGATTCTGCAATATAGAATAAATCGATATTAAGATTCACATGGATAAGTAACATAAATTCAAATAAGTAGTCAAAATATAAATAAAACCTGAACTTGCTGGGGATGGAAAGGGAGAACTCATCGAACTTTGAACAAGATGGTATGAGTTGGAATCTGAAGAATTGGCCATTTGATACTACAAACTTTTCTTCCTGCATTTGAGCCAAATCAACAATCAATATATGTCTCTACAGTTCTGAGATATTTTCAAGAACTATATCACAATCTAACTTCCAATATATTTTGGAAACCATTTTGTAAGAATAAGGTGATTTTAAGAAACATATATATACTATGAAATATTTCAATTGGTGTGGTTAAATACTAAAAGAACATTTGGGATGAATATATAATTTTAAATGGACACATAAAAACAAAGAATTTACAAATTAAATCGATGTGTTTATTCTTATATAAACACATCAGTGTGTTCACATAAACAAAAAGCACCAGTGCATAAAGAATATAAACACACCGTTAAAGAACATCTACAAAAGCCCCGTAGTGGAAAATATCCACTACATTTGGTAGCAGATATTTCTACATACATGTTTACAAAATAATTCATTATGGTGTGTTTGCTACACATAAGCGCACCGGAACGTCCGAACTTTACATGCACCGTTGCACAGGTTTTTAAACTGTTCATAAGACGGTGCGTTGTACTTATGTATGCATCAGTGCGACTTGACAACATACGCACCAGAAATGCCGAAAATCAAAATTTTTAAAAATCCCACAAACCCTTTTTCCATAAATTAAAAAAAGGGAGGCAATTTTAAGTTCAAAAAGTAAATCTAAATAGTGTTTAAAAGCCAAAAACCTAAACATTAACTCATTGTTTTGCCAAAAATTTTAGGGAAGATGTTTGGAAGAGAGAATTACGTGGAAGGAGTTTGGAGCAACTGGAAGGAATTTTGAGGGTTGAAATTTGTTAGGTATGGCGAATCAAACAAAACCCTGCATAATAGAAATTTCAAGCATGTAAATATTACCGTAGATCTTATTACCTTATTTAGAGTCTATCTAGATTTAGAAAAAAAAACTTCATACTTACCTTCAATGTTGCAACCCTTATTTTATCGCTACTTGTTTTCATTTTATGTGGCTGCAAAATTTTACATTAGGGCTTAAATCCCTCTATTTTTATACAAAATTACTATTTCACCTTTTATGGATTTTGGATTTATTGAGCTTGTGATTATATATAGAAAGTGTAGGGTGATATGGGGCCACTTTTTTGGTCGAATCTGTAACCATGTTAGCCTTGTTAAGTGTTTTTTTTAATTAAAAAAGGCGTGAGTCCAAATCGGTGTGTTTGTATTACATGAACACACTGGTGCATCCATCAACATAACACACCGGATATGACTCGCGTCGTGTCATTTTTTATTATTTTATAAAAACACAAAAGTAATTTTTCGTGTCTCATATCTTTGTTCCACATTTACTATAACGCACCGGATATGACCTGCATCGCATCGTTTTTTTATTATTTTACAAAAACACAATAGTCGATTTTCGTATCTCAATTCTTTGTTCCTGGTGCATCCTATTTAATTTAACACACTAGTGCTTTTTTGTTACGGACGCACCAGGGCATTTCATGTATTCAAGTGCACCGATATCATATTTATTCTTTTTTAATATTTTTTTGTCATATTTTGAAGGTTTGTAATTTGTTTGTATAATATATTGATAGCAAATGCATGTTATGAGTTCAATGAACAACAACTTTAATCAACATGATGGGAGCGCATCCATAATTACGAAGAAAGCAAGTATTTTTAATTAATTTATGTATTTAAAGTAATTTGTTTGAATTATTTGTAAAATCAACTAATATGTATTGGTTAATATGTGACATGCAGAGCCAAAAAATGAGGAATATTGATAAGATTCTTACCAAACTAAGTCCAGAAGATCGTAAAACATTGATGGAAAAGTTGCAAAGGGATGAATCAGGTGAATAAAAAATAAGTCATTATGAATTATTTATTGAAATTTGAGGAATAATCTACTTAAGAATCTTCACCAATATGTTTCAAATAACGTAATTCACATATGTTGAATGTTATGTAGGGACTAATAGCAACGGAAGTCAATGTCATCATAAGAAACAAAATTGATGGAATATGCAAATGATGATCAATTGGTCCTTAGCTCATCTAAAGTGGTGATAGAAGTTAATAGAAGGGGAAAAGAATTTTATAATACTATGAGGGATTTAGTGGAAAGAACGTACATACATACTTTTCACTTATGATACAAAAACCAATCAAATGATTAGAAGAATCATGCCATATGTAAACTACAAGAGGATTTCCCAGAGCAATGGTCAATGAGACATGTCAGGATTGCAATAGCAAAAGCATACATAAATAAAAAATAATCATTGAAAAAGTAATATTCCTAAACATGTTTATGTAGAATATGTATCTATAACTATTACAAAGCGTCATTCATTCAATAATTTTAATTATGTCATATTTATTTTTCATATCAACAGAAAAATAGTTTAATGCGATTTTACATTTTCAGGAAGATTATGAGAATCCCAAAGGATGAACGAGGTGATATGCGAAATGTGCCAATAGGGATGTCCAAGAAAGTGTACAAGGAGATAGTCAAGGAAATGGACATAATTGCATCACGGGAAGAGCCATCTCAATAGCAACGTGCTTCAAATGTACAAAATCATTGGTTTTTAGGCTTATGTTATACATCTCATTAATTAATTCAACATTAAACTTTAATTTTCAATTTTTCTGATGCAAAAAAGAAAAGAAAATGGAACCCAATCAACACACAAGACATGATGACAAGGAAAAAAGGGGTTGATAGCAAAGTTTGTGAGTATTTGTGATTTCGTTGTAAGAAATAAAGATTTCGTAGTGGTTGTGATTGGTATATTTGTTTTTTTTTGTTTTCACTAGCGATCCTTGCATGTCTTCAAACAAGTGTTAACATACAAAGAGGAACCATTAGAAGAATTGATTGACATTGGATTAAGAAAGGGTTGTGAGTATATGTTGGCATATCAAAAATTAATTGTGGATTTCGTAAGTCTCTATGTTGTTTTACTTCTCTCATTTTATAATTAATAAAACAACAAAAATGTTTTATATTAAATCTATGATTTCTGATGGGGCATAACACTTGCAGGAAACAAAGTATGGAGTGGAGACAACAAAAGACTTGTTGATAGAAGGCATGGGATTGTTTTTGAGAGAATGTGTATCATTCATGAGTCGATTATTTCTATGGTATGTTACTTTTCAATTTACATTCATGTATACTATCTATTTATTTTTCATTATTCCTGCTAGTAATGTAGATACACTCAGTATACTTTATTTTTGTGTTTGCGGATAGAAATTGAAGAATATGAAAACAATCAATCCAAGCAACAAAACATTCGGCCAAATACCCATTTTATGCAAGTGGCTCGAGCACCGATAATAATTCCAACGAAGAATGATGCTCCATATTTAATTTTGATGTTAATACAAATTGTTGTAGCTTGTTGTATATTTTGGAATAATTGTCTATGAAAAGTAGACATTTTGTATAATAATGTATTGGACACAGTGTTTGAATTTAATGACGAGTTACCAATAAATGTAACAATAATTAAATGCATGTTGACATTTTAATTATTGGTGTTGTCCCTATGTTCTCGTATTTTGTATGACAAAGGTACTCTTATTGATATATAATAAAATAATTTGTTTTATTATATTGCATTCTTCAATATTATTGTCAAATGTTACATGTGAAATGGTACATTGGTAAAAAAAAGTTTCAAGAAAAAAATGTGTATTTTCATTCAAGATGGAGCAAAAATACATTCTTCTCTGCCATACAACAATCATAAATGGTACATTGGTAATTAAATGTATGGATGATTAAATATTGCAATACATTCTTGCATATATGATATAAGAAATTAATCCAAACAAACAATTTCAATAATTAAAATTGAAATGAATTATACTATAAACAAATATTTCAATTTCAGATGAATAATGGAATAAAAAAATAAAAAAATATTATATATATATATATATATATATATATTTGAATGAAATATCAATATCCATTCTTCAAAGAATCATATTCGGTGCGTTTACTAATATATGTCGCACCGAGGCTCCTATACTAACATTGCGCACTGGTGCGTATAAACGAAAATTACGCACCAGTGCGTGCATAACATTGAGCACCAGTGCATTTTAATTTATGAATCGCATCGGTTCATGTAGATGGATTATGCACACCGAGAACGATCAAAGCTTATGCCCACCGGTTTTTAGTTCTTAAGCCTGACGGTGCATTTGATGCATTAAATTGCACTAGGTCATGTTGATAGTTTGTAAGCACCAATGCGTTCGAATATTAAATGCATCGGTGTCACTTGATAAATGTATAACAACGTTAAATTTAAAAATAATTTAAAAATGTACAGTGCGTATGATGTAAAATATCGCACCGGTGTGTTTATGTTGTAAATATGCATTGGTGCGTTTATGTTGTAAATATGCACCGGTGCGTATATTCTATATGCAAGCAATGATGTGGCATTTAAATTTTATTCTTTCTGGTACTTGTTTTGGTTGAGTGCACCGGTGTGTCTTTTCTAATCATACAGCACCAGTGTGTCCTAGTAAGAAATGCACTAGTGCACATAAATTCAGTTGTGTGCACCAATAAACAAACATCCGCTAAAACCTCTGGCTACCGAGTATTTTTTAGTTATAAAATGTATCTGTTATGACCTCCGTAAAAACATCCGCTACATTGGTGGAGGTCGTAGCGGAGGTTTTTTTGAATTTTTTTTCCAATCTTGTAACACTAAAAACATCCGCTATGACCTCTGCTACAGGGCCTTTTCCTTGTAGTGCATATTAACATCAAATAGTATTGATATGTATAAGAACATATAGAATAAGATCCAAAGCAAATACCACATGATTAACTTACATTTATACAAAACATTCATTTAATAGAACTTATCACGTCAATGATATAAATCCAACATATATCCTTGTTAGTAGGATTTTCCCACATAACCAGTATTGTCTCTTGACAAGTTACTAAATAAAATTAAGACAATAACCTCTTTCAATCACGACATTATGATAGTTTCATGGGCTTCTTGAGTATTAGTATATGAAGAGAGTCCTATTAAAATACAAAATGCATATATCTATTTCTTCAATGATTGATATTTATCTATTTGTAAATAAGACATTACCACCTCAAGTCATATGGAATAAGTTTGATTTACATAAACAATAAATGAACTTTAATTCACTAGAAAAACATAATTTACACATTTGACTTATAACCAATTAACCCATTTACCTTAGGAATGAGATCAATAATAAAACAATACTTAACTCGTAAGCTAGGGTCAGTTTAGTTGCATTAGTCACATTATCTATATAAAGTTAAAATCCCTATCAATGTGTTTCTCTCACCATTAAGTTATTTTCCCTGTGTTAAATAATTCTATGAAGTTTATGAAGCTTAAAAGCTCAAATAGTAGTGTTGAGTTTGATTCTACTTTATAAATAATAATGTATATAATCACTTGCTTCTTCAATACATTATTATCATGTGTTATTATTCTATTACAAGAACCTATTTGATTTGCATTAACATAAACAATAGATGGAAATAAAGCAACAATATAAATATCACAATTTCAAATGAGGATATTTATCACATAATAAACAAATACAAGGGAGACACGAATATATGTGGTTCACCCATAACTTGGCTACGTCCACAAAGAAGAGTCGTACCTTTTATTATATTATCCCGATGAAAAGATACAACTTGCAATACTTCCGCTACAATTCATTTTTTTGTTATTTCATAGTATTTCTCATACAATAGCAGAGATCTTTGCATTAATATTCAAATTCTTAAATCTAATATAGAAACATCATTACTGGACTTCTTACAAACAATCCAAGATTTTAATCTCTATTAATAAATTTATCTCTTATACGGTCAACAAGGAAAACCCAAGATGATTGAATAACAATCAATCTAACAAACTAAGTCTGCTCTTCTTTCTTCCATTAATTTACGATTTATAAATTGTAAATATAAACCTTGTAATAGACTCAAGGAATATGCCCTCCATTTGTCAAGTATTAACATGAACACATATATAAGTACATAAGTATTTGTGGTTATTATGGTTTAATAGAAGGGTGTCAAGGCTATGCCTTTCCTCACCAAGCACATGTTAAGTAATTATCCCTTTAAGTTTTAAACCAATGACTATGCCTTTTTCATAGCTTCTTCAAGTATAAATAATTATCTTTTCTTTAAAAACTATAACAAAGGTTGAGCCAATGGGTGTGCCCATACCTAAATTTGTTATCTCTATATAAATGTGTTTCCAAACCCAAAAAGAGGTCAAACTAAGTTGTACTCTTGCTGACTTCTTTTACGGATGTGGTTAATGACACGGTATGTATCAGTATACAATAAAATAAAACCTTCCCCTCACTAACTTGGCTTCATGCAAGTGTAATATCATTATAAAAAAAATCATAATAGAATGAAAAATAAACTAAGACTACGCCATTGTTAGCCTTTACTAATTGTTATCGTGATCCCTTGTTTACACTTCAAGTATGGCTGAGGAATACACCCTGTCACTGCACTTTCTCACCTCTACACCTCAATCATACCTTAGAAGGTAACGGGATGGCGGAGGTTTGACAATGGCGGAGGTTTGTCCTGGTTCGGCTGGTTTTTCATGTTTGTATGCTTGTGTCCTAACCAGTTATTTGTCCCCTGACTGTTTTGTGGTCATTATGTTTCGTTTCCCCCTACCCTAGCTGCTGACCTGTGCCGTATTTCTCGTTTGTGGTGGACAGGTGCAGTATAATATGTGCTCGCACCGGTGTGATTTATTATCAAACACATCGGTGCACTTTTGATGGAAACGCACTGTATAAAAAAAATATCCACTAAAACCTCTGGCCACTCGCCTCCGCTAAAAACCTTCGCTATAAATAGATTTTTGGTCTCTTTTTCAATGGCCTTCCGCTATAACCTCCACTATAGAGCTTTTTCCTAGTAATGTTGAACTCAAACTATTTTAATTATATAATATTAGTTTTTAATTATATTGTTAACCATTATATTTTAACCAATAAATAAAATTCAACTTTAAAATTTTTTATAACTTACATCAAGTTTTAAACCACCTTTGATCGTTAGGCATGTAATTATAAAAAAAATTGGTTCAACATGAATAATTCTAGAATACTATAAAATGAATACTCCTCAAACACTATAATCATACTTGTATGTGTAAAAAAAATATTCCTTATTCTATTTTCTTTATAGAAGTGGGTCTTCCCCCATTGAAAGTATTGATATGAGTAGGTACCTTTTTTTTAACTAGTGGTTCACAGTTGTCAAGGGCTACATCCACTAGGAGAAATGCCAACACATGTTATTCCAAAGAATCAAGGTATGGCCAAAATTACATAATCCACTCAATCATTACATAGGGGCTCAACAAGAGCATCATGTCACTTACAAGAATTAAACCTAGGTGGGGAGGGTAACAATCATTCCTCCCAACTACTCAGGCTACATCCAATGGACATATGACTAGGTACCTTATGTACAAGTACATGATAAATACCATGGAAACCAAAGACACCCTAAAATTACTTTAAATTCCATTCGAGACCATCTATGGTTCAAGAGAGGTTGGTATAAAGATGCCATGGCTTAATTAAACCATTGAGGGATTGACGAAAATGCCACTTTGAAAAATATCAACAACATTAAAAATAATATCACATTTATGTTTAAAGAGAAAATATGGGACAAGAAAGATTTAGAGTTTAAAAGAAAATTAAGATACGGTAAGGATGTCATTAACCCTAATCTGGAATATGAAAAGTATCTCTATGTCTTAACCAATTAGAAGACGAAAATTAATATAGCCAAGATAAGAACAAACTCCCATGAGCTTCATAGTGAAATGGGGCGATGGATAATTCCTAAAACACAATGGGTGGAAAGGATTTTACATCTATGTGAGACTATGAGCATTGGGGATGAAAGTCACTTTCTCTTAGAGTGCTCTGTGTACACCCACATTCTATCACAGTTTCATAATATTTGCTACAATACTAACCTCCATAATCTTCTAACATGTCAAAACTATGGAAACCTAGGAACGTTTCTTTCTAAGTTTTTTTTATCATAGGAATAAAGTTTTACATCAATCCAAATAATTCATTTATCTTCTCTTAGGGTCTGATGGACCAAATTGATCTCAGTGAATGTTAACCACCCTCATCATCATCGTAAAAAGTTAAATACAGTTAATATTAATTACATATTTTTTATTTATTTGTTGTTGTATTGATTTATTTATTTATTTAATTATTGATGTAAGTTAAAAATGACCTTTTTAAATATATGTAAAGATTTTTTATTTAAATATGTTTTTGGGTTTTTTTTTTAAATTTGAATACTCTATTTAGTATTCAATGCAACATTAGGTGGTGTGTATATGGGAGAAAATGTGGGATTCTAACAAGTGAAATCAATCATAAAGCATTAATCGTCATCTTTAATATTTACAATGACTTTTTAGGAAATTCACACATGTCTACGACTCTCCATCCTTGTATGACGCTAATTCAAGTACATTTAAATATTGATTTTTCCCGATAATCAAACTCACTTAACTTGTTACCCCATTTACAAAACCTTAACAAATATTATCCCTTATAAATTAATCATTCAAAGTTCCCTATATATTTGAGTGATATATAAATAAATATAAATGAAAAGATGAACTCAATCAAATAGTCTAAATACTTACTTTAATATAAGGAAAAAAAAATAGAGCAAATAATATAAGAAAAGCTACTTCATGGATACTACAAATTTACAAAGATAGATTCTAAGCCACTTTATGGATACTACAAATTTACAAAGATAGATTCTTTTATGGACAATTTTTTTAAATAATGTGACAACCACTTCATGGATAGTACAAATTTATACAAATTTACAAAGATAAGCCACTTCATGGATACTTCAAATTTACAAAGATAGATTCTAAGCCACTTCATGGATACTACAAATTTACAAAGATAGATTCTTTTATGGACAATTTTTTTAAATAATGTGACAACCACTTCATGGATAGTACAAATTTACAAAGATAAGCCACTTCATGGATACTACAAATTTACAAAGATAGATTCTTTTATGGACATTTTTTTAAATAATGTGACAACCATTTTTGAAAAGCAATGTTAAATATAGTTCATACCTTAGAGTTGCACAAATTCTAACTATACTCTATACATTGTTCACATGAATAAGCCCCTATTTCATACATACCATGTAAAATAATGCCAACATATATCATGTAGATCTCGTCAAAATATCACTATATCAACATTATTATGTCATGTGTAGATCTCGTCAAAATACCACTATATCAACATTATTATGTCATGTGGTTGTCATATACACAATAACATCGATATACCATCATTATTATTCAATTTTAAATAAATAATTTTTTAATTAAATCCATTTTAAATATACAATACAACAAAAATGTTTCATTCAGTTTTTAACACAATGATGTTACAGTTTATCATCTAACAAAAATATTGCATTCATTTTTAACACCAAGATGTTACATTTTGTCATATATCTAAACAAAAATGTTTCATTCAGTTTTTAACACAATGATGTTACAGTTTGTCATCTAACAAAAATGTTACATTCATTTTTAACACCAAGATGTTACATTTTGTCATATATCTAAACTTATTAACATTGACATCCATCAAAAGAAATAAAATGATTCCTTTAAAATAATGTATACATAAAATACTTATACTTTAAACACATTAAAAATATAATAAAAACATAACAAAAACAAGTTAATAAATAACATGATTTTTTACTTTTTAAATATTAATTATTTTTAATTCTCTTATTAAAATGTATATTGTGCTATGTTAATGCTGAACAAGTCTAAATAGTTGTATATATGTTAATGTCAACTTAAAATTAATAATTCCCTATAATATGTACAGGTCATATTGTACATATTGAACAATAATATTCAATGTTTTGTATATCTTATATTTATCTTTGATTATGTAAAGTGTCATATAAATAACAGATCACGAGATATATTGTTTGAAATCAGTATATAGAATTGTATTAATACAAAGTGGTGAGGCATCAAAAGATTTTTTTAAGCGTGCAAATGTGTCATAAATCATTCGCGATCGACATTAGAGATCACTTTTTAAGTGGTACCAAAACACCAAATCCTAAAAAAATGAAGTGTTTTCTTGGAATTATAGGGAAATGGGTAGTGATACAAAGCAAGAAGCCAAGTGGCAACTGCCCAAGAAGCTTCTAGTGGCATATGAACACTTTGGGAGCAATCAGTTATGGAATCTCTCCTCATTCATATTACTTGGCATTGGATCTATGGTAAACATGCCTTTAAATCATCAAGTAAGAAAATTCACCTCCATGATATTTATGCACCTATTCATTATATGGAAAAACAAGCTTGTTGGGCTTCCCTTAAAGAACATGGAAATTCATGAGAATTTCCATGTTCTTTAAGGGAAGCCCAACAAGCTTCTTTTTCCATATAAACTACAAGCTTGTTAAAAACTACAAGCCTATCCCCTTTTAGTTTAATCCTCTATGGCTGCACAATCCTAGATCCATGGAATTTATTTAATTAGTGTTGATTCATCTAGTTCATGGATCACCATCATTTATGTGGGAAACAAAAATAAGAGCAACCAAGAGGAACCTAAAGGAATGGGTAATTTTTTGTATCCCCCCTTCTAAAGAAGGAGAAGAATTACAAAAACAATTGAGTACCCATTAAACAACAAAGGAAACCCAAGAGATCACTCCTCTTATGCAAATAGATGAAGGATGTTTAGCTTAGAAGTTGCGCCAATAATTTCATAGAGAATAATAGAACTAGATTTTGAAATCAAGAAGTCTTTTGTTGAAAGAGAGAGATAGGAACATGTCCTTGTTTCACAAGAAGGCTCATGCTAAACAATTAAGTTCAATCAAGTACAAGAAATCCAACTTGATTTTGGGGAGTAGCTTAGAGGGTTTTAGGCTATCAAGACAATTGTTCCTAAACATTTCAAGTGCCTATACTCAAAGGAGGATCCAACCTTAGAACCCATCATTTAGGATATGCTACAGGTCATATAAACATGGTCTCGACGAAATATAATAGAGCTTTATTCTAGCCAATAGAGAAATAATTTATTATAGCAGTATGATGATTGGATCCAACAATCTATAAGCCCGTGCAATTTATCTATCCACTTATATAGGGCTTGTTGGCATATAAAAAGATATGATTTCTATCGTATGCTAGACACATCTTGCCAAAAATCCATGTTGAGGAGTGGGATAAACTCTATTTTTTTGTCTCATTCCTAAAGAAAGAAATTCTTCCTCCTTCTCTTAGCTTTCTTCCTCCTGATGATGATCCTGGATCAAGGATCAAAACCGGTCGAGGATGCTCAACATTGTAGAATGGATATTCCTTTCTTCTTGAAATCCCTCCACCTTCACCAAGTTTTTCCCAATCTCCTTGTGTAATAACCCAACCAACAAAAGAGGAATTTATTGCAAAATCGGACTTTAGACCCCTCATCAAATAAGTGGGCCACTTTATGATGACCTCCACTTTGGCTAGGTCAATTTCGATCTCACCTCATCATAAAATACAAGAAACCTCTCTCTATGTTAAAACCCCCACACCAAATAAGTAACCCAAATAAACTTTTAGTTACTCGACCATGTGTAAATTGATGGTGCAGAATTCATTGAGTGGTAAGGAATGGATTGTGCAAGTGATGGTGCGCAACCATGGTATAGCAGGACTCGAACCTATGAAACTCATATAGGCATTTGTTGGTCTCTCATATATAATAGATAAGGCACACCGCAATTGTAATAATGTAGGGAACTAGGTTGAGTCACATGCTCCCTCAGTTAATATTGAAGAACAAAGGGGTATTCACAAGCAACATCCTCCTTGTGTGAGAATTTATACACTTAGATAGTAGGTCCCATAATGAGAAAGAAATGATAATGAAAATCAACATGGCCATTGCCTTTGAAAAAGTTAGGCATGCATTCATTTTTCTCAATTCTTAGACAATTTGGGTTTGTGCTTCACTTCATAAGTTGGATTAAAGTTTGTACTAGACAACCATGGATTTCTCCCTTAGTGAATGGTAGGTTATCCCCCTCCTTCCAAATTAGTTGGGATCTACACTAGGGATGCCCTCATTTCCCCATGCTATATATTCTCATGGTAGGATCTATGGGAATAAAACTAGAGCATAAGAGGATGACTAGACACTTGATGGGGGTAAAAGGTGACAGAGGCATCAAGACGATCAATGATTCTCAATTTGCAGATGAAACCCTCTTTGTAGTGAGGTGCCTCAATGGTTATATCCAACAAATTCAAGTATGTTGAGTTCCTATTTGGATGCCTCTGGAGGAAAAATCAATATATCCAAAACTAACATTTATGATTGGAATGCTTCTTTATAGACACTACAACAAATAACATGGACATTGGAATTATCCCTAGTAAATCCATGGACATCCATATCACCTTAAAATATCCCCGAAGATACCCCTGCCTTTGAAGCCCCGAAGATACCCATGCCTCTGAATTCCCCCAGCCCCAGCAGATCTAACTTGATCAGAGATGCTCCTACGTTGAAATCACTAAAACAAGACCTCCCAACTCCCCCTCCTCCTTGGAAGAACCCATCGAAAAATACTCCAAAAAGCCAGGTCGGAAATGCATCAAAGAACTAAGGGAAGAAGAAGTTGAGCGTGAGAAAGTCCAGGGATCCCAAGCCACAATAGACATGGTTTTTAGAAAAAATACTAGGGCCAAAGGTGTAGGAAAGAAATATGGAGATTCAGCAGGAGGTACCCCCTCCTCCATCAACAATCCCAAATGTTGAAGTTGGTCTCTTGGAACTGCAGAGGTTTAGGCAATCCCTGCAAAATTGAAGCAGTAAAAGACCTTCAAAGAATTGATATGCCCAATCTTCTATTACTCCAAGAGACCAAATTCGATGATAGCACAGTCTTAGCAATTGGAAATGAAAAATGGAAAAAAAACACAAGATACGCAGTCAGCGCTAGAGGAGCTTCTGGTGGACTGGCAACCTTATGGACATCCGAAAAATTCCATCTCCACAACTCCTTTGCTACGCAGCACTGGATATATACTAAGCTCACCCATATTCAAAGCAACAAGCACATTGCTCTCTTCAACATGTATGTACCCAATATCTATTCTGAGAACAAAGATTGTTGGAGTCTACTTGAAGATTTTTTGGATGTCTACAACCCTCGGGATATCATTCTAGCTGGTGATATGAACATCACCCTCACCAAAGAAGAAAAAAAAGGCGGCCTCACTGTAAATGACTTCTTCGAAACCTAGGTTGAAGCCCTTATCCAAGCAAGAGACCTCATCGATATCAAGCCCAAAAAAGGGAAATACACCTGGTCGAACAAGCGTATTGGCAAGGGAAACATCATGGCCAGACTGGACATATTCCTCGTCCACAACAGCCTCATGTATGATGCCCAAACCATCTCCTCCAACATCCTAGCCAATCTTGCCTCTGATCACAAACCCGTCCAAATCCTATTTCAAAACATTGAGGACCTTGTCCCAGTCCCGTTCAGGTTCATCCCCCAATGGCTTAACCATGCCAGCTTCTGGAGCACTCTGGAAAAATCCTATAGCATCCCCATCTCTGGCTCCCCCTGCTACGTTTGGGAATAGAAGCTCAAAAATGCCAAATTCGCACTCAAAAAGTGGGCCAAATCCAACTGCCCAGCACCAGCCAATTCCAGAAATTATGTTGTGAAGACATTAGAAAACATCCAATTCGATATGGAAAATCACTCTGTTGAAACCACCACACTTCAGGTAGAAGTCATGCAGCAAACCAAAGTCTATCACGCCTTTCGAACTGAAGAGGAGTACTGGAGATTGAAGTCACGAAGCATTTGGTTTAAAAATGGTGAAAAAAATACCAACTATTTTCACAAGCAATTCATGGTGAGACAATCCTCCAATCACATCGCTGAAATAAAAAAGGAGAATGGAATGATAGTGACTAGAAATATGAGTATTAAAAACATTGTCCACATGCACTTTTCCAAACTATACGCAGAAGACGATAACGTTGATGGAGAAGACGAGATTGCACTATTGGAGGACATCCCAAAGAGAATCACGTAGGAGGACAATCTCAGTATTCACAAACCTTTCAAAGAACGGGAGGTGCTCAACGCAATCCACTCCTTCGAATCTGACAAAGCATTGGGTCCTGATGGATTCTCAATGCATTTCTACAAAGCATGTTGGAAATATATCAAAAATGATTTTATGAGAATGATTAGGAATTTCCACTCAAAGGAAAAAATCGGTGGTTGCACAAACACCACGTTCCTGTCCCTCATCCCAAAAGATACGATTCCCAGCACCTTCAGTAGATTCAGACCAATTTCACTTTGCAATTCCTCCTACAAAATCATTTCCAAGATGCTTGCAACCAGGTTGAAGCCTTTATTCAACAAAATCATTTTCGACAATCAAGGTGGCTTCCTGGAAGGGAGGCAAATTCTTGACAACGTCATCCTTGTACAAGAAGCAATCCACTCCAGCAAATCATGAATGGAAAAAGGTATGTTAATTAAGCTTGACATGGCCACTGCATTTGACCGCTTCAAGCATTCTTTCCTCTTTAAAATTATGAACTGCTTTGGTTCGAAGACACTTTCATTAGATGGATCTCAGCCTGCATAAGAAAACCTTGGATTGCTCCCTTAATTAATGGCGACCCCACAGATTTCTTCCAAGCCTTGCGTGGCATCAGGCAAGGTTGTCCTCTCTCCTTCTTCCTGTACATCATCATGGCAGACTCACTTAGTCGAAAGCTGAATTATGAAATGATTTATGGATCCCTACCTGGCCTCCACCTCACCCCCCATTCCCATCCCCTCAATCATACCCTTTTCTCCGAAGACTCTCTACTATTGGGTGGAGCCTCCTCCATCATAGACTGAAAATTCAAGCGTAATCTAAATCTGTATTGCAATGCATCCGATGGAAAAATCAACTTGCATAAAAGTGTTGTCTACTGTTGGAATCTAAACAACAATGTGGCATCCAAAATTAGCAGAATTCTCGGCATCAAAGTTCACAACCATTGGGACAAATTTAATTATCTGGGTCTTCCAATCACATTTGCCTACTCAAACACTGGAAACTGGGAAGACACGGTTAACAAAATAAAATGCAGAATTAGAAGATGGGGAGGGAAATGGCTCAGCAAAGATGGAAAACTAATCTTAGTAAATTCTGTACTCTTTGCACTTCCTATATACCAATCCTCCATTCTCCTAGATCCAAAAGGAGCTTCTAATCAGATAAGCAAATTATTGAGAGATTTTCTTTGGTCCGGCGGGAAAAACAATGGAAACAAAATCCATCTTGTGAATTGGGATACCATTAAGCAGCCAAAATCCTCGGGAGGCTTGCAAATTCGAGATCCACTCCATGCTAACTTGGCATTGGGCGGTAAGATTCTCTGGAAAATCCTACACAACAAACACCATCAAGTTAGTCAAGTACTCAGAAAGAAATATTTATATGGGACCAATTTAAGATGTCTCGATCAAAATGCAACCTCCAAAGGCTCCAGCATATGGACATTATGCAAGGCAGCTTGGGAATTTTTTTCAAAAGGCCTCTACTGGGTGCCCGATAATGGCAAGAAAATTGACATGTTTATGGACAAGATCATGGACAACGAAGCACTTCAGAACATCCATGAGTTACACAATATAGCAGCATGGCTCAAGCAGCACAGAATCACCACTCTAAAAGAATTCAGCTGCTGGGAATTCTATGGAAATTGGAAAAGATGGAATAACACATCCATCCCTTTCCATCTTGAGTCTGCTAAAAACATTCTCATTGACAACCTGAAAGGATGTGCTCCCTTACACCTTATGGCCAAAGACGAACGAGGATGGGGTCCCACAAGTTCCTATACTCCTGTTCTCGGTTACAAAGCTCTTCAAACCCATGACGACGCAAGAAAATATTTATGGAATATCGCATAAGATCCATTTGGACCCCTTAAAATCAACTTCTTTAAGTGGACTTTAATCCATTGCAAAGTTCTCACTGGCGACAACCTCAACAAGAGAGGTTTTCATGGGCCTTTTTGGTGTCCTCTTTGTCATAGCAACCTCGAAACACTTAATCACCTCTTTCTGGATTGTCATTTCACTAAGTTTGTATAGAAACTTACTCTCCTTGATGTCATTATCACCCTGCCTTCCTTTTCCTCTCTCACCCAGCTCTTCCAAGACTGGAGGTCTACTTATCCTACTCCCCTTCCCACAAAGAAACTCTGGCATCATATTTGGATTTCCATCCCCAAATATACATGCTGGAAAATTTGGTCCTCAAGAAACAATGCCATTTTCCATGAAAGGTACTATACCCCTTTGCAAATCGCAGGTCAAGCCAAAGGGTTATTGATCGAATGTCTAAATAACTCCAACTACAAGATTGATGCAACTCTCAACACGAATGAAATGATTTGGATAGGAGCCACCCTCCCTAGTTCGAGTAAATATCTCCGACCTCGTCACCAACCAGCCTGGCAAATCAGACTTACTAGCCCTAATTTTCATGAATGGAGAACTAAGCGGGCTACAGATAGCCTACATTTAGATGGTTCCTTAAAGAACAATCCCGGCAAAGCTGGTGCAAGGGGAG